>JAUUTY010000245.1:0-130555 GCA_030979885.1 Lolium multiflorum | reverse complement strand
AGTAACAAGACTTCTCAAGTGATCCCCTTTGGGCGAGGTGAGAACTACTCTGGCACCTAGACCCTCTTTGAGTTTGGATCCGTCAAAGTGCATCTTCCAGTAGTCCATTTTTGGTTTAGGCGGCTTGTACTGCATTTCAGCCTAATCAACCAGGAAATCCGCCAAAGCTTAAGATTTTATGGCGTCTCTTCTTTCATATGCTGTCACGTATGGTGATAGTTGAATTGCCCATTTGGCAATCCGGCCGCTGGCATCTTTGTTGCCCATGATTTCCGAGATAGGTGCCTCGCTCACCACCTTCATCGGGTGTTCCTCAAAGTAATGCTTGAGTTTTGTGGCGGCCATGAACACGCCCGTAGGTCATTTTTGGAAGTGCGGGTAGTTTTTCTTTGAAGAGGAGAGCACCTCGCCCAGGTAGTACCGGGCACTGCACGGTTTTTCCTTCCTCATCTCTTTCTACCACAACCACAACACTCTTACCACCCGGTTTGTTGTCGCTTTATGTAAAGCAACATGGGTTCCTTTCCAAAGGTGAAGCCAGCACGAGCTGTGGCTAGCATGTTGTTTAGCTCCTTGAAAGCTGCATCTGGCTTCCTGGGGTGTCCAGACAAAAGTGTCCGATTTTCTCATTAGGGCTAGAGAGCAAGGCCTTCTCCCCCAACCGGCTGATGAACCGGCTCAACGATGCCAAGCTACCGGTAAACTTTTGGACATCTTTTAGGTCCTGAGGTATGGTCATCCTCTCAATGGCTCGAATCTTTACCGGGTTAACTTCTATACCACGGCTGGATACTAAGAAATCGAGAATTTTTCCGGCTGGCACACCGAAGGTGCATTTTGCCGGATTAAGTTTCATCCGGAACCTTCTCAAAGTTGTCAAACGTTTGCCTCAGATCATCGATCAAGGTATCGTTTACCTTAGTTTTTATCACTACATCGTCCACATAGACCTGCACATTTTTGCCGATCTGATCAAACAAGCATTTTTGCATACAGCGCTGGTACGTTGTGCCGACATTTCTCAAACCAAAAGGCATGGTGACATAGCAATAAGCCCCGTGCGGGGTAATGAATGCAGTCTTTATTTGATCTTCCTTTTTCAAGGGAATTTGGTGGAATCCGGAATAAGCAACAGTAGTTCACAACCAGCGGTAGAATCGATCACTTGATCAATCCGAGGTAAAGGGAAAGGATCTTTCGGGCACGTCTTGTTCAGGTTGGTGTAGTCGATGCACATGCGCCACACCTTTGGAGCCTTGGGGTCTTCTTCTTTTTCTTCTCAACCAGCACCGGATTGGCCAGCCACCAGTACCTCCACGATGAAACCGGAAACCAGTAACTTGGTAACTTCTTCTCCGATAATCTTCCTCCTATCTTTAGCGAACCGGCGTAAAGGCTGTCGTACCGGTTTTGCATCCTTCCTGATATTTAAAGAGTGCTCAGCCAACTCCCTCGACACACCCACCAAGTCATCAGTAGACCAGGCGAAGATGTTCCGATTCTCACGGAGGAAGCTGACGAGCGCGCTTTCCTATGCCTCGCTCAGACCGGCACCGATACGAACGGTGCGCTCTGGGCATGCCGGGTCCAGCACAATGTCCTTGGTCTCCTTTGTTGGCTGAAACGCCGGTGTGCCCAAGTTGCCGCTCATGGCTGCTAAGTTCAGCTGGGAGAACTGAGCCAGCGCCACAGCGGTTTGCATCCTCTTCTTTTCCTCAGCTATCACCAGTGATTCAGCCAGGTTTGATCCGGCGGAAGTAGTTTCGAGCGACACTTTGTAGTTTCCCACCACGGTCAGTGGACCATTACGTGCCGGCATCTTCATCTTGAGATATGCGGTATGAGTCGAGGCCATGAAGGCCGCTAGTGCCGGTCTCCCCAGCAGTGCATGGTATGGACTGTCCGGATCCACCACCTCGAACAGAACGTTTTCCACCCAGCAATTGTCATGTTCTCCAAAAGACACATCCACCCGGACTTTTCCCATGGGCGAACAAGACAACCCCGGAACGATGCCGTGGAAAGTAGAGTGGGTTGGCTGCAGCATGTTTTCTTTTATGCCAAGCGTTATCGCGGTGTGCCGGTACATGATATTTATGCTGCTCCCGTTATCTATCAGCACCTTGCTGAACTTGACCCGTGTTGTTGGTCCATGCATGATTGGATCCACAACCAAGGCATACCCGCCCGGATTTGGCATGATCTTTGGGTGATCCTTGAACGACCAAGTGAGTTTCTGATCTGACCACAAAATGTACTTCGGTATCGTCGGGTATCACCGTTCACTTCATGGAACGGCCATGGATACTTGCCTATCTGTTGGTCAGGCGTGGAGGCAACAACCTCCTTGTGACGTAGCACACGCCCCGTTGGGAACCCCAAGAGGAAGGTATGATGAGCACAAGTATTAAAGTTTCCTCGCAAGAAACCAAGTGTTTATCGAACCGTGAGGGAGGTGAAGGCCACGTGAAGGTTGTTGGTGGGAGGAGGTAGTGCGGCGCAACACCTCGTTGATTCCGGCGCCAACGGAACCTGCACAACACAATCAAAATACTTTGCCCCAACTTAATGTGAGGTTGTCAATCTCACCGGCTTGCTGAAAACAAAGGATTAAACGTATGGTGTGGAGAATGATGTTTGTTTGCGAAGAACAACAGAGAACAGAGATTACAGTAGATTGTATTTCAGATGTAAAAGAAAGGACCGGGGTCCACAGTTCACTAGTGGTGTCTCTCCAATAAGATAAATAGCATGTTGGGTGAACAAATTACAGGTAGGCAATTGACAAATAATGATTCATACACATATCATGATGACTACTATGCGATTTAATCAGGGCATTACGACAAAGAACATAGACCGCCATCCAGCATGCATCTATGCCTAAAAAAGTCCACTCTTGTGTTACATCCGCACCCTTCCGCATTAAGTTGCAAACAATGTATAATTGCATTAAGTATGGCACGTAACGTAATCAACACAAATATCCTAGAGCAAAGCATCGATGTTTTATCCCTAGTGGCAACAACACATCCAGAACATTAGAACTTTCCGTCACCGTCCCAGATTCAATGGAGGCATGAACCCACTATCGAGCATAAATACTCCTCTTGGAGTTACAAGTATCAACTTGGCCAGAGCCTCTACTAGCAACGGAGAGCATGCAAGAACATAAATAGTACATATATGATAGATCAATAATCAACTTGACATAGTATTCTATTCATCGGATCCCAATGCGTAATCGTCTGCTATCCGGATCATCTCTCGCGAGTGGTTGGCATGCTTCTTTTGTAGCTTTTAAAGTGGGGACGCTCTCCAGATCCATTGCAGAACCAAGCTATTGTCTCAGGCTTCTATCACACCTTCACAAGAATTTCTTACGGAGTTCACCGGGTCAGGAAATCCCGATCTGTTTCATCTTGCGCTGCTGGCACATACCCAGCCTGTTGCGGCCTGTTGGCTCCGGTACGTCGCTGAAGTTGCTCACAAAGGCCTCTTCAAAATCCAGCCAGCCGTTGATACTTCCCTTTGGAAAATTGTTAAGCCAGATTCGTGCCGGCCCTACTAGGAAGGACGGTATGATTCTTACTGCCCAACGCCGGTTTCCTCCACCGTTAGATGTTCCTCCGCCACCAGCAACATATAAAGCTGTGACATAATCAGCCAGCCAATCTTCCGCTTAGTCGTGCAATCATATGTTTTTGTATCCCGGGCAACTGGAAGTTGGCATCGGTGGTTCTTTCTCATGATCCGCGGGCCAAAGCATTGTGGACCCGGAGGACCCTCAGCTTCGATGATCTCAGAAAGATGCACTCTGTCCAGCCTGTGCCTTGCATCCTGGCCTGGCAGGCATCTTTCTCCCACACGCTCCCCCAAAGGGTTCCGGTCTGGTCCGGCCCGTTCCATTCTGGAATCGGCCTCATCGTATCTTTCCGTACCGCGCTCTTGCTCCGGTACCTTGGTGTGGCATTTCAACATAAGCTGCTCTGGGCGCTCGATAATTTTGTCGGTTTCTCCTTACCGGCATAAGCGTTCTCTCCATCATAAACGAATAATTCTAATTGCAATATTAGTTCTTACTTGTTTCGATTTCAGGTAGGAATTAAGACCTCGTTGGTCTGATCGTGCATCCGCAAGATCGGTAACCCCGGAGATTGTCCTAGGGATTGCATTGGCGCACGAGCTTTGCACGTATAGTCGATCCAACACGAACTCCACCAACAAATTGAATTATCCTCGTCTCATCGAAAGATCGGCCACCTTTGCCCTATCAGTATCCGAGGGCTCACCGTGGGGGTCAACGTCCGCGGTGGACTCGACGGTGCAGCTCGGTTGGTAATGGTCGGCGGCGCTGCGGCGGTCCCCAGACTTGGCGAAGGCGACGACGAGGTGCGGCGGACCGTGGCGAGGCAGATGGTGGCGGCGGCGCGTGAAGCCGGGCGCGGCGGGGTGAAGGTTGCGGTGTGTGAGCTTGCTCCGGCTAGCAATCGCGGCAGCCTGACGGCGGGATTTGGGTGGAGGTGTGGGGCAAAAGAAGAGGGGGGACGAGGGGGTACTTATAGGCGGCGGGGACGTCGAGATGGGGGCGTGGGGCGAGTGGGGAGGTTGGGGCGCTGCGTGTGGGAGTGGCGCGTGGGTTTCGGCCGGAGGTTGAAGATTGGCGCCGACAGGTGGGCCCTGGAGGACTACGCCAATTCGGCGGCTGCAGCATCAGTCGCCGGATCCATCTTCACCGCGTCAATCGCAGACTCCATCACCCCGTTCTCCAACCCGGGCGTTTACGAGGATAGCTCCATTCTACCCCTCTTCGACAGCGACTCGGACCCCGACTCTGTCGAGGCCCCGCGGTACCAGTCCTCATGGCGACGATCCTCCGCCCAACGACCCCTTCACCAGCTGCTCCCTGCTACCACAACTGTGACCGAGATCAAGGCGCATCGGGCGGCCTTGGAGGCGCAGAGGAAAAAGGAGCTCGTCGAGCGGCAGAAATTCCGCCTCAAGCAGGACTCGACGAAGGCCCTGTCGCAGCATCACCAACGTCGCACTCGCCTGTGCATCGAGAGCGCCCGCGAGCAGGGCTTCCCCAACGCTCGCCCCAACTTCGACGATCCGTACGGGAAGGTCCGGGTCGCTCGAATCCAAAACAACGGTGCCCCAGAGTCGAGTCGGGCCGCCGCTGATCGACTGGCAAATGGAGCACCACCGATACCACCACCACCACCACCACCACCGGGGCGCCGGACGATTCCCCCCGTAGAAGTCGATGCCAACGGGCTGCCTCCGCACTCGTCGCCGGCAGACAACGTTGTCGCCGCTCAGGCCACACTCGCCAATCTCACCGACAACGGCGAAGGCGCCCTCTTCATCCAGCATGCCAAGGCCCTAGTTGCCAAGGCCCTGGAGCAGTACGTGGCCCAGGATTCCCTGGGGCGGCAGTACTCGCGCTCCTCCGCCAATCGTACCGCATCTTCCGCGACGGCGAACCGCTCAGTCGCCAATGTCAACAACTGCCCGCCCCTGGCGCCACGCGCCGCTCACTCGACCAACAACCCAGCCGAGCCGCACCCTCCACGCACGATGGTCGCTGCCAACGGGCAGCTAATCGATGCGCGCACGCACATCGTCAATGACCAAGCGTGGCGTGCGCACAACCACCTGGACAACAACTACAGGGACGAGCAGCCGCGCCAGAGCGCGTTCACTCGGGTCGGCCCAGCATTTTTTTTTTGAAGGTGAAACAGTGGGGTAAAAACCCACTGCAATTTTTATATAATTAAAAAAAGGTACATAGTTTATACAACAGAAGATAGCCTCGGCTATCAAAAACTAAAAAAAGAAGAAGTACAAAGCTAAAAAACTAGCTGAACTAAGCCACTTGAGATTGTAACCACTCTTTGAAGGATTGAACATTTTTTTCTTCATTCTGTATTGTAGCATGTGTAGCTCTTGATGAAATAAGAATTTCCAGGATTGAAATGTAGGTCTTTGATTCTTGAAAATCTTGTTATTCCTAATATTCCATATACCCCAGGCTGCTAAAATGATGATATCCATTGAGAAAGGAAGATTTAGTTTGTCTCTGATGTCATAAAAAGCTTCATGTACTGAAAGATTTCTTGTTCTCTGTGGACATATTGTTATCATCGGATTTTGGCCAAATCAGGAGATGGGCCGTAAGTGAAGATGGGCTTGAAAGATACACACGTGGAGCATCTTTGAAGCGGCCTTGCGCAAGGAGTTTGGGCTTAATTGCCCGTGTATCTCTAATATATTAGATCGTATTCTCAGTTTAGATTAAAAGATAGAGTTTAGCACGTGCACGGTTAGGTGCACGTCCAAATTAGAAAGTCCCTTGGACTATAAATATGTATCTAGGGTTATCGAAAAAAGGACAATCACGTTCACAACAAACAAATCAGGCGCATCGCCACCCTTCTTTCGAGGGTTTCTCCCGAGTAGATCATGCGCTTAGATCGCATCTTACGATCTAGGCAGCACAACGTTTATTCGTTTACCTTGTGTTGCTCGTATCGGGTTGTTGATGGCGAGTAGCACTATTTATCGTAGATGTTTTGGGGCTTGCATAGATGCTTTTCACGCATATCTGCTTAGCTGTGCCGTCCCTCGATATCTAGCTGCCCTTACACCTGGGTGTAAGGGCAGCATCTTGCTTGTTCGTTACTTAGTAGATCCGAACTGTTATAGTTGCTCCTTGTTCTTCAAGGATTAGTTTAATATCCGTATGGTTAGGCCTTGCAAACGGGTTGAACGATCCGGTAGTGCGTAAGGTATGGTTTGTTAGTCCTAAGAGGGATGTTCCTGGAATTAACTTAATGTTGGTTTTTAGGCCTCTTTTTAGGGTTAGTCTTCCATTATCTTTCGTGTCTATTAGGCTCAACTACGTGTGATGTTCCGATCATACGGTGAAAACCCTAAATCGTCGATTGGTTTAACTTTGTTATGATCAAGCAGATCCCCATGTCATTGAAAATCCAACATGAACCATGGGGCGATCGGCTCTTTGAGCCGATCCGCAGTGCAACCTAAGAGCCGATAGGCTCGTATTTAATGTTTACGTGTCTCCGCCATGCAGGAACTAATCGAAGCAATTCAACACCTTCCTGGCCAGGATAGGTCACGTGGACGCCCTCGCAACCGCTGTGGTCGTGTGCCGTAGCATTTGCGGGACGACGTCGAGGGACCACTCGCAGCTTGGCAGCCTCCCCGCTCTTCGTGTTGCTTAACCACCGCGCCTGGTTTTGGCAGTGGCAACACATTCTGCACGCCAGTGGGACATCGGGACAATCTTCGGCAGCAACCATGTCGCATTCTGCCTCGCATTTGGCGAACTGGGCCAAGTATGAGGATCTGCCCCGAGCATAAGAAGAGATACGATGAGCTCAAGGCCATCCCGAAGCCGATCTCATCGGCAAGAAACCCGTTCGCACGGGATCAAATTCAAAGGGTTCCAACCCAAGGCGCTAGATGGACTAGATCTATCTCCCCCTTCGGACGAACGTACCAGAGCCCTGCGACAAGAAGTCAACTATGCCGTTGCTCACTCTCTTCATCGGCATGCTGAAAGCTTGGTGAATACTCTGGAGCGTGTCGCGCTCAACGTGGTGCAAGAAGTCACGAAGCACAAGTACTCTCCGTCAGGCTCTAGGAACTCACCAAGGGGAGGTACCACTCTACACAAGGCCACCAAACACACGTTTGCAAACCAAAGCAGAAGGTTAAGCGTACGTTGTCTACAAGACGGAGGTGATCCCGGCGACTACCACCCTGTATGAGGCGCCCAAGGAGATTCCACATGGATAGGTGTGTACATACGTGCCGGATCGCAACGACCGGATGACCCCGGTTATAGGGAGGAGCCACGGAGGAGGAGTCGCCGGAGTGGAAGCAGGCTAGAGATGTTGAGAAACATGCGTGGCTAGCTAAATATGCCACCAGACAAGTCATCAACGATCAACCTGCAGCTCCTACGTGGATGAGATCACCGCAATCATGAGAGACCAGTTCGGCATCCCGCCGAAGAAGAGAATGATCGGCTATTCCAAGCCGTATCCCAACGACTACGACCTGATCCCGCCGCCACCTAAGTATCGGCTCCCCGACTTCACAAAATTTAGTGGATCGGAAGGAACCAGCTCGAACGAGCACGTGAGCGATACTGGGCATGGCATGGTCTCAGCTTCAGACGAGCCACGTGTGAGGTTCTTCTGCGCTCCTCACAGTCCAACCTTGGGTGGTACAATCGTTGTTACCAGACGGTTTGGACGTGGAAGCAATCGAAGAGCAATTCCACGATACCATTCAGAACCTAAGCTGGCCTTGCCGATCTGACCCAAGTTCGGCAGTAGACGAGAGAGACGGTATCGAGACATTTGGCGTATCAGACCGTCAGAACCGATGTTATTCGGTTCGCTTAACCGAGAAGGAGCCAGCCGGGCGGCGGTGGATTATCGCCGCCGCCAAAGATGTGACTCTCCAAGCGAGTACAGCTCACCGGCGCACATGGTTCGTAAGTTGACCGCATATGAACAGGCGCCATCCGTAATTGTACCAGACAACACAAGCGTCACGCTCGATCGAGACAGACGAAGATGAAGATTTCGCAGGAGATCGGGAGGTCGCCGTAGCTGAGTGGACTCTTGGGGCAAACCCGTGTCCCGCAAGTGGGTGAAGCAACCAGGGCCCGTGAAGGGGTTCGACTTCGATTTGAGCAAAACGGAGCAAATTTTTGATTTGTCGCTGAAGGAAAAACAAAAGTTACCCAAAGGTCACAAAATCCCCACGCCACAAGAGATGAACGCAAGCCATACCGCAAATGGCATCACACGCTCACCCATACCACTAACGACCGCAAAGTCCTTCGCGGACAGATTCAAATGGCGATAGAACAAGGCCGATTGCTCTTCGGGCATTGCCATGAGAGTTGACACGCAGCCGTTTCCAAGTCAACATGGTCGATCTCGGCCAAGAGGACGCGAGCCAAGCTGCTGACATCATTGGCGTGGCTGGCTTGCAGATCGCCATGACGAGGATAAGCCCGAGAGCAGTCGCTCCCGCGGCAAAGGTGAAGAGGAGGCCGGTCCACACGATCGGCCCCAAACAATGAAAAGTGGTGAATCCTCAGTAAGCATTACAATGGAAAAGGGGGCTGATTCTAGCGATCGGCTAAAGCCAACCTCAACACGTCCTCTGCCGGTGCGCGACATGGATTTAGCGGTGCAATGGAAAGTCTATGGGTTTACATCAGCCGACGAGCTAGAAGAGATTGAGAAAGTCAAGAAGGAGATCAAGAAGTTGTTGGACGGGTTCATCAAGCCATACGTACGCTGAGACGATTTCCAATGTAATACCTGTGGAGAAAAAGGATGGCCGCTGGCGTGTTGCCATAGATTTTCGAAATCTCAACAATTTGTAAATAGTCGGACCGACAACCGCAAGGGGATCCGATTCCAGTAATCGGCTAAAATTACACCACCACCCGTGTCCACCGATGTGCTATTTAGCATGGTGCGTGGTGAGACAAACTTGAATGGGCTGAAAAGCCGATATCTTCAATCACTTGAAGAATTCGGCTCGGGGGGCATACACACGGAGAAGGTACAAGGCCACGAAGTATGTACCCGGGGGAAGCCGATTCATGAAATCGATCGGCTAATAAAATATCAAAAATACAAACAGCCGATGATTAGCCATCGACTCAAGAAATCAGTGCCACAAAGGTACAAGTTCAAGACAACATTTATTAGTTTACACAGAGAGGTTCTTCTGAAGAAATTGGCCAAGAGCGTGAAGGGCGCCAGCACGGATACGATCCACTTTGGCAATCTCAGCCTGTCGTCCTCGTCTTTGCTCCACCAGCTGACTGCTCAGCACGAATTTCGCCTAGATCGCCGATCGGCCGTGAGGCCTCGCGCTTCCTCTCGAGAGCGGGCAATGAGGGTTTCTTCCTGGATAAGCCGCTTGGTCATCCTAACTCTCTCTTCAAGGTTCTCCAGCTTCCTTTCGCAGGTCTCGAGCTCGCCATTGCGAAGTGTCACCCTTGGCGTCCGTAGCAGCCTTTTTCTCATTGAGCCGTCGACACTTCTCTGCAATATCGGCTCTCATTGGGAGCTGGGCATGATGAAGGGTAATTCTTTGACGCGCCGACCGCACTCTTGACTCGAAGGCCGGCTGGGTCACGGCTGGCCGAGCTTCACCCGTAGTGTCACGGGGAGATGGGACTGGATTTCTCTAAGGATGCCCGTGACCGCCGGGTTTTCAACCAGATCTCAATGAGGAGGATAGCAAAGTCTTGAGACGCCGGAGCGGACCATGGACTGTGCCAGGGCTTGGCTCTTCACCCGCCTTGGAAATAGCCGGCTCGATGGATTCGGTCGAAAGCAAGCTTGAAAGATCACATCCCTGATAGACGAACAAGAGCGGTATGAGTATACAACACAGAAAAGGTAGAGCCAAGGGAGTGGAGTGTACCTCTCCCAGAGTAGGAGGAGCGGCCGATGTTGTGATAATCGGCTTTTCCGGAGGCTCGGCTAGGTTATCCACTTGGTCAGCTACTCCCGTCGAAGCAGCCAGATCTAGTGTGGCAGATGGCATCAGACCTCTTCAACGTCCCCGCTAGAAGTCTCATTAGTCTGCAAAGGAGATGGTGAGTCGACCCAAGTAGCAATGGGATGACATGAGACATGGACTGGTGAGGTAATTACATTTGAAACCTCCTGGCTTGGCGAGGAAACTCGAGCCTTGCGAGCTCCTTTTGACGCAGCCGACGTTTCACGCGTGACCCCGTTTGGCTCTGAGCAGGGTGGCAAGGGTTCGGGAGTCGACCTTTTTCTAGAAACCGACGTAGGCAAGTCCGTCTGCTCTGTGTGGATCTCGGAATTGCCCGGTCTCTGTGTCCCTTTGTTCAGACGGCATCTCGCTGGAGTTCTCTTCGTGGAAGTCTGTGAAAAGAAGTATAAGCATGTTGCGAAGGACTGGAGGACGGATAAATGTAATCAAGGCACGGGTTAGCTTACGTGCAAGTTTTCTTGGACAGAGCCTTGCGCTCGTGGTCTTCCCGACAGCCTACTTTCTCACCGCCTTCCTCGCAGAGGTCGGGGCAACCTGCCCGAGGATGCTTTTTACTGCCGATTTTGGTGAAATCGGCCGCCCCCCATTATAACTTGTTCGTGGCAGCCGCGAAGAGACCACCGGGCCGGTGGAAGGAATGTGAAGGGAGAGCGCTCATTGCGTGGGCCTGGGGCCTGCCAAAAGACAAAGCCAGGGTTTCAGACAACCATTATGACCGGTCGCAAGAAATTTGTATGCAATGGTATGTGTGGGAATGTCATATTCGGCATCAATATGCTTTGTCCTAGAGGCTTTAAGGCATGGTCTTCCACATAGTCCACCAAGTCTCGAAACCACCGGTAGTGGTGGTGAAACTGCGGGGGATTGGGATTGCTGCAAAGGCCAAAGAAGGTGTAGCACCTGTGGCCAGTAAGGATGTCAGCTGCTTGCTGTCAGGATGAAGAAAGAAGTGTGGGGGCACTTGCCCGAGACCAAGTTGCCGAGCTACTACCACCGGTTGGTAAGACCATAGCCGCTTGATGATCCTAGAGGTACTCATGCCGACCGGGAGAAAACAAGGGCGGATCATGATAGAGAACAAGTGCCGAGTGCTAGCGTCATCGGCAAAGCTGTCTAACCGAAGGAGACTGGATTCTCAAAGTTGTCCGATTCGGTGTAAGGGAAGAACAGGGGGTTGCTCAAGCCTTGGAAGAAAATCTTGAACCACTCTGCTGCTTCCTTAGGGATTAGCCTGCTGCCTGGGAGGCCATACAGAGCTTGACCATAACTAGTGCATCGGATCTCCCTCCCGTTAGCATCCCTGGGAAGGTGCAGTGGCCAAAGGTGGGAAGTTTGGGATTTGGTTCTCAAAGTACAGCTGAGCCCATAATTGAATAAACCACCAGGGACCTCCTGTTTTGACTGTCTTTTGAGAGAACAGTTTGACTGACATCAGTTGGAGAGATCGATAGACTTCCCCAAGGAACAGTTTGCCAAGGCCAAGATGAGTACCTTTAGCAAGTTCGTAGGCCAGGGAAAGGTAATTCTTGGTTGGGGCGAGTGAAGGACCACAGAATATGAAGTGCTCCAGCCAGAAGTTCAAGAAGGCCGTGTGCTCTCTCTCGGTTACAGGGCCTTTGGTTTTCATATAACGCTTGAGGTAGGCGCCCCAGCTTGTACACTCTGTTTTAGAGGAAAGGGTGAAGGGGACCTTTGGCAACTTAAAGGCAGAGGGGCTTGGGGATGCAATGTCCAGGCCTGTAATCATGGCTACGTCCAGAAGAGTGGGCGTCATGGGGCCATGACCGAACATGAAGCAGTTCAGTGCATCGACCAAAAGTAGCCGATGGTTTTTAGAATGTTTTCATTCTTTTCAAGAGGAGACAATGATAATGACAGCGCATCGGCTATCCCTATCATTTCCCGTGGCATAATGGGTTTTGGACACTCGATTGTACCATGCCACCCAACCTTCAGAGGATTAGGCCAAGCTCGCAGGCAGTCGGCCCAAGAAGTCAGATCTAAATCCTGGTTCACAAAGGGGATTCTATTGGCCTCGCACGAGATTAAGTGAGCGGGACTTTCGGAAGAACGGGGGCCAAGGCACATGGAATTTAGGAGAGAAGGATGCGGCAGTAGGATGTCGGAGACCTAAAATTAATAACGGAATAGAACATTAATTCAGGTGTTCTTCTGTTCAATCCTGACATTGATCCAAATGGCGAAGAAGCGCGGGGTATTACCTTCTGCACTTAGACCGTGGCGTTGGCGTGGATGATTCTGCCATTGGAGGTGCTGCGGAGTTGGGACGGCGCGGTTGAGATTTGAGGTTCGTGGAGTTGCTGGGCGGCAAGTTTAGGGATCTGAGTTTGCTTTCTCAGGCGGAGGTCGCAGGTTACCGTTTGGAGGGGCAATTGGGTTGGCCTTGCTCGTGTTTTATGGTAGGGGCCGATGCGATACCGTCGGCTCTTTTGGGGGTTGTTTAAATTTGACTGTCGGCCAAGTTAACTAGAAGCTGATTGCTCAGAAGAGAAAGGACGAAGGAAGAGCCGATTGATTAGGAATTGCCAAAACACAAATCATGCAGAGAAATTAAGAAGGCAAGGCGTCATGACGAAGAATACTGCGACGGTTCTGCTCTGCCACGACATGACCCCTCGAAGAAAAACAGAGTGGTTTTGATATTATCATTACCAAAACCAGGGGGGCATGTGTTATCACCGGATTTTGGCCAAATCAGGAGATGGGCCGTAAGTGAAGATGGGCTTGAAAGATACACACGTGGAGCATCTTTGAAGCGGCCTTGCGCAAGGAGTTTGGGCTTAATTGCCCGTGTATCTGTAATATAGTAGATCGCATCGTAGTTTAGATTAAAAGATAGAGTTTAGCCCGTGCACGGTTAGGTGCACGTCCAAATTAGAAAGTCCTTGGACTATAAATATGTATCTAGGGTTATCGGAAAAGGAGGACTATCACGTTCACAACAAACACACAGGCGCATCGCCACCCCTTCTTTCGAGGGTTTCTCCCGGGTAAGCATCATGCTGCCTAGATCGCATCTTACGATCTAGGCAGGACAACGTTTATTCGTTTACCTTGTGTTGCTCGTATGAAGCGTTGTTGATGGCGAGTAGCACTATTTATCGTAGATGTTTTGGGGCTTGCATAGATGCTTTTCTACGATATCCGTTTAGCTGTGCCGTCCCAGATATCTGGGCCGCCCTTACACCTATCCAGGTGTAAGGGCAGATCTTGCTTGTTCGTTACTTAGTAGATCCGATCTGTTATAGTTGCTCCTTTGTTCTTCAAGGATTGGTTTAATATCCGTATGGTTAGGCCTTGCAAACGGGTTGAACGATCCGGTAGCGTGTAGTGTTGGTTTGTTAGTCCTAAGAGGGATGTTCCAGAATTAACTTAATGTTGGTTTTTAGGCCTCTTTTAGGGTTAGTCTTCCATTATCTTTCGTGTCTATTAGGCTCAACTACGTGTAGGATGTTCCGATCATACGGTGAAAACCCTAAACTGTCGTAGATTGGTTTAGCTTTGTTATGATCAAGCAGATCCCCATGTCATTGAAAATCCAACATGAACCATGGGGCGATCGGCTCTCCACAGGGCAACCTGAGAGCCGATAGGGCTCGTATTTAATGTTTACGTGTCTGCCATGCAGGGAACTAATCGAAGCAATTCAACACCTTCCTGGCCGGTATAGGTCAGGTGGCACGCCCGCAACCGCCAGGTCGTGCCGAGCATTTGGGACGACGCGAGGGACAGGGCCCGCCGTCGCTCTTGAAGCTCCGGCTCTTCGTGTTGCTTAACCACTGCTCGCCGGTGGGTTTTGGCAGGCAACACATATGTAGTCCCAACATTCTTGTGCAAAAGGGCAAGCCCAGAATAAATGATCCAGAGTTTCTTCTTGAACACAATTTAGAGTGGCACAGTTGTATGTGGGAATCTCAAAATTCTTCCTTCTGAGTAAATTTCTTGTGTTTAGTCTATCATGTAGGAGTAACCAGAAGAAGAATTTGTGTTTAGCTTGACAGGAAGCATCCCAAAGGGAGGGAAAATGGTCTGGAACTGGTTGAACTCCAATCAAAACATTATAAGCCTTCTTTGAAGAAAAAGAATTATTGCCCCAAATATAGGTCCAGGTATCTTGATCACCCATCTGAATTCTTTGTCCTGCTGTTATACAAATGCCTTCAAGAATTTCA
This sequence comes from Lolium multiflorum, assembly GCA_030979885.1. NCBI lineage: Eukaryota > Viridiplantae > Streptophyta > Magnoliopsida > Poales > Poaceae > Lolium > Lolium multiflorum. The sequence continues at coordinate 115,772 of JAUUTY010000245.1, read as the reverse complement.
AATTCATTGAAAGCTTGTACAGAGAGAGGCAGGTGGAAGAGGTCCTGTAAAAAATCAGTATTAATAGTTTCTGCCACCGATAGATCAGTTCTTTTAGCAAAGGTAATGAGATGTGGGAATTGCTGATGCAGACAATTGTCATTCCATAAATCTGTCCAAAAGAAAACCGTGTTGCCATTTCCTAAGTTGCACCTTGCCATCTGCTTGTAAAAATCAATTAGCTTTAAGTGTGCCTTCCACCAGAAAGATCCTTCCAAGTTTGTACCCGGTAATCTACCATTTCCATAATAGGATGTTCTGATCAATTGAACCCAAGGAATTTCCAAGTTATTGTAAAATTTGTGGAGATTTTTTAGAAGCAAGGCTTTGTTTTGAATATCCAAGTTCAGAACACCTAAGCCCCCTTGCTTCTTAGGTCTGCAAACCTTATTCCAAGATATCATAGCAGAACCTTTGGCTTGAACTTCTGTATTTCTTTTCCTCCAAAGACAATGCTTCATGGGTCGGCCCAGCATGTTTCGGCCCCGTGATCAGGGGCGAGCCGTACCCCATCGAGTTCAAGGGCCCCCGCGACATCGAGAAGTACGACACCCACGTCGACCTAACGGTCTGGATCGATTCATACACCATGGCGATGGGCATCCAAGGCTAGTCGGACCTGCTCGCCGCTTGCTACCTGCCCCTCATGATGGACGGGGCGAATCGCCAATGGTTCAACACCCTCACTCCGAACAGCATCGACTCATGGGAGGAGGCCCATGCTGCCTTCATTCAGCACTTCGCCAGCGCGTACACTCGCGCCACCACCATCGAGTACCTGGACCGCTGCATCAGGGCCCCTACGAATCAACTCGCCGATGGATGCAACGCTGGCAGGATATGTGGACGATCTCCAACGGCATCAGCACCGACACGGCAATCTACTGCTTCCGGCGGTGCTGCCGGTACGAGCCACTCAGCACCAAGCTCAGGCGCGTCAGCAGGGACAACATCTCTATCGCCGAGTTGATCAACATAGCTCAGCGCTACGCCGACGAAGATCCCACGATCGAGTTTGGCCAGCGGCACAATCGCCGCCCCATCCGACCCGACAATCGTCGCGACGACTACTGCTTCGCCACTCGCCCAAGCAGCAGCAAGCGCCGCGCCGATGGCGGCAACTCCGAGTTCATCACCAATGCCAACTATGGGCAGCGCGACCCGAAGTACACCCGCCGCGACAACCGCGGCCCACAAGAGGTTCGCCCACCAGGCAAGTGGTTCGAGCCGGAAAGCCTGCTCTATGCTCCGTGCATCTACCACAACAGAGAGGGAAAGCCCTCAACGCACATGACTGGGAACTGCTTTTCCCTTAAGCAGACCGAGAAGGCTCGCCGCTCCAAGGAAAACGGTCGCGGCAAGGACCGCAACAAGGACCAGGACCAGCCCAAGGACGACGGAACTTCGGTCGCAGTGTCGGGTCCCTCCACACCTTCACCGGGGTCGGCGACAGCCGCGACAAGAAGGTCCTCGCACGAGCAGTGCCTGTCAACGCAGTCGTCGTGGACATCCCGCGCTGGCTCAGCTGGTTCGAGCAGAGCATCACGTGGAGTCGCGAGGATCACGCTCCACGCATCGAGTATCCAGGGCGAGTGGCCCTAATCGTCAAGCCCAAGGTCGCCGACTACTGGCTCTCGAAGACCTTGATGGATGGAGGGAGATCCATCAACATAATGTACTACGACACCTTCCAGCGACTCCAGCTGCCCGACTCGCGCCTCGAAGCGACGAGCGTCACCTTTCACGGCATCATCCCCGGCAGGAAGGCCTTCCCAATCGGCAAGGTGACACAGCTGGTGACATTCGGCACGCCGGCCAATTACCGCACCGAGCGGATATCCTTCGAGGTGGTGAACTTCTGTAGTCCCTACCACTGCGCTCGCCAAGTTCATGGCCACAACACACTGCGCCTACAACATGATGAAGATGCCGGGGCCACGCGGCGTCATCACCGTCCGCGGCGACCCCGAGATGGCCCTGGAGTGCAAGGATAGCGACGCCAAGCTCGCCGACGCCGTCATCGCCTCGGAGCGCGACAACACCGCCAAGCTCGCCAAGTACCCAGTCAACCGCAATGACCCGCCCTTCCTCGAGAAGCCAACCGAGCTCGACTCATCCTCTCCGACCTTCCAGCCGATGACTGACACATGTCGAGTAGATTTGGTAGAAAATGATCCGAGTAGGCAGGTTATCATTGGGGCGGGCCTGTCCGCCCAATAGGAAAGCTCGCTCATCAAGTTCCTCTGTGAGAATCGAGATATCTTGAGCACGGGATAACAGATCCCAGACTTGTAGCAACTGATATGATTCAGATACGATTCGGACTTATCCTCATGTAACCCTAGATCGGGGGTGCCTATATAAACCCTTGAGCTAGGCCTTAGAACACACACAATCAGAGATCGCATCTCACCTCCATAGCTCTCGGTGCTCTCGCGACTGAGCCCCCCTCCCCATTGTAATTCTCCACTGAGTAATAGATCTAGCAGGACGTAGGCCTTTTACTCCCCGGAGGGTCTGAACCTGGGTAAAACCTTGCGTCCTGTGCACCTCGCTCCGCAGATGGTTACGTCGCCTTGCTCCCGCATCAACGAAGTGCTGCACCCTGTAGCACCTTTCATGGTCATATCCACGACACAACGACGTAAGGAACCTCCACGAGGGTCAGGAGTGCACTGATATGTTGCAAACGTATCTATAATTTTTGATGCTCCATGCTTGTTTTACACCAATTCATATATGTTTTGCTCACACTTTGTTGCACTTTTATACATTTTTCGGCACTAACCTATTAACAAGATGCCACAGTGCTAGTTCCCTGTTTTCTGATGTTTTGTATTTCAGAAAAGTTGTACAGGAAATATCTCGGAATTAGACGAAACAAAAGCCGAAGTCAATATTTTTTCGTAACAAAGATAGAGTCCAGAGGGGAGACGAAGAGGAGGCACAGGGCGGCCAGACCATGCCTTGGCGCGGCCAGGCCTGGGCCCGCGCCAAGGGGTGGTGTGGGCCCCTAGCCTCCACCGACCTCGCCCTTCCGCCTATTTATTCACGATCTCGAGAAAAACCAAAACAACCGAGCCTCCATCCATGAAAAGTTTCTTCGCGGCCGCCATCGCAGACCCTAGCTCGGGAGGGTTATGAAGCTCTTCCCGGCACCCTGCCGGAGGGGGAGATCATCACCGGAGGCCTCTACATCGCCATGCATGTCTCTGAACTGATGTGTGAGTAGTTCATCCCTGGACTATGGGTCCATAGCAGTAGCTAGATGGTTGTCTTCTCCAATTTGTGCCTCATGTTTAGATCTTATGAGCCGCCTAGCATGATCAAGATCATCCTTATGTAATGCTACATGTTGTCTTTTCTAGGATCCGATGAATACATAATACTATGTTGAGATCGATTATATACTTGTCACCCCAAGAAATATACAAGAGATACAAGCGTCAAAGCTTGGGATGCCCAAGGCATCCCCTTCTTCATCAACAAATCAGGTATCAAGGATGACCTGATATTTTTGTTGATGAAGAAGGGGATGCCTTGGACATCTCCAATCTTTGACGCTTGTACCTCTTGTATATTTTTTGGGGTGACATGGACGCTTGTACCTCTTGTATATTTTATCTTTTCCCTCAAGCATATGTGGATTAACCTAATACCTCGAAAAACATCTTTATTTTGCTTTTAGTATATAATAGAATAGAATAGATTGATGTGCATTGCAACAAGAAAACTAAATCTAAAGCAAAACATAAAATATTTTAAAATTGTATAAACCAAAAACCAAGGTGGAAAATAAGAAGTTTTGTACGCTAAAAGTGGCATATATTATCTTTTAGGTTTATAAGCACATGTTAAATTATTTCCTCACGCCATTCTGAAATAAATCTAGAGAAATCTGAATCACTAATTTCTGAACATAGTTAGTATATCCGTTGCAACGCACAGACTGCTAGTGTACCTAAATGTTGCTTCAGACCAGCCATGTGCCGATTTGGCTATTTGTTTTTTTTTTTCGGGGACTATTTGGCTATTTGTTGATGTGTTGAATATGGACTTTACGTGCCTTGAGGCGCTGATACGGCAGGATCGGCCCTCCTCGCCGCATCTCCCTGGCTAGTTAGAGCATATCTATCACACACCCTAAACCTCAAACTCTAAAAATGTTTATCCAGGCCACCCGAAACGTGTTTTACAGGCTAAAAAAAAACTGTCGCGTTTTGTTTTCTTTTCTTGTAATAACTTTATTGTTTTATATATAAAAATTGCAGTGGGATAATTCCAACTGTTTTACCTTGAAAAAAGAAAAACCGTCGTGCGGCCTAGATCCGCCAAACGCGTGCGGGCCGTGTTTGGGGCATCTAGGGCGCGCGCGTGCAGGCCGTGTTTGGGGCATCTAGGGTGCGCGACGGTTTTTCAGTCACAGGGTTTATGCAAATCATCTGATAATTCTCAAATGCAGCAACATAATCATGCAAAATAGATTGTTCAAAGTACTCAATCATACATGAAACAAATACATGAAACACGGCACCAAAAGTGGATCAAACATCACATCATCAAGTAGGAGAATGATCAAGCATCACCGCCGGTTGCCAACGCATCGACATGGCAGCCACCACTCGCCGTAGCATCATCACCTCCGGCATTCATGGCAGCCATGGCAGCGTGCAGCTTCCCTACTTCGCGCAAAGATCTGTGTCTTCGTAAGGTTCCACCACTCAAGACTGGCCTCATCCATGTCAGCCAGGTTCATCATCATAGTCGCATTCTCTACCGCGATGAGCTCCACCATGGCCCGGTTCTCCTTGGCGCGTGCTCTCCTCTCCTCCTTGCGCTTTGCATCCTCCTGTAGCGTGCTCCATTTTACCTCCTTCTCCTTGTTCTTCATCTCCATCATCTCCTTCTTTGCCTCCAAAGTTTTCATCACCAACAATTTTTTGGATTTGACCATAACATCGATCTTGAGAGACAATGTTGCGGCCTTTCCTTGTTTCTTGATCTTGTCCTTGGTCATCTTTGCTCCAACCGGCCTCTTCTTGTTCTTCTTGGTCTCAAGCACATCATCCTCTTCCACATCCTCCAACTCGACAAGCTTATGCCTCGGTGGTGGCGCCTCGATCTTGCTCCCTCAACTTCCATTTCGGATTGTGCTCAAGAAGGATATAGCAATGACGGGATGCAAATGTCCTGCCCTTCAACCCGGACATTTCCCTATACCTTGTTCGCGCGATAGCATCCCAATCGCTGGCGTTGGTGCCGCTCGGTGGCTAAGTTCCTCATACCCTCAATGCAACCGGCCCACCGGCTGCACGCCGTCTTGATACTATTCCATCGGCCTTGGAGTAAACGGTATGAGCGGGTTGGATTAGAAGAGATAGGCTGCATCAATTGGAAGAACTTGTACTCGATGCGTTCCCAATACCTCTTGCCGGTTTGATTGGTGCCGGTCACAACATCCATCGAAACTGCCTCCCAAGCCCTGATCAAGATCACGTCCTCAAATTCGGTGTAGTTGCCAGACCGGATCGCTCTGCCCTTCACCTTGGCCATCGCCACATAGAACGCCCCCTCTTATATCTCTTCCAAGTCATCTTCCTCGTCGCTACCGGTGTCATCTTCTTCCCCAAAGTCATTGCCCTCGAGTCCCTCCTCCAAGCCGTCGTTGTAGTCACTGTAATCCCCAAGCGGTGGCGAATCGATGCCGACAGACACCTCGTTGAGCATTTCAACGTACGACTCTGGTGCAACATCAACGGCGGGACTTTCGTCGACCACCTTGTGCGCAGCAGCCGACAACGATTGCGCCTTCGCCATCGCGGCTGTCAAAGCTGTCAACGACGCCATCTTGGCTGTGGCTGGCTTCTTCGCAGCGGGTTTCCTCGACGTTGGCTTCTTCTACGCCGGTGGCTTGTTGCCGGGCCGCTTCACCCGCTTGGCCGGAGCGGGAGGGGCAGCGGGTGCGGGAGCGGCGGCGACCATGTGTTGCCCCAGCCGCTGACGCTTGCTGTTGCGGAGGGCAGCTTGCTGCGGGGCATTGACCACTGTCGCGACCCCGGAGGTCGGGGCTAGACAAACCCAGATATCACATCTGGCATAAGCCTAACCTAGATCTCTAGGGCCTACAGGGTGAGAATCGGTAACACAACAGTGACTCTACGACTGAAAGCAAATATATTACAACTCTAACAGAGTTAAGATCCAAATTTATTACACGAGAGGTCACCGACCACAATTCAACAAGCAACGGAAAGAAAATTATGTTATCTAGATAACAAGATGCAAAGGGCCTAAGAGGCCATAACATAAGGCGACGTCCAGCCCATAAGTCTCAGGCCGCAGCCTGGGAACTCCGAACTACTCGTCGACGTCAAGGTAGAAGCCACCATCTGTTGGAAGGACTTCGTCTGAAACAGAGCATGCAAGGCTGAGTATAGGGACTCAGCAAGACTTAGTACAACCTGTTAGCAAAGCGGGTATGTGAGGCTTTATGTGGAGCTTATTTTGCGGAAAGCCAGTTTTCCTTTGTAAACAGGAGGGAGCAGAAGCTCGGCTCTTCAGACCATTTTAAAAAGGTAATAAGAGAGCGATATCAACTCTAGCTCTAATATCATCATGTTGAATCCACCGAATCTTCATCATCACCTGAACCTATCACCTAGGATCACCCCCTCGACAACCTGAGAAGGGATCCTTATCACACATTAACAACAAGTTTTACGATTAGGTTCAAGTTGTCTATGATCATCACGTCCATTCCCAAGTCGTCCGTAACCGTGGACACGGCTTTTCGAAAAGATTTACCTGCAGGGTGTACAACTTTACCCACATCGACCGACTCTTAATGCCACTATAGATTAACACACTTCCTTGGTGTGCCGGCAGAGGGTGGTCGAAACCTTTCCCTTACTTCGCCTATTCCATGAGTCAAACTAACTGGGGACGTCATCGTAGGTAGCCATTCTCCGAGGCGGTCCCGGTCATTATGCGCAGGATCCAGTTCAATGCCTCAGGCATCCTTCACCCCGGCCACGCCTGTATGATGCACTTTGAAAACCTTTTCCACCTTTTCCCCATGCGTATGGCAAATGGAACTCGCAAACTAATTGAATCATGGGTAAGCTAGGCAAGTTCGGGCCAAGGGGTTCCCATGGGCCCCGTGTGGCTGTACGCTCAGTCTTGGTTAGGCAAGAACTCAGGTCCTAGTATCGGCGAGAACGAGTCAAATCACCACATCCCCATGTGGCGGCCCATCCAAGCCTTTAACATGTTTATTAACTTCATCACTGATCTTACCACGTCATCCTGTCAAACTAGGTTCATTCGTAGCTCTGATTCATCAACCGGATGGATCAGACTTCAACAACTAAGCATGGCTAAGCATAACATATATACGGCTCTAGCGATGCGAACAAAGCTCAACCTAATTTTGCTGGGAGCGTGGATCAGGAACTTTGGGCTACAAGGATGGAATATGCACACATAGGATAACTACAACTGCCGATAAAACATATTTGAAGCGGATGCAATATGTAAGAAGTAAAAGCATTTCGAAACCATATATGAACTAGGTTAGGGCTTGCCTTGTCCCTCGTTGTTCGGTGCTCTTCAGTGGCGTTGATCTCACGCTCGCGTTAGGTCCCTATCGAGAAGAACCAAATACCGGAAAGGAAGAGAACAATCAAGACAAGGTACAATGCAATGCAATGCACATATAATATGATGACATGTCATATTAAAGGGTTTGGGTAACCCTAGGTGCATCGACATAAATTAAAGGGGGTTCGGCATCGATCCCGACATATAAGAGGGGTCAAAATTAGGGTTTCTACTAAGGCTCATATTTAATTGGTTCAAGCATGTATGTAATATGTATAAACAAATAGGATTTGTTTTTCTGAACATTTTGATATATTATTTGCATTTTTCTGATTTAAAATGAATTAATTATGAATTTCCCAAGTTTAATTCATTTTAAATCAATTTCTGAAAATTCTATAAAAATAATAAAAGTTGGACCCACATGTCATAATTTTATTCTTTTCTAAATATTTATGAAATTATTAAAATTCTGACCAGGGGACCCACATGTCATTATTTTTCTATTTATAGAAATTATATAAATGAATATCAGAAAATCAGAAAAATAGGGAAAAATGAATAATGACGTCACGCTGACGTCATGCTGACGTCAGCGGCGCCATTGCTCACTGGGAGCTCGGGTGCTGCTGCAATCGGGCGATTCGGCCCGCGATTGCATGCGCGCGCAGGGGGGAAACGGGCGTCTCAACGCGGCGGGCCGTTTGGTGGCGGCGCCGCCCGCTATTGGCCACCAGAGCGTGGCCGGCGGCGAGCTCGAGCGGCGGCCGGCAGTGCACGGCGGCGCCGAGAGGGGAAGGGAGCGAGGCGAGGGCACCAGAAGGTCGAGCAGCTCACCGCGAGCACGAGGGTGTGGTCGGCGACGGCCGGGGACGCTCGCCGGCGCCGGAATCGAGCGGGGCAGGTAGGGTTAGGGTTTGCGGTTTCTGGGGCGTCGAGGACCGCGGGAAGGGGAGAAGTGGCGCTAGGGTTCTTCGGGGCGGCGGCGGCGAGGCTTTATAGCCGCCGGGGGGCGGCGGAACACATCCGGGCCGGCCAGCCATCGGGCCGGCCGGGCCGACCCAGCTTGGCTCTGGGGAAGAAGGGTTTTGCACCCCCCCTGCGGAGTTGTTGGGTGGTGGTGTTGATGGCGGCCGACTTTGGGCCACGGCCAGAGAGAATGAGAGAGGGAAAGAGAGGTGGGCTGCGGCCCAGGGAAGAGAGGAGGTCTCTCTCTATTTTTTTCTGGTTTTGTTTCTCCAATTCAAACCAAATTTGAAATCTGTTTGAATTTTGTTTGGAACTCAAATTTTCCAGAGAGATAATAAACACACATGGCCTTATTGAATAACAACAATGCCATGTTGTCTATTTTGAAAATCTTGAGAGAATTTGAATGGAGAAGAAAGATAGAGAGATTTGCATAATTGAAAATTATTAAACTTTGATGCAAAATTCACTTAAATGCAAACTACATGCATGAGATGCACATGAACACTCATTTATTTATAAACACAAGGTTGGGATGTTACAACCACGAGCCCCTCGGTGGTGGCTGCCGCGACGGCGCTAGAGCCAGCTACGGTGGGTGGAGTCGATCCGCGTGGCTCGGCCTATCCCGGGAGCAGCAGCGGGTTAACGACTTCCATCTTTATGCGAGTGCGCCGCTACGGTGGCCGGAGAGGGACGCGGAGGCGGCGAAATCGAGGGCGGTTGGTAGGGCTGATGCATGAAAGGGAGGATCTAAAAGTTCCTTCGCGCCAACGCGGGATAGAAGATGGGGTTCACGCTCGCACAACCTCGCCAGCCCGGGAACTTGGGATTTCCGCAGCACGAAACTGGATGGCCTGGAATTTTTTCCAATGGGGTGCTAGAGATGTTCATACCTGGACAACGGGCCGTGCCATCGCGTGCCGGCCCGCAAGCACACGGATTCAGTCCATCACGGGCCTAGCACGACACGCGGCTAAACGGGCCCATCCCGGCCCGCGGCATGCAGGTGCCGTGCCTGAGCCGCGGCAGCAAGCACGCGAGCTGGCCCGGCATCGCAAGCGGCCCGCCAGGAACGCGAGGAACGACAGCCTTTGTCGAAGATTCGCACGGCACGGTGGGGGGTCTGGTCGAGGGGAGCGAGCGTCCCTGCGTTGTCTGGAGCGCGAGTACGGTGAGGCGGGAGCGGGGGAATCGTTCGGGAGCGTCTCCACGCGGGAGGGAATTGATGTGCTGCCCGTTGGGATAGGGTTGATGTGGCTTAGGGTTTGGGGCGTTATTGGTCCCTTTTTAGTGTAGGATTCGATTTTTGGCCTTTGGAGGGGTAATTTTGGTCCAAATTTGATCATTTTCAGTATAAAAAGGGCAGCATACCCCTCTCAATTTCCACACTCAAACATCCCTCTCATTTCCACACTCAAAGCCTCAAACATGGATGATCCAAACCGTTTTCTCTTCCCCATGGATTCATTCGAGGTTGAAACCCAGTGTTCTCCCTACCTCAACAACGAGTATCACACACCTCCCTATACACAATCCAAAAATAGTTCATCCAATTCCGCCGGCACTTCCAGCAACCTAGGCCCCAAAAGGCGGAAAAAAACCTCGGTGATCTAGGAGCACTACGTGGAAGAATAATTCGTAGATGGCGATGGTACCACGAAGTTGAGGGCGAAGTGCCTCCATCCGGGGTGCACTAGCATATTTTCTCTGCAGAAGGGCGGATGAAACAGCGACATAACGAGGGACATGAAGACCCACGCCAAGAAGGATGAACAAAGCGCTGCGATCCAGAGCAGGATCAAGTTCAACCCCGACGGCTCGAAAGGTATTTTCGTCTATGATCAAGGGCGTCAAAAAGAAGCTCTAGCATGTTTAATTGCTTCAATTGATTTACCATTAGGTTTTGGTGAGTCTCCTTCTTTTGCGGAATATATTAGAACTACTCATACCCCTGATTTTCAAACGGTGTCTAGACAAACTACAAGTTGGAATATGATTTTTTTTTGCTAAAGTGGGTTTATTAGCCATAAAAGAAGAGCTAAGCTTAGCAACTTTTTCAGTCTCTATAACATCTAATATCTGGAGTGGTCGGGCTAAGCAAGATTATATTTTTGTGGTTGCACATTATGTTAACAGTAATTGGGAACTGCAAAAAAGAGTCATAGGATATGAATTAATTGACGTAGCACATACCGGTGATAATATTGCTGAAACTATATGTAAAGTTGTTGATCATTTCGGTCTTACGGATACGACATTTGCGGTAACTTTGGATAATGCTTCATCAAATACTAGTGCAATGCGAATTCTCACTCCTTTATTTGAAGTGTACGCATCAACTTTTTTACTCCACCAGCGTTGTGCTTGTCATATAATTAATCTTACTGCTAAAACTGCTTTGAAGAATCTAGAACCACACATTGATAAATTGCGCACAGCAATTGGGTGGTTGAATGGTTCTAATCCATGACTTGCTAATTACGGTAGGTATTGCGCGCTTATAAATGTACCTTGCCATAAGTTTCATCAAGATATGCCGGTTAGATGGAACTCTACATATTTGATGCTTAACTCACTAATGACAAAGTCCCATTGACTGCATTTATTAATCAAAACTGCTCATGCAAAGACCAGTCCAATGGGGATTATCTCACCGCCGATACATGCCACATTGCTGAATCAATGGTTCAATTTTTGGAGACATTTTATGATTAAACTGTTGCTTTCTCCGGGGATTATTATCCCACATCTCCTATGATTGTGCACAATATTCTTGAAATTGCCCAACACCTCAAAGAATATGAAAATGGTCATTTTTTACTTGAAGCTGTTGGAAAAATGAAACTTAAATATTTGAAATATTGGAGAAATATTCCCTTCTTGTATGCATTTGCATTTATATTGGATCCTAGGGCTAAAATGACCACTTTAGCTATTGTTCACTCGCAATTAAGTTATGTTGTTAATGTGTCATATGATCAATATTTCCTTGAAGTAAAATATAAATTTGTTGAGGTTTATGGTAAGTATGAGCAAAATTATGGCAGCCTACCACAGCACCAACGGCCTCCCCAGTACAACTGCAGGCAAAAGGAATAAAAAAGTGTGGGGGAAGTTATTTGTTGATGCCCCCGCCTCGAGCTCCGATGTTTTCAGGTGGCGGGGAGTTATCAAAGTACCTCAACAGTGAATTAGTCGCGCACTCTGATGAAGGGGAGCTTAACATACTGCAGTGGTGGTATGATAAAAGGAAAAATTATTCGGTGCTATCCATATTAGCACAGGATGTGCTATCAGTGCCCGTCTCAATAGTGTCATCCGAGTCTGCTTTTAGCATGTGTGGCAGAATAATTGATGATAGAAGACAGAGTCTCACCTAGGATATGCTGAAATTTCTAATGACCGTGAAAGATGGTCAACTAGCAAAACGCAGAGCCCAACACTCTACCAACAATGATGAACTGGTAGCCGCGTTCGAATCTATGAGCTGGAGCGAAGAACCAAAAGATTAGTTATAGTTAGTGTATTTTATTTTTCTTTTGTAATTTTCTTTTTCCCTTTGTAATTTTCTTCTTTCCTTTGTAATTTTCTTTTTAGTTTTAGCACCAGCTGTATTCTTTTACTTCCTAGGGATGGAAGGTTTTGATGAGGCAGCTAATAATAAAGGCCATTTTTTATCCCATACAAACTTTGTCCCCATATTACCCCTGAGCTCTATTATTTTGCTATAAAAGGGCATCCCACCCTTCTTATTTGTCACACTCAAGGCACTCCGCTCCTCTCACTCCTCACCTTTGCTCCTCACACACAAACTGAAACATGTATGGATTTGGGAGAAGAATTATTGTTTCCACGAACACTTCACATATGAAGAGCAGGAGATGGATGGTGTTACAAGGCGTTTAGCTGTGTGCAAACAATGCCATGTCATTCTGCCTTATGGAGATAGTGGCGGCCACTTGGTGAGGCACCACGCTCAACATATCCAAGGGATGATGAAGATGTTGAAAGAGTAGCTGAAGAAGCTCACGCTAGAGGAAGAAGAAGAGTATCCCGCATATGGGAGCACTTCACCAAACATGATTATGTGGAGGATGGTGTAAACAGAAGTAACAAACATTTCAATCTGTTTAGCGGGGGTGGGATTGGCCACTTGGTCAGGCACCAGAACAAGCATGAATGATTAGCGCCAGTGTAGTTTAGATTTTTAGAGCGACTGTACTCTTTTTCCTTATCAGAGGATGTAAGGTTTTTCAACGAGGCAGCATCTAATAAAGCTCTTTTTATCCCATATAAAATATTGTCATACATTACTTTTTCCTATTTTTTTATTTTTTTTCAACTTTTTTCTAGATAGTTTCAAGTTAGAAACAGGAAAAGAGTGAACAAAACAGACAAAACGGGCTGTTTTCGGCCACACGAGCCAAACGGGCCGACGTGCTGGCCCGTCAAGCATCTGTGCCGTGCCGGGGCCGGGGGGGTCAGGGCACGTGGGCCGGCACGACACGGCCCACCGGCTCACGGGCCGCAGGCGTGCCGGGCGGTGCGTGGCACGTGAAGCGGGGGCCGGGCTGGTGCCGTGCCGGGTCGGCCCGTTTGACAGGTATGTCAGATGCTGTTACCCTATCCGGCGAAAGCCTCACGCGGTCACGCCCACCGTGGACCCGTCGCCCCCCGATCCGGCGTCGCACGCTTCCATTATCCAAAAATCTAAGTAGAGAGGAGAGGCGATGGCCGCCGCCTGCTCTTTCCGTTCCATCGTCCGGGCTCCTCCGCCTCCGCGGGGCCTCGCCAGGAGGTCAGTGCACTGCTGCAGCGCCGCTCCCGGTGGCGCTTCCACCTCCAAGGTTAGCAACCCGTACCACGTGTTCAGCTCCCGATTCAAAGGATTTCCTCGACTCCTTTGCTGCTGAATGGCACTGAATAACTAGCAGCGGCTACACACTGGGTGTGTAGGCTAGGACTTACATTATCGCGTGTTGGCTGTTCCATGTGCGTAGCTCGTCATGGAGGTTAAAGAGAGGCTGGAAAGGGAGCATCCAGGCCTCCCGACGGGAAGAAGCGGGAGGGATGATGACGAGATGATCCTCTGGTTCTTAAAGGACAGGAAATTCGCCGTTGATGAGGCTGTCTCGAAGTTGACCAAGGCCATTGTATCCTACAACTTGTGTTCAGCTGATAAATAGTAGCCCCTTCCTTTGCTGTTTCCAAAAAATCAGGCAATCCTCCTGTTTCATACAGTGTGCGTGTAGATTAATAATTTTATCATTCTCTTGCTCATCACTTTCCTATGTTCTTATGGTGAACTTTGATTGTTTTCTCATAGTCTCTCACTCTCTCAGACAATGGCTGCAAGCAAAATTATCATGCTAAGCAACATAAAAATAAACACGATTTTGTGTGTGTATGTTTTTTATTTATAAGAATTTTGAAACAGTCACAACTGAAGGAACTGAACAACCGAGGCAAAATTTCCCAAGCTCGATGCAAAATTTATATTTCCGAGAAGTTATTTTGAATGGTTGCAGTGTCTGAATTCAACACAGTGAAATTATTCTTCTTATTCTTTCTTCTTAACTTGCATACTCCAAGTGGACCACTCTTCTTATATTGTGTCCAATTTATTTTCTTCTCATCCTCTCTCTCAGTTTGTGGGAGGGGGCTTCTTATCAATGACAAAATGAGCCGGGTTTGTTCCAGTGTGAGATTTTGTTTATAATGTTTTGCCTTTTGTCAAGCCTTCTTTTTTGTATCTTCATTGAGGACCTAACATTTTTTCCATCAAATTATTGACGATGAAGACTTGTTTTTCCGATTTTGTACCTTCATCTTTCCTTTCATATGCACTAGAAATGGCGTCAAGATTTTCATGTGTCAGAATTATCAGAAGAATCAGTGAAAGGGTTGTTTCAAACTGGCAAGGCATATGTGCATTCTTCTTTTGACATCTACAACAGACCTGTGCTAGTAGTAGTGGCAGCCAAACATTTTCCTTCTGTAAGTTTCTCATGCTCTGAATCTTGAGACATATTTTGAACAAACTGATGTTTCTTCGCCTGAATGAAATCATACGCCTTTGGGAAGTGTTAAAGTATCAAATCAAAAGGTAAAGATACAGAATTATGTCGTGAATTCTCATAAACTATCAGGCCAAACTTTTGAGAGAAAAGAGAAATTTGAATTGTTGACTACAACCTGACATGGCAGGCCTATTGGCCCTATTTTATTCTATATAATTTATCATGCTGATGTCTTTTGTGTTTTAGATGCCTTTTTTTTCTGAGTTATATTACTGATGGGTAAACAGTATTACTATTACAGAAACAAGATCCAGTTGAAAATGAGAAGCTATGCGCCTTTTTGGTCGAAAAGGCTTTAAATAAACTTCCAACGGGAACAGATAACATACTTGGAATTTTTGATCTTCGAGGCTTCCGTGTAGAAAATGGCGATCTCCAATTCTTAAAGTTCTTGGTAAGTTCAGTCTTTTCCCGAGATGAAGTTATTGCTCTCCCTAATTGTGTTGGCAGCTGTAAGAAAGCATTTCATATGAGATCAACTGTTTGAGAATTATGCATACACCTTTCACTAGATCTATTGAACAGAAAATGGAAGTTGGTTTCCAGATACACTCAAAGCAGAAAAGTTCTTGACATGCCAAGGCATGCTGAGACTCATCAATCTAAATAGGAAGTAAATTAACATGCTCGGGCTGTCTAGTGAGCCCACATCTAGCCTTGTATAGTTGTACTCCCGAACTTGTGAAGCATATTTACTGGCTGATGAGCTTTTGTGTACTTGCACGTACAACTATTGTTCCCTAATCTGGTAGATCAGAGTTAATTTCCTGCGATTTCCAGATTGATGTATTTTACTATTACTATCCGAAGCGGCTTGGCCAAGTTCTTTTTGTGGATGCACCATTTGTGTTTCAGCCAATGTGGCAGCTTGTTAAACCTCTGTTGAAACAATATGCCTCCCTGGTCAGTACTGTTTCTCTCAACATATTTCATCAAATGATTTTACATCTAATATTTTCCCACTTATGTTGTTTTTGTTTCTGCATATAAGGTGAGATTTTGTGATGCTGAGACTGTGAGAAAAGAGTACTTCACAGAAGAAACTGTACCCCCTGATTTCCGCTGTTAGGTGTCACCATTACCTTTCTTAATACCGAGTGGCGGGTTGTCATAATGTTAATGGCTGCTGCCCTGATTCTGTGTAAGGCTCAGTGCTAATTTTCTTTGTTCCTGCCTTTGTTCGGAACTTCCATCGGTTTTTTTTTTCTGTAGCATTATAAACGCTCAAGCACTGAACTGCACAACATCATGACTGTCAAGGCTGATGGTTTACAGATTACAGTGCTAGCTTATGTTGCCATAGTACAACCATGGAGTCCACGGGAATTCTCGTATTCATCACTATCTGCCTCCGGAACGTTGGATGCTAGTTGAGATATGTAAAAGCAATATTCGCCAAAAAAAAAGAGATATGTAAAAGCAAACCAGGGCCATCTTGAAATCCTTCGTCAACACCAGTTCTGGGTCGTGGGAGAAACTTTTGCCTGTAGGCTGTAAGTGTTAAAAAGCCGAATTTGAAGACCATCATCCGATTGCTCCTTGTTGCAGTTTATTTGGAAAACTGGCTTTGCAAGGTATTTGGAGTGTAAGTTCGAGGTTGATCGACCCCCTTTATAATAATGAGCTTAAGGCTCAACGAACATAATTTATATCCTCAATAATACTGGTTGAAGGATACCTTTTTTTTGCCCCTTAAGACATGCATATTCTCATTGATGAGGTGGATTTAAAAATGACCAACATTCCGTAGATTCAAAATTTCGTTAAATCATTTTGCTTCAGTTGGTCATAGTTGCGTTCCTACATAAATCCTTGGAAACATGTAGGATCATTTTTTGTTCAAAATTGAACATGGAAAATCATAAGATACACACACGCACACAAATAGAGAAAAAAAAAAACGGGACGTGCTATCTGATGCCTTCGTGGGTGGGAGCTCAACTATTTATAACCAAACAAAGACACGAAGAAATTCTTCTGGCATCAAACAGAGACACCATTCTCATGGTCCCTACTTCACCATCTGGCCGCGTTTGGTAGCCTAGGCCCCATTCCTGCGCAGTGGTGCAAGTACACTTGCTGGTCCAGAACGAGCAATGGAGCTGAATTGGCATATTGTTTGGTAGGTCGGGTTGCATCGGCTGGGCCGAAAAAATCTTTCTATTTGTTTGACAGCAGCCAACTTGAAATTTCGATGGAGATGAGATTAGGCCTGTTCGATACCATCCAGACATGCCTAAGGTTACATGTTCTCTACAACGGGTAGCCTTACCATGCTCTCACCTCCCATCATACATAAATCACAGTTCATGACAGTTGCAAATTTACAAAGCTATCAATTCACGAAATTAGCCCTAGCTAGTATGAATGGTAGTTCATAACACGATGCTCCCTAGCTACTACAAATGACAGTTTATCATAACGGGGTCGTTCAACGTACGAGGATCGAATAGGGGTTCGAGAAACAGGGGATCATAGGGCTTCTTGCCGAAAATGCAGCTGGCACCCTCTCCAGCGGCGCGGCGCAAAGTGACCGGGCCGTCCGCAGAGACGCAAACCTGCCGCATAGGTTTGCGTCTCTGCGGACGCTACGCGGACGCGCAAAGTGTCCGCTCGTCTCCACCGCCCGCTCGGTAGCGAGCCGCATCGAGGCACCGTCGCGGCGGCCGCGTCTGCGTCGCCGCGCCTTCGCCATCAATGGCGCGGCGTTGTTCCGATTAAGACGGCGGGCGGCGGCCGGGCTTCTCGCCGCCTTCAATGGCATCGTATCGGCGCGCCGCCCTTAAAGTCCACCGCCCGTCGTCCTTCGCCCACACCTCCACTCGCACTACCACGGCCGTATATGGGGAAGAAGAACGACTTAGGCCTCCCAGCGGCAGGAGAGGTGCAGATCCGTCACGGTGGGGAGGCTCATGCACGACAAATGGTTGCCGTGCGAGGCCCGGTCCGCGTGCAACCGCTCGGCGGCCGGCGGCTCACCGCCATTCCTCCATCCGCGTGAGCCTGATCGGAGCACAGAGATCGGGCGAAGGAGGCGATACCTGCCGCCGGACCTCCGTACCGATCCGGCGTACGCCATCGACTCCGAGAGTTGGCGTACGTATCTGTCGACCGAGACAGATAGGAGAAGAAGGGCGGGCTTCATGGGCGATAGGGATTTTCCCTTCGCGGCTGCACCAGCGCCGGCGCGTCGTCAGCAGGCGCCGGCACGTCGTCAGCAGGCGCCGACGCGCACGCAGTACAACGACGATGACGACCGCGACGACCACGACGACGACGCCTACGACGCCTATGACGATGAGGACGACTACATCGAGGAGGTGAAGGACGACAGCGACGACTACGTCGCGGCCGTCTTCCACGAATGGCAGCAGGCCAGGGCCGCAATTCGAGTTCCCGGAGAACATGATGAACGACGAGATGGCGAAGTCGGCATCCTCGTCTCGAGAACGACACGCCCGTGCGCGCCGCTGCCCGCTACGCCACCGGCGTCATGTCCGGCCCTGGGAGGGAAGCCCTTCGCAGACTCGCTGGGCCTCCTCCGCGTAGGCCGCCCCGCCGCCGCCTGGCCAGACCGCTCCACTCCGCCCCGCGCTCCCCCTCCGCGCCACCTCTGTATTTCTCGGGCGCTCCACCGCCGCCGCCGCGCGGCCCGCGGAACCTGCCACCGCCTCCCTCTCGGCCGGCCGTGCCCGGGATGGCCCGGCGGTGGTACGGGCTCATCGTGTCAACAAGCACTGGGGGATTTTCATTGGCTTTTTTCATGTTTTAACTATGTAAATTATTCGGCCAAAAAATTCGGGCAAAAATGGAGCCACCCGACGGAAACGAACGCGCGATCGATTTCGACCATTTCGGCCGACGCAAACGGACGCTAAAATGCGTCGCGCCGCTGGAGATGCCCTTACACGGCACATGCGGCAAGAAAGCACGCGCTCACGGGTAGCCGCTGGGCGCACTAAGAGCATCTCCAGCCGCGTCCCCCAAACCGTCCCCCAAACCGCGCCGGATTGAGCGTTTGGGGGACGTGTTTGTTCGTTTGGGGACGTCGCTCCCGCCGCGTCCCCAAACAAAATTTCGCAAATTTTAAAATTAACTAGATTCGATTAGATTCGTCCAAACTTACATAGATTCGAACGAAATTTGACTAACTTTAAAACTAAACCTAATCTAGAACCACTTGCGGCGGCCTGAGGCGTCGTAGTAGCTGCTGAAGTTGTACATCTCGTCGGTGACGACCGCTGACGCGTGTCGACGGGCCGTCGACGGGCTCGTCGACGGCTCGTCCTTCACCAAGCCGCTTGGTCCTGCTCGCCATCGTCGGTGAGGTCCACCAGCGGCTTGCCGAGTCGCGGATGGACATGGCGATCGCCGCGTCCAGGTCGCCCCTCCAGGCGCCCTTGTCGTCCATGGACGCCAAGAACGCCGCCCGCAGCCCCCGGGGCAGCCCCTGGGTCGCCGCGCGATGAGCCGCCGCCGGCCGCCCGCCGCAGCGCCGCCTGCGACGCTTCTCTCCGGCTCCTCCTTCACCTCCGCTTCGGGATGAGGAGGCGCCGCCGCGCTTGCTGCCGCCCGCTTCGCTACCGCCACGCCTCGTGTTGACGGGCGTCGGCTCCTCCTTGACCTCCCGTTTGGGGACGGTGTAGGGCGCCGACGCAGGACGAGGACGGCGTCGATCGCGCCGGTCCCGAGGAAGAAGAGTGCGAGAGGACGAGCACGTCGTCCTCTCGCCGCCATTGAGGAGATTTGCGCGCGACGACGGCATCTCCCTTGGAGCGCCGTTGCGAGGCCGCGGATGACGTTTTCGAGGGCGCGCCCGAACGCCCTGCAGCGGGCACGGCCTTCCCTGTTCCAGTGTTGGGGCCGCCGACGAGGTTGTTGTTGTGCATCTCGATGTCGTACTTCGCCCGGAAGTACGTCGTCCACCAGCGTCGTTGTCGTTGACCGCCCATGTCGGATCCAACCGCTCCTCGGCGGTGAGTTGAGCCCGACGGGCCTTGATGGCGTCCCTCCATTTGTCCGTCTTCGGCGGCGGCGCGAACGCCAATCCACGGCCATCCCTTTCCGCAAGCCTGCGCCGTCCGCTCCGGATGAGGGACTGGCGCAGCGCCGCCCACGCCCGCCTGGCCGCGTGCGCCGTTCGCCGGGCGATCTTGCGGGAGGACGAGCTCGACATTTTTTGAGCGGCGAGAGAAGATCGGGGGAGGCGGCGGCGCGACGAGAAGGATTATGAGCGGCGAGAAGCAGGGCGTCTTAAAACAAGCGGGCGGTTGCACGTATAACTCGGCGCGACGGCCACGCGCCATGCACGACGAGACGCGTCCTGCGTCGCCTGGGAAAACAGTGACGCCATTAACGTTGCTTGACCAAAGGTAGGCGACGGGGTTTTAGCCTTCCGTGCCGCCGACGGGTCGAACCGCCGTTGCCTCGCGTTGTGTCCGGCGTCCCGAGCGCCCTGTGGGACGGGACGGCTCGGGGCGCCGGACACCGTATCGGGCCGCGCCGACAAACGGACCGGGTAACTCTTTTTATCCGCCTCAAACGGTTGGGGAACGCGACTGGAGATGCTCTAATGCCGCCTGGTTCTTCTTGGCCACACTCGCATAAGAAGCCCACTGCATTGAGCACTGGCCTACACTTGATCTGCATCTCGGTCCGTTGCTGCCTACCACAGCTCCGTGTTTGGCTGCTCCTGCTCCCATGGGGCTCTGCCTGTCCGTGGCTCTGTGGAAGGACAAGGTCTAAGCCGACCGCCGGCGCCGAGGCCATGACGACGTCGTCGTCGACGATGTGACAACGATGGGAGGCGGCGTCTCTGATTACGGGCTCCCCGTGGGGGCTGGAGCGTTCAAGGCGGAGGAAGCGGTGGCGCCGCCCAGATCTTCGGCTTTGGGTGTGCTGGAGAGGGCGGGCGGCACGCCGGCGCGGCTGATTTGGCAGAGGAGGGTGCTGATGGGCGTCAAGTGCCAGCTGCCGAGGTTCAGCGGGATGATTCTGTACGACGAGCGCGGCCGGCCGGTGTGCGGCGGCGTCCGGGACAGAGCTCGTGACCAGGTCAGCGATCCACCGCATCCACCTATCCCTGTCAAATATATGCTCTCAACGAATCCCTCATCAGTTCATGCATCAATCACATACACCCAACTAATGTGAGGGTGGTTTCTTTTTTCCCTGTCTGCAGGAGAAGCATGCGGCGGCTATTAACATACTAAGGGACATGCTCTAGTCTTGCTAGTTGCTGGCAGGTTGCCGCCCAACAGCTTAGGGCATGCCCAATGCATAGCTTTAGGGGTGCTGTTCTCACAGCTTTATTTTGATTCAGGTGGTCCAAATTAGGTTCGGATGAGGAGGCAGCCTCTTTATTAGGAGGCAGCTTCTTCAGCTATAAAGTGAAAATGTGAGAGAGAAAGAGAAAACTCAAATCAGCTTTTGAGAGAAAGACATATTAATGGGATCATAACATGACATGCATATGTCAAAAGTTTTATCAAAACCTAGTTGGACAGTTGCGATCTAATAGTACTTTGTGTTATGACCGGCCTGGTGGCCCAACCGGCCAGGCCTAAGTTAGGGGCTTAGCCCAAGTTAACAGATTAGGGTTTCACAATTCTCTTATAAATACAAGTTGTAATAGACAATATCGATCAAGCAATAAACAGATCTTATAGATCGTTATTGCCGACTCCTTGAGGAGTCGGTCTTCCCTGCCCTAGCCGCCGCTCCTTCCCTTGCGCCGCCTTCCTCTCCCTCGTTGATGAGGGATCACCTCGGCAATGCCTACGTATTGTAGACTTGGGTTTCGGGAGAGAGCGACGATGGAGATTCCCGGAGCGAGATTAGGCACACGACGTACCCAGCTTCGGGTCCCCTCGGAGGATCCCTACGTGCCGCTAGCAATCCACTATATGAACACAAGTATCTTTACAGGGTGCATCGGCGTGGCTATGTTGTCTATCTCTATGTCTATATCTTCGCTCCCTTATTTCGGGTGCCCTGGCTAGCTTTATATATGCAACCAGCCTAGGGTTTTACAAGAGTCCTAGTCGACTACTTCTTCGGTTGCCTTGTTGGGCCTTCTCCATATTGGGCCGAGCCGATCCAGGCATACCAATAATGGGCACCCAAGGGCATACCATGTCGTAGTCTCCCAGTGTCTAGGGAAGTCGAAGACTTGCGTAGAGACTCAGCACAATCATCTCCAAAGGCGAGGTCCATGTCGAAGATCATCTGTAGCGTAGATGATGTCTCGAATTATTTTCTGTAGGCCAAGCCCCGACGGGAGTAGCCCCCGAGTCTATGGGCAAGTGCTTGCACTTGGGCATTGACTCAAGTTGTACTACTCGATGAAGAACTTAACTATATTTCTGGAGGACTTGATGAAATCCATGGGCTCCCGATGGGAGTAGGCTCCACTCGAATCGTAGAATCGAGTTGAGTCTACAAAGCTTGATTGTGGTAGATGCGTCGAAGTTATTTTTTATTATGCGACCGCTCCCGATGGGAGTAGCCCCCGAGGTTACAGCCAAGTGTTTGCACTTGGGTGTAGGCTCAACTTGCTTTTAATCGACTTCACAATTTTTCCTCTTCTTGTATCTTATTGAGAGGGTGAACAATACTCTCGATAAGAGTAGCCCCCCCTATGGGCAGGTGCTTGCACCTAGGCATAGGCTCAAGTTGTACTACTCGATAAAGAACTTGACTATATTTCGGGCGCAGCCCCTCTTTTATCGACTCCAGCCGTTTCTATTTTTATTTGACATCCATATCTATATTGTACAGGATAATGGTAATTGGGGCTAGTTCATCCGACGGATCAGGTACTAGTTAACTGCTCTAGTGGCAATCCGCAAAAACCTACTTCAAGATCACGTCCCCGGACATGATCCCGGATACAGGGAAACTCGACAAAGCCGCTTAAGGTCTTACCATCTCGTCGAGCCCAAGTATGTTTTATCGGGTCCACAGCGCGTCCGTGGGATATTTCTTCACATCTGTTGATGTGGAAAAGTAGCAGTAGCGCAGCTTTGGCGATGCCACGCCACACAGATCTGACCCGGTCTTACCTTCGCAGAGTTTTGCGGCATTCGTAGATTATTCGCGACTTTGGCGCTCCGAGAATATTTTGTCAAGTGCCTTGTTCGGCTGATGCAATGACCCATTTTTGGGTTCTTCTATTTTTTCTGCTTGATGAGACAGCCAAATATATTGGTTATTCTATATTGCCGGTACATCACCGATGTTCTTGCTCGGAACAATATGACGAGTCAATGAACCCGAAGATTTGTCCACCTTTTTTTTTTTTTTTTTTTTGGGTTCTCCTTGATGAAAATTTCCGAGTTCCTCCTTCAGAAAATTTCTTCGGGTCCTCTTTGAGGATAATTCTTCAGTCCTCCCCGAGGACAATTCTTGGATCCTCTTTGAGGACAATTCTTCGGGTCCTCCCCAGGACAATCCTTCGTCCTCCCGAGGACAATTCTTCGGGTCCTCTTTTGAGGACAATTCTTCGTGACCTCCCGATAATTCTTCGACCTCCGAAGATAATTCTTCGACCTCCTTGAAGATAATTGGGTTCTCCCGAGGAAAATTCTTCGGGTTCCTCTTTCGGAAAAATTTCGTCGGGTCCTCGTCCCTCTTGAATAAGATTTCGTCTTCTCTTTGAAGACAATTTCGCTGGTTCCCTCAAGATTTCCGGGTTCTCTCAAGATTTCGTCGGGTTCTCTCAAGATTTCGCAGTTCCTCCCTGAAGACAATTTCTTTGAAATTTGCTTTCTCGCACAAATAAACAAACTTTTTCTATCTTTTCCTTGACTCTCTTTTTCGCATGCGGTGTCAGATGCTCGGATTCGATGATATGTAAAGTGAATATATGCCGGGCAGCCCCCAAGCGTCGGGTGCGGCGAAAGTAAACGATAATCAACTTTGTGCAAAATAAAAGAACACTTAGCTTTTTGGACCCGACGAAGTCGATGCATGATGAAGTCTTCGAGTGTAGATAAGAAATCTAGCCAAAGTAGAAACCATCAAATAGCAAAAGTGGATGCCGCGAAATTGTTGATGAAGAAATAGCCAAGCCCCCGAGCGTTGCTGAGGTGATATCATGATTGTTGCTTAGACGCCGTGTCACAGTTGTTATTCGGGGCGAAGTTGTTGTTGAGCCTCCGCGTGTTAGTCATGACGTCGGAAGAAGTTGACGGAGTCACAACATCATATAAGGTGAAGCCATTTAGGATGAAACCATTAACAATAATATAATATGGATCCACTGAAAATTTACGCCATTGTTGATGAAATCGTTTGAAGAATAAACCATTGAAGATTACTTCCTTAAAGATGAAGTACTGGAGATGAATCCGAGATGAAGTATTTGAGATGAATCCACATTGGAGATTACGCCATATGAATCCGTCAATATTATAGAGGATGAACCCATTGACCCGAAGAATCCAGTAATAACCATAAAAGATGAATCCGTTGATATCATAGAGGATGAATCCATTGAGCCAGAGAAAATAGTTCCAGTAATAATCATAGAAGATGAATCCATTGACCCGGAAACGCATCGGGTAATATTGTATAAGTCAACCAATAATAACCCAAAGAAAACCAATCTAGTAATCCAGAAAGAATAAATCCGAGCCCAAGAAGATAAATCCACTAAGTCGAAGAAAATAATTCCATTGAACCGAAGAAAATAATTTCACCGAGCCGGAGAAGATATATCCAGAAGTCAAGAAAAGAAATTCACCAAGTAACCAAGTATATTTGTGGTAACGAAGTAATGGCGCAGCCCCCAGTGTTTGGATGAATTTGTTGTAATAATGCAATAGTGCAGCCCCCGAGTATTCGTGTGTATATTTGTGGTAACGAAGTAATGGCGCAGCCCCCAGTGTTTGGATGAATTTGTTGTAATAATGCAATAGTGCAGCCCCCGAGTATTCGTGTGTGGCGAAAGTAAATAATAATTAACACTCGGGAAAGGAACACTTAGCTTTTTGATCAGGTGTGACGGAGTCGACGTGGAAGTAGGTTGTCCGGCAGACGTAGTCGAAGAAGTAGACGCAAGCGATGCAGCGGAGCCGTACGCCATTTAGCCGAAATTATTCGACAAGGTAGAAGTAATCGGCATGGAAGAGAAAATCGTCGAGTTCGCGGCGGGCGAGCCCCCGGGCGAGGTGAGTGCGTATTGTCGGGTAAACAGCGGGCGAGCTCCCGAGCATGCGACTATACGCGGCGAAGTCGTCGAAACTTGTTCCGATCTGCAGTTATATTACGGCGCAAAAAGTACGCGCAGAGCCAAAAAAAGTATTTTGCAAAATAAATTTTATGTAATCGAAAATATAGCACCTGGTCCTTATTTCGGAAGACGAATTTGCGACGGAGCTGGATTTTATTCGGATGGCGGCCCGAGTCTCTAGCGACTCGTCGGTTCAGTGGCTCGGGTAAAATCCGCCTTGTTCATTGTCTTCATCTTTGAAAAATCATGTAAGCTTCGTATGTACAGGCTTTCAGTTTGGCTAGCTGATCGATCCTCTTCCTTCCCTTTTCTTTTTTTTGGAGTACTAGCACCTGATAGAAGATGTAAAGTTGAATTTCCCCTTCGAGAGGAGCACCAGTCTGACATCACGTGGGTCTTGTCTCCAATCTAAATTTCCTTTTTTTTTTCTTCCGTACGGAGTACTTGCGTGTAGTGCCGGGAAACTTGATCCATCATGATAGTTGTCGCCTTGGTAGTTTTTCCTTCCTTGTATGATGTTGCGGCCGGCGGAACTTGAGATTTGATACAAGATCTGACCAGTCTTCTCTTGGATCCGATCGTGGGCGGCAATACTCGAACCTTTATTCCCAACCGATCTTCGCGACATGTTTTGATATCTAGCTAACTTTTCTTTCCTTGACGAGCCACAACACATTGATTCGTCGGGTGGGTCGGGCGCGGGATCTCATGAAATTCCATGGCTGCGTATCTTGACCCTGCTTATCTGCGCGTTGTTGATGATGAAGGATCTCGCCCGGATGACAAAATCCAACCGTAATCCCCACAGTCGGCGCCTACTGACGAGGGATCACGCAACGCCTACGTATCAGACTCGGCTTTTAGAAATACGACGAGATTCCGGAAGATTACGGCACACGACATTCAGCTTCGGGCTCCTGGAGGATCCCACGCGCTGCTTAGCAATCCACTATATGAACACAAGTATCTTTACAGTGCCGCCATCGGCGTCAGCTATGTTGTCTATCTCTATGTCTATATCTTCGCTCCTCATTTCGGGTGCCCGCTTTATATATGCAACCAGCCTAGGTTTTACAAGAGTCCTAGTCGATTACTGGTTGCCTTGTTGGGCCTTCTCCATATTGGGCCGAGCCGATCCAGGTATACCAATAATGGGTACCCGAAGGGTATACCCATGTCACTCGTCCAGCACACTTCCACCCCTACAATCTACGTAACCGGCCTGGTCGGATCTCAGATCCTATCAATTTGGTATCAGAGACCTCGATCATGTCTTCGAAGCCACCCCACCGCCACCACCGCCGCGCCTCCGAGACGCTGCCTCTGCACAGCCTGCCGCCCCGGGCGTCCTCGTCCGTCGTGCATGTCGCGGCGCCGCTTCTCCTCGCAGCAAGAGCTCTCGACGGCCATCCGCGACCTTGCCACCGCCGTCCAAGGCATCCGCGCC
Source organism: Lolium multiflorum (assembly GCA_030979885.1). Taxonomy (NCBI): domain Eukaryota; kingdom Viridiplantae; phylum Streptophyta; class Magnoliopsida; order Poales; family Poaceae; genus Lolium; species Lolium multiflorum. The sequence goes on along the minus strand of JAUUTY010000245.1, from coordinate 89,401 downwards.
CGTACCGACGCACTCGTGATGACCACGCCGCCGCCGCTGGCCCTCAACGCTACTCGCCGCGCCGGCGTTCGCCCGTCCGGGCGTGCCCGCCCCGCCCGCTCGCCCCACCGTCGTGGTCGTCGTGGCAGCCGCCCCCGCGCCGGCCCGCCTCGGCCGCCGGGCGTCCCATCAGCCGGTGCCGTTCCGCCGTCGCTCGCTTCCGCCGTGGTGACGCGACGGAGCCCTCGCCCGTCTACTCGTCCGCATCGGCGCTCCCTCCCGTTTAAACGACCACCGGGGACCTCGTAGGCCCTCCTTTCCCGAGGCCAAGATACCGCGCTTGGCGGCCTTCCGCCGGACGCCGCGAGTACCGTGGCGCCGCGCCCAACCCCCCACGCCACGCCAAGCTCGACCGCCACGTACGATGGCGTCGAGGACCCCTCAACCGGCTCAACCAATGCGAGCAGCTTCTTCCGAGGCATCGCACCCGCTCGGACCGGACTTGCCTCGCCTCGTACCACCTCCGCTGCGCCGCCTGCACATGGTATTACTCCTCGACAGACGAGGGCGGCATGCCCCCATGGGACCTTCGCGAGCTCGCTTTCTACGCCGGTCCCCCGATTCGGCCACGCTGGCGGAACTCGCTTGGCGTTCACCACCACGGTGCAGGACTTCGCGACCGCTTCTGTGCCCTCGCATGCCATGCGCCCGGGGTGACGGGCAGCGCGCCGAGCTCTTCATTGGCGGACTGCGGGACCACATTCGCATCGACGTGGAGATGCGGGATCCCCAGACCTGCAATCGGCCATGTACTACGCTCGCGCCTTCGAGCAGCGCGCGCGGGCCATGCAACAGCCTTCCCGGCCAGCGACGTTCGGCCAGCCGACCGCCCTCCCCCGACACCACCAGCCGGGCGCTCACGGCCGTGACTCCACGGGCACTCCGATCCGCCGCGACGCGGCCTTTCCGTCTGGCCGACCACGCCGAACAACTCGAGCGCCGTCGTAAAGGGTTGTGCTTCTAACCGATGAGCTCTATGTGGCCACATTTGTCCACGCCTGTTCTACTTGGAGACCGTAGACGACATTGCGGCCGATGTCGTCGCAGCTGGTTGGCTGGCGGCCGTCTGGCCGACACCGTTCCGGGATGAGTTCCACCAGCAGTTTCCAGCTATCCAGCTGGACGAGCTGTTTGAGAAGGCGAGAGATGTTATGACCGGCCTGGTGGCCCAACCGGCCAGGCCTAAGTTAGGGGCTTAGCCCAAGTTAGCAGATTAGGGTTTCGAAATTCTTTTATAAATATAAGTTGTAATAGACCATATCGATCAAGCAATAAACAGATCTTATAGATCGTTATTGCCGACTCTTTGAGGAGTCGGTCTTCCCTGCCCTAGCCGCCGCTCCTTCCCTTGCGCCGCCTTCCTCTCCCTCGTCCAGCACACTTCCACCCCTACAATCTACGTAACCGGCCTGGTAAGATCTCAGATCCTATCACTTTGTATGTGCGTATGTATTTCCGATTGGATTACCTGCACGCATGTGTTTCGGTCGTGTAGTGTAGCGAGGTAATAAATTTCATCGCAACGATCACACGTGTATCATCCAACTGCTCCTAGTATCAAGTTGAATGCATCAATAATACCGCATACAAGTTCCGTGATCTTTGGTATTTTGGCGCAAATGGCAGAATACATGAAGTGCTAACCAATTACCAGGTAGTAATACGGAGTGCCCCCCCCTGTCTGAACCAGGTAGTTTCCCGAAATAGCTAAGTGGGCCAAAAGGTGAAAGCGACAGCTAACCGAAATAGAAGGCATCCTTTCCTCCTGTGACGAGAGGATCCACGCGCGGGAAGAGCAGCTCACAAAAATCACAACTACAAGGAAAGGAAATCCTACCTGCTACGTCTTTTTCCTACATCCGCCGGCGGCTGGAACCTCCATGGATTGAGCAGTCTCGGCGGAAAAGTTACAGTCAACCAAAAGAAAAGATCAAATAGTGAGGACGGTCAGGATCTACGACCGAAGAAGCTACTACAGACAAGTACGAAAGTTACAACCAAATTCCTGCACCTTCAAATCTGTATATTAAATGAACATCCCAAATCTAGATCCGGGCCTGCTCATGCATCAGGATCATCTAGCCCCAACTTTCTATCATGCATGTATAAAAGTGGACTCGAAAAGTAATAACAAGAAAAAAGAAAAACCGTTGGGTAGAACTTGATCTGCATTGTAGGATGTATCTTCTTGCTGTAGAATCCAACATCCAAAAGAATCAGGTTTTAGTGGCTTGTGAGAAACAAAGTAGTGACGGCACCTCAACCTAGGTGAAAAGGTACTAGAGCAAGGACAGTATGTACAGTCTCTCTTCCAGGAAGCTTGAATCTTAGGTTGCCATGAGTTCTGCATGTTCTGAAATCAGTCTTCATGATCTGAAAGAAATAAAATCATGCAATACAATTAGTAGCTCTTTATTGGTTGCACAAAATAAAAAGAAAGAGCATGGTAGGAAGTAAAAGATTGCAGACTTGAAGACAAGTACACATTGAAACAAACTTTCTGCTAACTGTTTCTATGTATTTGTGTTTGCAGATATGGGTTTCTGATTTCCTAACGCTGGTATTGATCTAAACACAACAGCTAGACTCATGCCCTTGCACACCCTAACAAGCTTCATGGGGAATGATGTATCTGACACAAACCATGCAAAGATGAACATCGGTCCAGCCTTGGCACTTTTAGGTGTACAATGAAATATATCATGGCCTAAAAGTATAAAGACAACATTCATACCATGACAAAAATATGTTTGACAGAACTGTTTGAAAATGAGCACTCCTACGAAAACATGAACAAACGATAATTTACATTCTGTCTAGGCAGATATTAAACTAACTACATATGATCAGCAAGTATTTATAGACATAAATTTACATTATGCCATCAAACAAAAAAGACTCTATTACATGATTATGATTTAAAAACTGCATGTATTTTAAAATACACATCCTATGCATACCTTGTTCATAGCCAGCACATCAGAAATGTACTTATTGACAATACTTTACTTATACAAGAAGAATAGATGTTAAATTTGGATCATAATATACATTCTATCATGGCAGATGTTAAATAACTCCATATGATCAGCATGTATTTGTAGCCAGAAGTTTACATCCTATGATTAAAGAATAATTATCCTAAAATGCATAATTATAAGTAAAAAGCAACAAAAGTTAAAAATACATCCTATGCGTAAGGACTAAGGAGAAACATTAATTATCTATGATCAGAATGTATTTGTTAACAAAAAATTACATCCTATGATTGTACAAACAAAGACTCCACTTCATGAATATGATAAAACTGCATGTCTATAAAAATACATCATATGCATATACTTGCTAATATAAAATCAAACCAGAATGTATATAATGACACTATTTTACATCCTAAGAAGTTACAGAAAAAGAACAAAACACTGCATATATAATTACCGAAAAAACTACATCCTATTAGCAAAGCATTATATTAGAAACCTATATGCAGGATGTATTAGTTGCCGAAAAAATACATGCTATGGTTATACAGCAACATCCCAATACATATTACAGTTGTAAACTACAAAAATTGTTACATCAGCACCTGAAGTTGATGATCAGGACCAACAATGTAGTGGATCTGGGACATCAGGTTACAGGAAATGCAGGGACCAACACTGGTCCATCTTTGCGCCAGTTCATAAAAGCGATTAAAAACCTGCATGTCTATAAAAAAACATCCTATCTATATTCTTGCTAATAGAAAATCACACCAGGCTGTATTTATTGACACTAATTTACATCCTAAAAAATTACAAGAAAGGAACAAAACACTACGTATATTATAATTACCAAAAAAATACATCCTATTAGTCAAGCATTATATCCTATATGCAGAATGTATTAATTGCCTAAAAAATACATGATATGATCATACAAAAACATCGGAACTAGGGCAAAAGCTAGCCTTCAGGTTCTCATGGCGACTTGAGGAATACTAAAACGCCAAATATATGCAAGTTGTTGAGTGCGTGTTTGTTGAGCTAGGCATGGAGATTGATCTAGTTGCTTTGCCGTAGCCAACTAACAGTTTTTCTAGTTGATCAAGATGAGCTAGTTTCCCTAGTTGCCAAACACGCTAATAACAAGACGTACGCCTTATGGGTTAGCAAAAAGAACATCAGGTGACCTATCTGTGTGCAGGTTTCGAGATTTATGGACGATAAATACGACGGGATGCTGTAGTGGGTTACAGAGACTCCAGATGTGCAGCGCAGCAAAGAAAACAAGGAACGAAGAACAACCCAAAATTGTTCGTAACAGACGCCACTGGAAATGCATCGCCCTCTTGATACCACAGGATAGGCGAAGAGCATTGGAACTGAGATACTCACCGGCCCAAAAATCGAGACCCCGATGCCCCCCTCCCTGCTAGTGCTAGTCATCGGTGACGTCGAACCCGCGGCGAAGAAAGAGATACGTGCTTCTGGACCGCGCTGTCGCCGGCCCGTCGCCGCACTGCCGCGCGAATTACCTGCTAGATTCGTGGGGGAGCCGGTGGTTGCTCCATGGAGAGATTTCGAAGCACAGACGAGATGCTTGGCCGCGACGAGGAAGGGGACTAGGGAAATTGGCCTGCTTTGCCACGCCGCCGCGCAGCCGCACCGCGCGCTCCGCCTGCTAGCTTCGCTGGGGAGCTTGTGGTCGCGTGCATGGAGAGATTTGAGGCGGAGAAGAGACGCTCAGCCACGAAGAGGAAGGGGAATGGGGAATTGCAATCTCAATGGAGACTGAGAGAGACTAGGCTGTCGGCGTGGGTGGGTTGAGCGAGGGACGTCCGATAGGAATCCAACGCATGAGACGAGTGAGCACCACGTATGACAAAATAATGCCCAGGCAGGAATTAGATTTTGGGTTTGTTTTCTTAGCCGCTGAATCCATCATGTACGCTCAAACCAAAATAACAGATCATGGACAACGTCATCCGCCAATCTCCTTTTGCAGGATTTGGAATGCATATGTAATAACAACTGGGAAAAAACTAGGACGTCGGGAGCAAAGGAGTGCGGCCGGAGCTCATAATATCCGCCGCTTATGGGCGCCGTGAGAGTAGGTCACTCCTGCCTAGGGTTGCTGATCTCCTGTAGCGCAGCAAGCCATCATGGGATTGCGTAATTTAGTTCGAAATGGATTTTTACGTGACTGCGTGACATCTCAGTACTTTTTTGTGCGAAAGAAACTTGTGCCTTAATCAGATTTCAGGGAGACGTTGGGCATAGAAAAAAGACTTTTTTGTTAAGTAGGGTTTAGGAAAGAAAAAATCTTGACTCGTTTGTGACACTAGGCATTCACCTGTTTCAATTTTAGTTTTTAGGAAAACCCGTTTCAATTTAATATAGTAGTATGGAAAATAGGTACAAATAATAACACGCCCAATCGTTTTTCCCTCAATTGTGAGTTCCAGACCAGAAGCAGCTGAAAAAAAGAAAATTGAAATCTCTCTCATTCGCACTTCCTCCGAATCCCCAAACTCCCAAGATCCTCCTCGACCTCGATCTTATCGAATCCAATCAACGCGCCGCATCTGTTACGCCAGCGGCGATGATCCAGCTCCTGTTCGTTGTGCTGGTGGGTGAGGCGGCCGTGGCGACGGCGCTGCTATTCAAGACGCCGCTGCGGAAGCTCGCCGTGCTGGGCCTTGACCGCCTCAAGCGCGGCCGCCGCGCGCCCGTCGCCGTCAAGACCGTCGCCGGCGTGGTCCTCACCCTCCTCGCCTCCACGCTCTATAGCATGGCCGAGATCAGCGGCCGCGTCGGGGACCCCGAGTCCGGCGGCGGCGCCGCCCTCTCGCCCACCGACCAGGTTCTCTTCTCGCGTCATCTCCTCGAGGCGTCCCTCATGGGTAGGTCCTATCGGTAACGCACATCCCCACTAGATCACCTCCCTGACGCATATCCATCTTGCTCCCTTGTGCTTTTTTTATCCGAACCGTCTCTGTGTCTGCTGAGCTATTGTTTGTATATTGTTAAATAGTAGAAGTATGTGGTGATAGAAATCAGTCGCATACCGATCATTGTTCACATCGCAACATGCTAGTAATGCCAGAAAAAGGTTATGCGATGGGTTGAACTATATGGTGACCTATGGATGGTCACTTGGAGTCTGACAATGCTCGAAATAAGTTATAAGCTGCCGTATGGATGTGCACTCGGAATCTGAGGGAGGTTTTGGGTTATCAAGATATGGTTTTTGGATTAGGTTATGACATCTGAAGCACAGCCCTTCGTTTTGTTTGTGGTGGGTTTGGGATATAAATTTTATATATATCACCAAAGGGATGAAAACATAACAAAATTTTGAAATTTTCAGACAATCCGTTTGTATTCATCAGAACAAATTTAAAAAATCTCAATTTTGCATTTTCTCGTCCTAAAGAGTCATCAGAACTAAGCAAGAAAATACTTAAAAGTGGTTAGCTGTAGCAAACTCATTCCTCCCTGTATTTTCTATTTGTACGAACTAACTAGCTTTGCATTTAGACGTAGGCATGCAAGCAAGGTATTTCCCATTTGGGGTTGTGTATCTAGCTAAAACTGTACTTATTGACTAAGGATTTTTTTTTTCTTTTTACAGAATCCTCAGTGAAAGATATTTCAGAAAGTCATACTTAAGGTTAACTAGTTAGTAAGCCGTGCGTTCCTATGGAAAAATAGATCATTAGGATCTTCTTTTGAATACTAACTCAAAGTTATACTTTTGTACAATATGAAACATATTTAGTTGTTTAAATTTAAATTGATGATCTAGTAATACGCATTTGCCTTATAAACCGGAAGACATATGGTATTGGTTCTTCAAATAATCACACATATATGCCCACGGAATAATAATTTCAAGCATGCTTGGCCTCTCCATTTTCTTTTGCTATTCTCACATCGATAATTGGAGAGCAAATTACCAGGGACATGTTAAGCTTCTACTAGCATCTATTATGTATTAATTAAAGTACGTACTGGAAACCAGACTTCCATTTTCGAAAACGAAGAAGATCTGGCACAAAACAATCGTGGCTGGAATCCAAACTAAAAAAATACATTTCATTTTTATGTTCCACGAGAATAAACAAAATCTTAGACGTAGAACCAGAAAGCTATTATTTATTGTCCTTACAACCCCCATTCTTCAACCTTGATTATACGAGAGCCTTGAGCTGAATAAGGTTTTGAAGGAGCAATTTTTCAACTCATGTGATTTCTACTGTTTTTTAAGATGTCTTGTTTCTGATAACAATCTGCATATAGAATAATCTTATTTTGGTTTGCTGGAGTTAGGTTAAGAAGCATCCTCCACTAATGCAGTCAGGGTCAAAAGTAAGAGTAGTGAACAATCAAAGAGTTAGAATTGACGAAGTGCTAGATCCATCTGCCTCTGATTTTGATAGGATGAAACATTATTTATAGAAGAGCATTTTTTTTCAAGCTCATAGGCAACAACAACAACAACAACAACAAAGCCTTTATTCCCAAACAAGTTGGGGTAGGCTAGAGGTGAAACCCATAAGATCTCGTAACCAACTCATGGTTCGGGCACATGGATAGCAAGCTTCCACGCGGCTCTTTCCATGGCTAGTTCTTTGGTGATACTCCAGTCCTTCAGATCTCTCTTCACGGACTCCTCCCATGTCAAGTGTGGTCTACCCCTCTATTGACATTATCAGCACGCTTTAATCGTCCACTATGCACTAGAGCTTCTGGAGGCCTGCGCTGAATATGCTCAAACCATCTTAGACGATGTTGGACAATCTTCTCTGCAATGGGTGCTACCCCACTCTATCTCATATATCATCATTCCGGACTCGGTCCTTCCTTGTGTGGCCACACATCCATCTCAACATGCACATCTCCGCCACACCTAACTGTTGAACATGTCGCCTTTTAGTCGGCCAACACTCAGCGCCATACAACATTGCGGGTCGAACAGCCGTCCTATAGAACTTGCCTTTTAGCTTTTGTGGCACTCTCTTATCACAAAGAATGCCAGAAGCTTGGCGCCACTTCATCCATCCGGCTTTGACCCGGTGGCTCACATCTTCATCAATATCTCCATCCTTGTGCAGGATTGACTCCAAGTATCGAAAGGTGTCCTTGTGAGGCACCACCTGCCCATCCAGGCTAACCTCCTCCTCCTCGTGCCTTGTACTAAAACCGGACATCATGTACTCAGTTTTAGTTCTACTAAGTCTAAAACCTTTCGATTTCAGGGTTCGTCTCCAAAGTTCTAACTTCCTATTGACCCCGTTCGACTATCATCGATTAGGACCACATCATCCGCAAAGAGCATACACCATGGGATATCTCCTTGTATATCCCTTGTGACTTCATCCATCACCAAATCAAATAGATAAGGGCTCAAAGCTGACCCTCGGTGTAGTCCTATTTTAATCGGGAAGTCATCGGTATCGCCATCTCTTGTTCGAACACTTGTCACAACATTACCGTGCATGTCCTTGATGAGGGTAATGTACTTTGCTGGGACTTTGTGTTTCCCCAAGGCCCACCACATGACGTGTCGCGGTATCTTATCGTAGGCCTTCTCCAAGTCAATGAACACCATGCGTAGGTCCTTTTGCTCCTTGTATCTATCCATGAGTTGTCGTACCAAGAAGATGGCTTCCATGGTCGACCTCCCAGGCATGAAACCAAACTGATTTTTGGTCACGCTTGTCATTCGTCTTAAACGGTGCTCAATGACTCTCTCCCATAGTTTCATTGTATGGCTCATAAGCTTAATTCCACGGTAGTTAGTACAACTCTCAACATCCCCTTTGTTCTTGAAGATTGGTACTAATATATTTGTCTCCATTCTTCTGGCATCTTGTTTGCCCGAAAAATGGAGTTGAAGCGCTTAGTTAGCCATACTATCGCTATGTCTCCAAGGCCTCTCCACAGCTCAATGGGGATACCATCAGGGCCCATTGCGTTGCCTCCCTTCATCCTTCTCAACGCCTCCTTGACCTCAGACTCCTAGATTCGTCGCACAAAACACGTACTGGTATCATCAAAGGAGTTGTCCAGTTCAATGCAATGGTAGAGCTCCCAGTCTCCCCATTGAACAGCCTGTCGAAGTACCCCCGCCATCTATGCGTCAACATCCCTCGTCTTCCTCTCTCGGATCTTGACCATCCTATAGATGTCCTTTTCGCCTTCCTTCGTGCCTAACCGCTGGTAGAGGTCCTCGTACGCCTGACCCCTTGCTTCACTCACTTCTTGTACAGGCGTCTGAAACAATCTTTCTTCTCCTTAATAGCCTTCTGGACATCAGTGTTCCACCACCAAGTATCCCTAACTTCGCTTCTACTTCCCCTCGACACTCCAAACTCCTCGGAGGCCACCTTACGAATACAGGTCGCCATCTTCATCCACATATTGTTCGCATCACCTCCTTTCTCCGAAGGGCCCTCCTTAATGACCCACTCCTTAAACGTCTGAGCTACCTCCCCCTTGAGCTTCCACCACTTCGTTCTAGCGACTTTCGCACGCTTATCCCGCTGGACACGAAGTCGAAAGCGGAAGTCAGCCACCACAAGCTTATGCTGATGGACAACACTCTCTCCAGGTATCACCTTACAATCTAGGCAACACTCCTGTCTTCTCTCCTTGAGAGGATGAAGTCTGGCTGCTGTGGTGACCAGTACTAAAAGTCACTAGATGTGATTCTCTCTTTTTAAAGAGGGAGTTATCTACGATCATGTCGTACGCTAAAGCAAAGCTTAGGACATCTTCCCCTTGATTCCTGATGCCATAGCCAAAGCCCCCATGCACCCCTTCAAAACCTATGTTAGATGTACCCACGTGGCCATTAAGGTCTCCTCCTATGAAGAGTTTTTCGCCACCAAGTCCTCTAGGCCTTCCCGGAACTCCCTCTTGGTGTTCTCATTGTGGCCTATTTGCGGGGCATAAGCGCTAATAACATAGAGCTAAGTCCCCAACTACCAGCTTGACCAGGATAATCCGGTCCCCACATCTCTTGATGTCTACCACTCCAGATTTGATGCTCTTCTTGATCAAGATGCCTACTCCATTTTTGTTTGGAGTCGTTCCCGTATACCACAGCTTGAAGCCGGTATCCTCTACTTCCTTCGCCTTCTGTCCCCTCCACTTGGTCTCCTGGACGCAAAGGATATCAACGCCTCTCCTCACCGTTGTATCAACTAGCTCCCGAAGCTTACCTGTCAGGGAACCTACATTCTAGCTACCTAAGCGAAACCTCCTAGGCTCGGCTAGCTTCCTTACCCTTCGCACTCGTTGAGTCAAATGTGAAGACCCTTGCTCATTTTCCACTACACCCGGGCGCCGATGTTGCGCACCACTAAGGATGCGACGACCCGATCCTTGCTCACTTGCCACCATATTCAGATCAAGATACGGCGCGCCACCTAGGGGTGATGACCTGGCCCTTGCCCATTTGACACCGCACCCGTGTTCCGATATGGCGCGTCGCTAAGAGGGTTACGCCCCAATGAAAATCTTTTGGGTTTCATCTCCATAAGAGTGGCTGGGTTTTTTACGTTGGCTTGCCAAGCATATCACAACCCTCCTCCTTTACCCGGGCTTGGGACCGGCTATGTTGGGACAACATAGGCAGAGTTTGTTGTGTAATTTGCATAAACACAATACGCCTTGTGTATGAATTTACATTACGTATTACTCTGGTGGAGCTATTTTGCTTGAAAAGGTGATTTTCGTTTGGTAAATTCAGGACAAAATCAGCAGTCAGTTTGAGTTATCATGTCCATGATTGACACTGAAATTTTGGCCCAACAAATTGCTTCCTTGCTGTTTATATTGCTGCGAAAGTGCTGACTTTCAGTTTCTCCCGTCAGTTAAAATTATGAAAGGATATTATTAGAGTTTTGATTCACTCTTGAAGCTCTAGAATTCCAGGTTACGGTTTTATCATTTTTTTGATTTGTAATGTATGCTCTTAATACTCTGTGGTTACGCACTCACATAAAAAAAAAACTTGAATCGATGCAATATGTGTGGATGTAATAGAAAAGTAGTTATCAGTAGGTCCAACTTTCCCATGCAAAACCTTCGCTGAGTTGTCTTGGGTGTTGGGTCAAGGCCCAATGACTCGGGTCAGTACCAAGCTTAGGAGTTGTCGCATGCAGGAATATTCACATGAACAGTGTCCAGGCCAACAGTACAGTGGTCGAGTAATCAAGGAGATAGTAGCTCATTAGTTAGTAAGGATTCCTATTTGGTTAGGAAAGTGACATGTCTAAATAGGAGGTCCCGATTGTAAGGTAAGGGACAGCATGGTGAATTACTGGTTATATATAACATAGCATAATTTATCTCAGTCACCATCAAAATAATAACAATGCATGTCTTGAAAATGTCAAAAAAACTGCACCTTGTGCATGAGCAATGTATTCTTGCTATCTGTTCTCCTGTGTCAAAGTTCTGAGTTATATAATACTATTCTTTCAGGGTACTCCCTATTTCTCGCTCTAGTTATTGACCGCCTCCACCAGTACATCAGAGAACTACGTGGGTTAAAGAAGAATGTAGAGGCTGCATCGAAGCAGAACAAAATGTTAGAGGAAGCAAAGCATGGAAGTTCTGAGGAGAAACTAAAATACCAGGAAGAGATCACCACTCTGAACGAGGAGATGAAGAAACTGAAGCTACAAGTTCAAGAAAAGACTGAGGAAGTCCATATTGCTGAGGACAAGACGCTTGCAATTCAAAAACAATCTGAAAGTTTGCTGCTTGAGTATGACCGGCTCCTGGAGGACAATCAGCATCTCCGGGAGCAGCTGCAGTCAATTGATCTCAGGCTTCCCGTTTCTTGAGAGTAGAATATTCAATAGCATTATCCTATCATGAACTTACTTTCTGTTGCAAGAAATTATCTATTTTGTTTTAGTGGCACTATTCCCATAGGATGTTTATACCCAAAGAACATGCTAATTTAGTAGTGCCTCATTTTTGCTGTCTTTACTAAACAGTATATTGCAACCGATACTGATTAGGCGATTACATGAGTAGTGCTCCAGAAAATCTTTGTTGTTCTTATGATGAATTAAGGTTCCATTCGTATGATCGAATATGAAAACTGAAGTTTAGTATGATTTGTGCAGACTGATTCCTCTGTATTCTGAATCTGACCAAAGACAAAAGGACCCTTCTCAATAAGGTTTGCAAATCATTGAAAAAACTTTACTAACTAAACAGAATGGTTAAAGATTTCTGGGTCTGAACTTGATATTTTTCTCCAATTGAAAGTTGGAAAACTCCACCCAGAAACTCAACTTGGAGCAGTTTTTAATTTTTTTTACCCCATACCAGTATATTGCAATCTATAAAGCAAAATGTAGGATACACAATTGATGTTCAGAAAATTATCACACTCAAGTTCATTCTGCGATCACAGTACCGGCTACTGGGTCTCTCGATGTGGAGATACGACATTGCAATTTAAGGCAATGTGAGTGTTCTTAGCGTCATCAAAGCCAAATAACTTGGCATCTGACATCAGACTGAGGCCTTAATGTTTTGAATCAACTCATGGAAATATTACTTTACAGTGTGACTGGAAAGGGGAAATGATACTTGCCTTGTTGGTTCATTTGGTTATGTTGATGGCCAGCGGTAATCTACTTTCATACGAAATAGTATCTGCAGATAGATGTCAAGATAGGTCACTGCAGTCTTCCAATCATGCTTAGGGTGAGTCGTGACTCGTGATATAGAATCTGAATATGATGACCGGTCCTTTTGTTTTATCTACCCTTCTCTGGGTCTTGATGCTTTCTTCAGCCATGCAGCTTGCTTTGTCCCTGTTATTCGGTATGACATTTGAGAAGTAGAATCGCACACTTGTTTTGCACATGATCATTATTTTGATTATAGTTTCTCCAATTAATTTACAAGAGTGAAAGGATTTTGGTTTGTCATGCAAACAAATTTGCCAATTTTGTGCCAATAATGATTTCCCTCCCACATTATAAATATGTTTTTTGGCAGATTTGCTTGCAGTTATGTTTACCACGGATGAAGTGGAAACTTCAAATGGAGGCTGAGCTCCAGGAAGAATTTACTATTAAAATTTCTCAAGTCATATTTCAAAGCTTTAATTTTTTTTTTTGAAAAAAATCATAGATGTAGGCAATGATGTACTACGAGCTGTGAAATATCAGTGTGAAATACTTCATATTCTAGGCTACACAAAAATGTCTCGATATGAGCATAGTAAATAGTGCACATTTAGGGAACTATAAAACTTTATCAGGTTTTGTCATTTTTTTGTAACCCCAGAATACTGAGTATCCAGAGTCGAGATCTTGCTAGATTGCAGGATACATCATTGACTACTTCTTTTCCTGTTTTTTTTTTTTTGAAACTTGTAATACAATTTTATTTTATTTTAAAATAAAGGGCTCTCTGGAGCTCGGGCTCCATCTGCAGGTCGTATATATGTTCTCCTCTTTCTTATAAAAACAGCATTTCGGGGCTTGTACTTTCAGAACCACCAAGAAGACGGTCCAGTTGTAGAATTTCACAGAAATGGCTTGGTTGGTACTTAATTTACGGTTGAAAGCTGTTTTAACACTGTTTCCAGATTGTTTGGTAGTCTTGGTCCAACCAACGACCCCTATATTATTTGCTAGAGGGATTTCGTTTCTCATAAACCCACGAAGGGCTTGTTTGGTTTTAGCGGACGGGATAATCCGCTCCAAACTTCAAATCCCCACTTATCCTCAATACATGTTTGGTGCTAGAGTATGAGCGAGTTTAATCTCCACTTATCCCCACTTTTCCCCAAATTTTAGTGTAATTTTTTCAATCCCTAATACTCTACCCCTACCTAGTGGATTTGGACGGGGTTTTGTGGGGATTGGGTGACAGTAGTGATTCACCCAATACTCTAGAGTATTATCCCCACTAACCCCCACTAAAACACTAGTACCAAACAAGGCCGAAAAGGGATGCGCTTTTTTTCTTTCCTTTGCAGTCCATGTTATATCATCATCGTCGTCATCATCATTAGGCCAATCCTCCTACACCAAACCGAACTACCACCAATGCACTCCATAATTCTTGTTGTTAGAACTGTGTGCCCCAAGCACGTTGCCTTTTTCTTCTCATATGCTAAATGAAAACGTGGTCTACTTATCTACTAACACTTAAGCTCAGCTGCTCTGTGCATTGTACGCAGGTCTTTTTTTGTGAAATGCACTCCATCATCAGCATTCAGACCGTACTTTTTCCTGGTTCGTTTCATCCTTGGCCATGATTACCAGTACCACAAGCGAGCTGTCTCGGGCGTAACCCCCGTAGGGAACTGACTCGCCCGGGTTTGGGGTGATCCCCGGTCCATCACCCTAATCCCTTCCACGATTCTAACCCCCTCCACGTCTGTAATCCCTTCCAAATATCATGTTCGATTGCACCGCACAATTAACATGGCTTGGTGGAATTGCATTAGCTCCAAATCAGATTAGCTAAAATACCTAAGTGAACACGTAGTTTTGTAAACTCAAATTTCAGTGCTGGCTGCCACCCTTTCCGATCATGCTTTTTCTTTTGCCGATCATGCAATTTGACAGATATAATGTCAGGCAATGATATACGAAGTACATTATTCAACAGTAAAAATGTACAAAGAGGAAATAGAAGACATCAGAACATAGGCCAACAACAAGCTATACAATTTATGTCTCCGTGGACTTTCACGTATGAAATGAAACTGACTGTATTGAATTCTCTACTTTATATGAACGATCGGAATAAGATTCCTCAGCAGCAAAATATATCGACCCGTTGGGCCAGCTCCCAGCAGCACGACGCCCTTGGACAGCCACCTCCCCGTCCTCGTGGCTGGCGGTCCCTGCTGGTCGCGGCCGAACGGGCGGGCCGTGTACATCCTTCCTCTCGCAGGACAGACGCTCCGTAACGCCGACGTTGCCCACGGAGTGGTATGCTCCACCGCATGGACACGCTGGCTGTCGTAGCTGGTCCATCGCCGCCATTGCTGCGGCCTCCGCCGACAAGGTGGCATCCGTGTCGTGAGAGAAGAGGGAGCTCTTTCTTTTCTAGGCGACAGTTCGGGAATCGTTCCACGGGTAGTGGCACGATTATTTTATCCCCGCTAGAATGGCCCGGATCGGGAGGGTTTGGGCCGGGCTGGAATCTCCGCGGGGTGCAACCGAATGCTCGAATTCTACCGGACGGGGATTTAATCCCGAGCCAGGCCGACCCACAAGGTTTGACGGGTATTAGGTCGCAAAACCGGCCGGGGAGGGGCTAACCAAATAAGGCCTGACTGGACACTCTAGTGCACAAATTTTGAGGCGGTTCTACATAAGCTCACTTGTCGTCGTGGTGAACAAACAAATGCCATGGGCAGGCTTAAGTTGGGGCCGATGTGCCCCGGGGGATCCGGAGGAGGGAGATGGAAGAACACACACACACAACACAAGGTTTACCCAGGTTCAGGGCCCTCGTTAGGAGGTAAAACCCCTACTCTCGCAAGTCTGCGATGTATAAGAGCTGTATATGAGAGCTACAATGGCGCTCCTTGAGCTGTATGGCGAGAGGTAGAAGATAAACTCCTATCGCTAAGGGGGAGAATGAGAGGAACTGGCGAGCCGTCCGTGCAAGGGAATCTTGCCTCTCCTTTTATAGGGGGAAGGTAAGTTACAAGGGAGAAACCCTAGCATGGGTTAAAGAAGTATCTTGAGAATCTTAGCTTAGGTCGATATGCCCTTGGCCTGTAGCTCCGGTCTTCATCCATGAGGTACCTTCTGACTTGGCCTTATGGCACTGTGGCGTTGACCATTGTACACCTCATCATCGGCGTGCTCTGCCCTTGGAGCGCTTGCCTTCGTCATGAAGATATTCTCCGTATCTCCTCCATGTGTGTAGTGGCACGACCGGATCTTGGACTTTGGGGATAGGCACATGACGGTTGGACCTATGCCGGACCCCTATCCCGGTTCCACTTAATGTAAGCTGGATCTTCATTCTTCGACCCTCTTTCTATGATCTGGCATATCTTGACCTTTCCGGCTTACAGTATGTCGGTAACTCCATTCCGGCATGGCTGTGCCGGTATTCCGGATTACTCAACCAGGATGAACTTTAATCCGGTCAACACCGTATTAAGCGATAAGAGCATCCGACTTACCCGTGTAAGCCGGTAATTAGACACATAACTTAGCTATTTAGCCATGCTCCTGACCTACTTGGGGTCATCCCCCGACATTTGTCCCCGAAGCTGGTGTGGTCCTGCGGTGCCCGCCGATGGGCCGCAGCAGGTTACCTGCCAAATCAATGCTCACGTACCGGGTTGATCATCCCGGTTTCAATTTAATCCGGTAGCCTCTCTACCGAAAAACTACTCAGCCGGCATACTTTTATGCCGAGACCATCACACTGAATTTGTTCTTCATCCGGAGTCTCCTCCGGCTTACTTCGTGCGACTTGGTTTTCAACTTGCCGAGGAATATCTCGTAACTCACATATGTCAGATACATGCATCACTATTACTGACCCACATGTCATCTGAGCGGTCGTGTCACCGCACGCTAATGAGTACCGACTCTCCGATAACCGCTCATTAAATGCGAGCAGTTGGGATCCCTCTGGCCCTCGGTGTGGCCCCGTTGACCACGTCAAACCCGTGATACGTGTGCGGTTAGTGGGATCGTGGGAACAGTAAATCTGCGCCCCACGACCTCCCTGGGGTTATAAATACTCCCATCCCTTAGGTAATTTTACTTTTCACCCTCACTTCGTCTTCCTTGAGCTCTCGACCGCCGCTGCCGGAGCTCTTCACGCGCGCACGCTGCCGCCGCTCACCTCCGTTGGCAACACCCGCATTCTCTCCAGCACCGCCGCAACCGGACGCGCCGTCGCCGCTGCAACCGAAGTCACCGCCGGCACCGATAGAACGAGGTTAGTTTAGATCTCAAATCCAACTCTCCATTAGATTGGTTTCCGCTCGAGTTCTTCGTCTTCTTCGCGTTCTTGACTTTA
Source organism: Lolium multiflorum (assembly GCA_030979885.1). Taxonomy (NCBI): domain Eukaryota; kingdom Viridiplantae; phylum Streptophyta; class Magnoliopsida; order Poales; family Poaceae; genus Lolium; species Lolium multiflorum. Next base: position 72,332 of record JAUUTY010000245.1, on the reverse strand, counting down.
GACCTTCCCTAAGTTCTTGTATTTACTTCTCTCTTTTTCCTTTTCTAGATCTTCTTTTCTTCCACCTTTGCCACGTGGCCGGTTCATTCCCAACCGTTTCCGGCATACACCTCTATGGATTTTGAGGAGCATGAGATTATCCCTACCGAGGACGAGGTAGAAGAGATGGAAGAGGGTGGAGATCCCCACACCCGCGACAGGTGCGAGGGATCCAATATCACTCCGTCTGAGGTCATCTGACTTTATAAGTCCAAACACATTCCAGCGGGAGTCGCTTACCGGCTTCCAGATCGAGCCGAAGCCCAAACCCGGCGAAGTCGTAGTGTTCACCGCGCACTTTGTGCGCGGCATAGGTTTGCCGGCAAGCAATTTTCCTCGCCGCTTCTTAGACTACTACGCGTTGCAGCCGCGTCACATGTCGGTGAACGCCTTCTTGACTCTTTCTTCTTCTTTTTTCTTTTTGTGAGGGCTATGTCGGCCTCTGGCCCTCCCTAGAGCTCTGGGCCTGGCTTTATGGACTCCGGACCAACTCAGTCCAGGATCCTTCGGTGCCGAAACCCAAACCCATGGTGTCATGCAGAGCCGCCATAGCCGTTCTGCGCCGGAATGTCAAGTTCATCCCGGTCAACGGCTTAGAGTCATGCCGGAAGTGGCAGCAGACCTTCCTCTATGTCAAGAATACCGGCTCTAAGGATCTCATCAACTTGCCGGCATACGTGCCCGGTGATCCGACCAAGCAAAGCTGGACCTACAACCCGGCACAAAGTCATTCGGAGACCAACCGGATTTGCCAGTACATCGAGAAGCTCATGGAAAAGGAAGTTCACACAGCCGACAACATAGTCCGCACTTTTATCACACGGCGGGTCTTTCCACTCTAGCAACGGAGCCACAAGATCTGCCAGATGAGTGGCCCGATGGAACCAACTTGGATCACCACCTTCAAGGTGTCCTAGTTGGAGGTCGTGCTGAAAGTTAAAGCCATCGCGAAGACTGAGATGAAAGAAGGCCAGGATTGGGAATGGGACTTTGAGCCTTACTCCCGAACTAACCCCCACCATCAGTAAGAAGTAGATTTTGTATTCCGGCACATGTTTTCCGGTTTAACCATTTCCGGCATGATTTTTAACCGATATATTTGTCTTTTTTCAGAACTTTAAACGGGAGAAAGACGAGAATGTGAAACTATTCGGCGGTCCAGACTGAGATGAACGAGGAGTATCCAGATTCCGTCCAAAACACTCCGCTGGATGACATGGACACCCACGTCAACCCGGGTTCCGATAATACTTCTGCTCCACATCCACTAAAGACTTGGGCGGATGACGCCAATGACGATAATGATGATTGCATCATTTAAGAGCGTGCTCATCTCCTACACATATTCTTCGGATTCGACTTCAGCTGATCCGGATGCTCAGGTGGTGGAGAACACTGTGCCACTGGCGGCACAGAAAACCATGGCACCGAAGACCACCAAGCGGAGCTCCAAGAGAGCACCACGTCTGATGCCGGCCCCAGCGCACCACCGGCTAAAAGGCACCAGAAAGTCGGAATCCTAGGTCCTCCGAAGCTAAAGAAGAGGCCGAGGGGTCCGCCAACATCCACCAGGTAAGATTTATTTCGGCAGCTGTTTTCCGGCAGCTCTTGACTTGTATTTCTTGTTTCTCTCTGTCTTTCTTTCTTTCAGGTATGATATTCCTTTTACTGATGTGCTCTTGTCTTCTTATTGAAAACCCCGTTCTTGAGATCAAACGGAGTGCTCCGGGAAAAACCCCTTCTGCCCCCAAGTCAACTCCAACGTCACCACCAGAGCCAATTTTTCAAGTGCCTAGCCCGGCCAAAGCACCCGTCGGCCAATTCCCCTTACAGGGATTTGCCGCAAGCGGGCCCAGCTCCAGTCCGGTGTGGCCCAAGACAAGTGAGGGGAACACGGCCCCGGAGCACGAAGCACCATGGCAGAGCCGAATTTTCCTCGACTCCGGAACAAACTGAAGATACCAGTGCTGGAAACATGGGCGCCATCACTGATAGGACCGAGACGCTGGAGCCAATCATAGTTCCGTTGGCTTTGGAAAGCAGCACTACGACACCGCCGTCGGCATCATCAAAGCTGGCGACACCTTCTTCATCGACAATACCACCGCCATCCAAGTCAACGACTCCTCCACCGGAACAAGCTCCTCCAGCTTCAAGCAAGACACCAGCATCGGAAGTTGTCGGAAAGATCAAGAAGACCACTGCCCGGAGGAAAGCTGGATCTATGGTCACTTCCGATGACCTCACCGAAGCTTTGAAACTCAAGGGCCAAGCACTAGTAACATATGGGTCTTCAATGACGGTATGATACTGATGGTTTGGAAATCTGTGAGCGATTTTTTTTTCTATGACGATAGGGTGTTTTCGCGTCACAGATGGCAATTTGGGCCGCTCGGCCCGAAAAAATAGTGACGAGCGAGGTCTAAACGTCAGCGATCGTGCAGAAATGAGCGTGCGGGTGGTTGGCGGCCCGAATTGCTGTGTCAGCAGTGGGCGGGCGTCACAACAACTGGGCTTCGAGCCGGTGGACACACCTGACCCACACTCTGCACGCTCCTGTTCATGTACTTTTGTGTCTGCCGCACAACAGTCCAAGTCCTGCAGCACTGGGACCCATATTTGTAAGGGGAGACAACCACTGTCTGCACATATGTACCTGCCCTGCACCACTTGGCCCCGCATGTCAGGTGCCGACACGACCCACCTGAGTGGGGCCGCCCATTCCGATAGCCTCCCAGCATGCGAAGTGGCCCAGAACTGTTAGTACCACCAACATGGGTTCCACATGTCAGTTGACATGCCAATTTTTTTCCCGCACGTGCCAGCACAAGTGGCTGCTCCGTCAATTCTAGACCCATGGCCCCGTAGGTCGAGCCTGCTGGGACCCTTCGTGAGAGTTTTGGTGGTCCGGCATGCCGAGATCTGAGGGGGCCGCATGTCGAGCTGCCGGGACCCTTGTCTGAGAGTTTTGGTGGGTCCGGCATGCCAGAGATCCGAGGGAGTCGCATGTCAGAGCCTGTTGGGACCCCTCTGACAGTTTTGGTGGGTCCGGCATGACAGAGAACTGTGGGGCCGCATGTCGAGCCTGGGACCCTTCTCCGAGAGTTTTGGTGGGTCCGGCATGCCGAGATCCGAGGCCGCATGTCGAGCATGCTTGGACCCTTCTCTAACAGCTTTTAGTGGGTCCGCATGACAGAGGGGGCCGCATGTCGAGCCTGCCGGGACCCTTCGAGAGTTTTGGTGGGACCCATGATGAAATGGGGGCCGCATGTCGAGACGGTGGGACCCACTTATGACAGCGCTTTTGGTGGGTCCGGCATGCCAGAGATCCGTGGGGTCCGCATGTCGAGCCTGGTGGGTCCCAGCATGCCCGAGCTTGGTGGCCCCAACATGCTAGAGAGTGGACCCAATATGTCAGAACTTGTGGGGCCCGTATGTCAGAGCTTGGTGGGTCCCACGTCCCATTCCCGTTTGGCCCACATGTAGCCGTGGGACCTACTGGATTTACTAGGTGTCCCACCTGTCAGCTACGCGTCGTGGTGTCCTTGGGCCAGATTGGCGGACGAAAGGCCCAAGGCCTATTTATTCAGCTTGAACAAAGACGCGCAGAGGAGCCCAGCTTATATCGTCTGTTGGACCGACTGGCCAGTTACGCTCCGACGTGCCCTTACCTATATAAGGGAAATTAAATGAACAAAGACACGCAGAGGAGCCCAGCTTATATAGTCTATTGCTCAGACTGGCCAGTTTTTTTTAAGAAGTTAGCTCCAATTATTTGTTCTACGGCAAATGAAGGTGGAATTATATTTGGGGCCTCTGCCTTCTTGGGCCTAATATCCGAACAAACTGAACTTTCTGATAAATGTTATACAACGATTCTCAATACAATAAAACTGCAGAACGAGTATCCAAGTTTATAATCCAACTAGTAACGCATATACAAAAAAAGTACGTAGTACTCCGTTGTACAGAATCAGTCTCCGAAAAGGTTCAATGTAGTTGTGAACACAGGGACTCCCTCCGTCCCGGTGGATTGTGCTCACCTCCAAAATCTATTTTTCCCAGTTTAACCATGGATTAAGGCTCAATTACTATTCACAGTTTAACCTACTCCCCTCTTCTTTGGCTAGTCAATGTGCATGCGTGTATGCATTGGATGTCCTCCATCGGTTCCCATCCTCAAATCAATAATAGCTGCTATAATGAATGTGGAGTATTAGGGTCGAGATTGGATGAAATATCTTGTGTGAAAAAGTTTAAGCGCCCAATCCCCTGCTGCCTGTCCCGATGAAACTACTATTGAGCCCAATCCACCGGGGCGGAGGGAGTAAGTAACTTTAAAATCGCTATTAAATATGGGCGTGGCTATTTCTCAGTCGAGAACTAACTTTGTTCTGTCATCAAATTTTAGTTGCAATTGATGTTGCAAATGATAACTATGACGAATCACATAACAAATCAAACAGTGTAGGACTTTTTTTTGCTAATTGTTTGTTCACAAGCAGCTAACCAAACCTGCTGCTCGGTAAACAGTGTAGGACTCGACTAAGCACGAAATTAATTCTCATCTAGCGGAGAACTAACAAATATTAACTAGATTCATACGAGTGGCAGACCACTTATAGAATTTTATAATTACATGAGTCCTTCCTGGTAAAAGTACAATGGGAACATCAGATAAGATTAACGAGCTCATCGACAACCTCCACCAAACGTTTTTGGGCGCGCAGGTCATTGATCTTCTTCCTCAGATCGTCGTTAGAGTTCGTGAAGCGAGTTAGCTTATCCTTTAAATCCAAAAGCGTGTTGCGCATCTCACAGCGCTTCGTGTACGCATCCAGACGCTTGCTTCCCACCAAGATGGCGTCATCCATAGCCTGATTGAGCTTCCCATTTAGAGTTAGATTCTCTCCGCGGAGGCGTTCGCAGTCAAGGAGTAGCTCGTGCCTCTTGGCCACCGCATCCTCGAAGCAAGCATTGCCCAGCTCCAAGCACACCAAGGTTTCCTTCTGGAGTCTCTGCCACTGGGCGATCTCCCCACGCAACTTGTTGCATTCCCCTTCAAGATCTACCAAAATATCCTCCAGTAGCTGCATAAACACCGAAAATACTGAGCGACAGGCTACATAATTACACAAAAAGTTAAGAACATCCTCCGGCAATACTGGCTTACTGACATCATTCCTTCTAAGGCTGTGGGAGATATCTTTCGATTGCCTTAGATCACCCGCCGCCATCTCTCCGGCAAGTCTTGGTGCGGGGGTTGCGTTGCCCGGGCCGCTGAACCTTCAGAACATATGGGGGGGAATCAGGATCTGATCAAGAAAGGAGGATGAAAATGAATGCAACAAGGTATTTTAGCTAAACTTACCCTGACATCCCGCTACCGAAGCGGGCACGATCCAACGCGGACGAAGACCAGCCCTCGATGTGCGGAAGGCTATCACCCAACGCGGACAAAGTACAAGCTAGTAGGAGAACAGAGGAAGAAAACAAGCTCTGCCAGAGCTCTCTGCGGATGGGAGGTCACGCGGAAGACGAGAGTGGGGACTGGTGTGGTTAAAGGTTCGTCTACTCTTTTCTACTCCCAAGAAGTAGATCTTGGCCATCCATTTCCGACTAATGGATGAGAGTGAATAACTTATATGTGAAAAGTTCGGCCCACTAACGCACGGCGCAGAATACGAGGAAGGAGTATTAAATTATCAGGGGCGAACCTTCCGATGTACTCCCTCCATCTCATTGCTTAGGGCGTAATTTTTTTTGCACAGTTATTATAGTAAGACTGGCAGGAGAAAAAGTAATCGCTAGTTTCCTCATTTGCCCCTGCATGCTCGCACGATTAAATCACGTTCCGCACGCGTTGGACTCCTCATTTCCTCTAGACCTCCTCGTTTCTCGGGATAGACCAACAGTTTTTCAGGATCCTGGGTTAATGCGGCCAGGTTTTGAGGAGTGGAAACGGGAAAGCAGGGGCAAATTAGGGAGATTACTGAACCACAACCACCCGCGCCTTAAGCATTGAGTAAATATCGGGAAAAAATTGCGCCGTAAGCAGTGAGATGGAGGGAGTACTACTCGATTTTTTCAGCTTTGCCAAAAGTTGCATGTGCCACGTTAATATAGTGAACTGACACCTATATTAGCTTTCCAACAGATAGCTAGACCCTTCTCACTTTTATCCCCTCGAGCGTCCACCCCTATGTCTGCCGCGTCCGTTCATGGTCGCCGCTTCAACCCTTGCAGGACCGATACCTATTTATGGAGGTGTCTACACGGTTAGAGAATACAGCCAAGGAGTTTATTTCCCAACATGGGTAGTTGTGATGACCCAGCGTACCACTGCATGGTGTAGTATACAAGTCGTTGACATAACACAAGTGAAACACCGTTCCACTCATATTACATCCCTCGGAGTGGTACAACAGAAACATATGCGAGTCCAAGGTAAGTCTATAGAAGGATACACAAGCTGTTTACAAAAGATCAACACAACCTCCTACTTTACAGTGAGGTAAAACTTCAAATAAAGCTCCAGAAGAACGACACGTAATCTAACTTATTGCTAACTTAAGCTTCATAGCTACTAGGCTTGCTATAGAAATCTAGCTACTTAGGTGCTAGGATTAGGGAAAAGCTCCCTTCTATTACTAGTCTAAGTTTCCACTATAGTTGCTGCAGCAGTTGACTTCATTGACTTGTTTGCTTGGATTCTTCGTCTTGTTGCAGTTGACTCCTTAATTTGTCTTCGAGTTCCCTGGTAGATTCTCCTTCGGTGCCTCCATAGCTAGCTGTGATTTAAGAGTGGGATGAGTACGGCGTACTCAGCAAGTTCATATTAGGGAAATAGGTGTATCATGCACTAGCTACAGCCACAGACCAGAAAGTCATAGGCGAATGCAATTTTTCATAAACATTGCTTCAAAAGGTTTATTTTATTCTGAAAACTATGCCCGTCAGTCTTCACAGTTGACTAGAACTTCATGGAGTTCCTTTCCGCCGCGTCATAGCTTCCCGGAACAGGGAGTGACAGTCACAATTCAATACACTCTGCAGAGGTGCGTTACTTTTCCCATAAGAGAACTTAACCTTGGCTCCAACCAAGTCATGAGCTTGTCCACACTTCCTTTGGTGTGAGGTCAGGTATAAGAACCAAGCCCACATCGCCTTCTCGCGCGCAAACCCACCCTTTTGTCCATCCGTACACCCCGGTAGACATCTCCCGATCATACGGCTTTACCCCCGTGTACTATGGACAATCCTTCATAGACGGTAGAGCCTCTCATCCACACGGATGGGGATTTTAAAGGATTTCCCAACCTACGGCAGTGTTCTCCCAATACCCCGCCAGGCTCTATCAAGTCCGTTGGCGTGCGGGAAAAGATACAGCTGGCTTCCCAGAGCCATTATAGATCTTATGGTCAACGCGATATGTACGACGCTAGAATCACTGGACGGCATTGGTAATTAATCCTAGGTTAATAAAACCCATGCAATGGAACCTCCACCATAACAACACATACCATGGTTCTATTGCCAGCCACATAGTCACATTCATAATTGTAAAATAATACTTTGCTTTTCAATGCAAGAGTGATAAGTATAGTACTTTGCATATAATTTGATAAAAATAATCAAATGACATGAGCAAGCGATGAACTTGCCTTTCTTGACTGCAAGATTATGCAGGCAAAAGCTTCGATACGTGAGAACTCCAAATTCTGAAATACCATCATTGTCCGGTAAGGACAATGTTTAAAGAACTGGCAAAGATGCTATAATGCATAGTATGAGATGCAATCGTCCTGAGCGTAACCTAATCTCGATGATTTAGGATGTATGAGTTCTAAAGATTTCGTTAGGGTTTGTTGCACCTTTAGAATGGTTCTCAAACAAGGTTCTTATTAGGGTTGATGGCATTATAGTATAACAAGTGATATAATGCATTATAACAATCATACACACAAAGAATAGTAGTGGAATAATCTGTGAAGAACAGTTGTCAATTTTAAGTTCTACAGGACATGGTTGATGATTACTTATATTATACTTCAAAAGAATCACTTTTTAAGAACATATTGATTAAGAAATAATAAGTATTTTAAATAAGAACTATGGGCTTCTATGGCTTGACATTTGTACTTCAAAAGAATAACTTTTGAAGAACAGGTTATACAAGAACAAGAACTACTATATATAGGAGCTATGGCTTCTAGGGTTTACGATTGGATTCATTTAAGTTTCTAATAAGGACTAATTGGTTCTTAAGTAAAATGGGTTTATATGTAGCAAGTATTGATAGGTTCATTGCTATGGTTTCTCATAAGCATGATATCAAAGGATAACTCAAGGTAATGCTATGATTTAGGTATTAGGGTTTACTATGGCTTCACATTTGCTTTACTAAGTACTCAATAATAGGTTCTATACTAGGTGGTTTATTATTTTCTAAATAAAGTTTAGTTGAATAGGAGCATGTGATGTGCATTACTACACAAGATTGGTATTAGGGTTCATCATTATGGTTCTACTAGAATATGATGGTTTGGATTGATTCCAATGGTGTAGTCTTAAGAATGGTGATCAAATGATGCTAATATGGGGTTAGCAAGCTAGGGTTTGTTCCTAAGTGGCACTAGTGGATCATATAAGTATTAATAAAAAATAAAGACATGAAATGAGGGTCTCATGTGAATGGGTTTTATCTTAATGGATCATGAGCATACATTCATTGGTTGCTTATCAAAGTTCTACATGTAAAGTGAGTGGGTATGATCACATGGGCTAAACCCCTAGGGTTTTAGGATTGCAACTATTAAGGATGAACACATAAAATAATGGGATCAAGGGCTTACTTATATTCAAACTAGGGTTTCTAAATTATATTTAAACCCTTAAAATGATAATTGACAATATAGGTGTGGTTGCTAATTACTTTGAAACAAAATTAATAATGGTTTGCATTTTATTTATTTTAAGTGATTTAATAATTAAGAGAAACACTACTTAGGGTTTAATCTAGAAATCAGGGTTTCTTAATTATTGTTAGGTTTTAAAATAACTTGCTAATTAAAAATGTTTGAGTTCACAATATTTAAGCTACCAAATTAATATTGGTTTTTAATATTTTCTTGAGTTATTATTATTTAAGAAAATAAAAAATAGTCATTTTCAAATTAGGGTTTATGAATTACCACTAATATTTTAATTGATGAAAAATATGATCAAGAAAATTAATCTTAACATTCTATTTACTTACTGAATAGATAATATTTAATTTTTAAACTTTACTAATTGTTGAATTTAAATTGTATTCAAAACAAATGAAATGGCATAATTAATTAATAAAGCTAAAAATAAGTGAATTTTTATTTTGACACACATTTTTATCTTATATTTTATTTGAATAGAGTTTATTTTTGTGAGCATTTTGGTATATTATTTATATTTTCTGAGCTAGAATGAATTTTACAAATTTTGGCAAAGTTTCAGTATTTAACTGGTTTTAAATTAAAGACAGAAATACTAAAACTACCTAGTCTATTGCTACCCCAGGTCACTGGCAGGTGGGGTCAAGGCCATGCTGGCTGCCACGTTGGCGTGGACCAAGTCAAAACACCAACGAACCCCAACAGACATGTCACCCTCGCCGGCCACTTGATGCCGGCGACCAGGTGATGACGAGCCTGGCGTTCTAGGGCTCCCCGACACGGCCTATTTGTTGCGTTCGAACGAGAAGACGATGGTGACCCTAATGGTGGCAGCGCCCCCTCGAAATGGTCACCGGAGCTAGCTCCGGCAACGAGGTCTGCGGCGGCGACTCCGGCGAGAAATCGAATCCGACGCTATAATGGATGCTAGAGCAAAATAAAAGACTCCAGAGGTGCATATGCTCACCCTGAGGATGATGGTGTGCTCGACAGAGACGTTGGTGGTCGGAGACGACGACAAGGACATGGATTCCGGCGAGCCCGAGCGGAAGGGATCGAGATGAATTCGTTGATAGGAAGCTCCCCTCTTCGATTCCTTCTGCCAGGAGACTCTCCAAGACACGGCGCTTCTCCTCGACCAAGCTATGAGCTCCGGGTGCTCTCAATCGACGGCGCCATAGTGGTCACCGGCGACAGAGAGTGGGATTTTCTGGAAGCAAGAGGGAGTGAGCGAGGATGAGGTGAGGTGGCGACGATTAGGGTTTCCACGACGATCCTCCCCTCCTATTTATAGCTCCCAACGAGGTCAATATCGACGGCGAGCATTCGGCGACCGGCGGCCAGGATGCGGTGTTCATGCGGATTAGGGTTTTGGGCGTGAATCGTGATGTTTCTGGATAAGCTCGGACGTGAGAGGTATAGGGAGTGGTTCTGGAATCTTCTGCGGCGTCCGGGGTGATCCCTATCGCCAACGACGACGTGGCCGACGCTTCTCTGTGCGCTGTCGACGCTGGGGAAGACGACACCCTCGTCTTGTTTGATGCCAGCGACGAATCGGTACGAGGCCGTGGGCTGGGCTGGTGCTAGGCTGCGTTGGCCTGCTACGGTGCTGGTCCTGGGCTACTGCTGGGCTGCACGGCCAGGTAAGTTTTCCCTCTCTTTTCTCTTTTAAATTCTGTTTTTATTTCTTGATTTGAATTTGCTAGTTGAATCCAAACTGATTTTTTGTTTTGTTTTGCAGGTGTTAAATTATTTCAATATCAATATCATTTGAAAATCATGCTCACAGCATAGTTTTGTTGTTTAATAAGTATTTAATATTTGATTGGATTGGGGTTCTAATGAGATATAATTAAAATAGACATGAGTTTAGGTATTACTCTCAATTCTTTTTATTTGTGAACCAAATCCATTTAAGTGGTTGAAATATATGCATGAGAAACATGTTATTAGGTTTAGCTAGTGTGCTTAACCATATTGATGATTCACATATATGTTAATTATGGGTAGGGTTTAAAGTAATTGTCCATGAGGATGGAATTTGATTCATCATTTTATGTGGACAATTTATTTCTAAGAGTTTAAGAAAATGGTTGGATAAACTCTATATTTACTAATCTTCCTTAGCAATTTCTAGCTTGAATTACTTAGGATAATTCCCAAGCTCATCATTGGTCAATTCACTTCATAAGGTGATGATTCAAATTATGATATATTTTCCTATTTGGTTAACTAAACAATTTACTTGGAACACCAAATAGAATTGGATATTGGTTTAACTATAATCACTTAAATTACATTTAGTTCTAAGTATATATTGCTTGGTCTATAATTGTGTTCCATGATACACAAGTTAAGACATGCCATTTCATGTGGAGTAGAGCCTATGTGAAAGGGTTTAGGGTTTTGCATAAGCTTCACTAAATTGAAGTATAAATAGGCATGAGGTATGGCAGAGTTCTACTTATAATCCAAAGTGATACTTGGATTGGAATTCAAAGGTGATCTAGGGTTTTAGTAGTGATCACCCAAGTGATACACATCTAGGTTTAAAATATGAGCATAAGCTAAGGTATGTTTAATTAGCTAGAGTTACTCCTCCTAACTTAATTAGAATTCTTGTATCAAGGCAATGTTAGGTTTGTCTCAAGGGTTTGAATAGACAGGGTTTAAATACAATATAATTTCTACTCTACACAAAGCATGAGGATTGGTTTGGTTAACTATTAGTGATTTACTTATCATTTCATGATAAGAATGAGATCTATTGATCACATATATAAGTTTAACTTATCCTCTCAATTTACAAGGTAAGATCATGCATTAGTCATGCTCAATTATTCCTTACTAATCTCTCTTTATTAATCCTCTCATCACATTTACTTAGGTTCTTAGGGTTTATGATCATCACCCAATTTGTAATGATCACAACACTTGTCTCTCTCTTGGGATCACTAGTAAAATAAGTTCTTTCTTACCATCAAGTATTGGCTAGGTCAATTAGGGTTTAATACTTGACTTATACTTCTTAAAGCATTGGTTAATATCAATAACTTATCTCACTAGGATAGAATTTGAATATTAGCCTAGGGTTATACTCAATGAATAATATAAACACATGGGTGTTCCTCTCCTTTCTCAGAGGTTTAATAGGAATAGGTTTGAATGAACAAGATTGAATGGTCAAGAGTTGATGAAGAATGAATAAGAATGTTCTTGGCTTGGGTTCAAGTATTGTAGTTGAAAAGATATACCATGTGACTCATGGTAAAAATATTAATTAAGTGAAAAACATGGAAAAGATAAGTAAATAATAGTTTCTTAATTAATTGGGTTCTTTGATTTATAGTTGAATAATTATTCATGTGTTGTTGTAAGGAATGTCATGTTGAGATCTATTATAAGATCTTGTAGTTGACCCTTACTTAAGGTGTTGTTTGTTGTAAAACTAATTCCATTTGATCTAGCCCATATATCAAATCATCTCTACCCAAAACAGGGTTTTAGAAAAGATCACAGTGAAGTTTATAGCGCTTGACTTGATGATCTACTTCAATTCCAGCAAGTGAAACTTCAGTTACTGTGGTAAGTTTCATTTGAAAGCGCGAAAATTCCCCGGATTTTATATGCATGAATGCAATGCACACTTTGGTGTTCTCTCATTTTGTTGCCTCTAAACCTGGGATATTACAGCCTCTCCCCCTTAAACTGAACTTTGTCCCGAAGTTCAAACGCTCTCACGTTTCGGAATGTGGAACTGCCTTGAACAGATCACAATCTCTTCCAAACTCCATGGTGATCTAATTAGATATAACTGGATATATTCCTCATCCAACTCCTTCCTGGAATCTTCTTATGTTTGGGACTGATACTTTCTTTAGTTCTATGATTTCTTCCAACACTCTAAGCTTATAGTCTTGCTCTCCAAAGATCCTGGGATTAGGACATTTTATTTTGCTAATGGACTTTACTATTGGTTGTGGTGATAGCTTCCTATCTGGGTACCCAAAGTTTGGTTCCACCAGCTGCGGTGATCCAAAGTTTAATTCTAAAAGAATTGTTTTAAGATAAGGTATTGTTTTCCCTTACTACCATAACTATAGTGATGGTACTAGTAAGGTATATACAATAGGAATGGTCTTGATGATCTATTCCTACGAATGGATTCGACTCATTTAGTCCTTCCAATCATGGCTTCTAGTTTATACTAGTTGTCCTCCTTTTGGTTTCTTTAGGTTCCATGAAAGGAATCTTGATAATAAACATTAGTTTTGGTTTTGTCAAACCCTTCGGTCTTTGAGCTTCTCAAGCTTTGATTGTCCTCTGACATCTTCTTCATCCAACTTCATTATCTTAGACTTACTTGAGCTCTTCTGCTTCTGGGTAATTATTAATTACCCACTCAAGTTAGGGTCTAACCCTTAATTTTTCGAGATATAAACCTCGGCTTCTGGTCTGACATCCTCCTGAGAGTACTATTATATGGATACTTCCCAACAACCTTATGAAAATAAGATCGGACTTCCTCTCAGTTCAGACCTTCTTTGTCATACTCCAAATCATATCTTAATACTTCTCCTTTAGCCTTCCTCTCCCCCTTGGAGTTTACTAATGATATTCAAGCTTCTTTTCTTCTAATCATTAAACTCCAAGGTTAAAGAATTGGTCTTGGTCTGGCTTATAACTTGTATTTTTCTAGAGTCTCACGAAGAATTCTTGCGGTGTATCCACACAATTGTGGGTATCCGATGGGAATCCTCCGACTAAATGGTTACCCGCTATTGAATACCAGCTGCGGAATACTAGCTGCGGAATCCCTCTTTCTTTAGAGTAAAGGAATGTTCAAGCTGTGGACTATCTGACACCAGCTACAGACTAACTAGCACCAGATGTGGCTTATTTGATACCAGCTGTGGACTATTTATGGTTCTAGTCAACATCTACCTACCAGATGCGGATACTTTTATAGTTTTAGTTAAGATCTACCTTACTTTCAATGCTTTCTCTTCATGTTTATCCTATATCAGCTGCGGTCTTATTACACCAGCTGCGACTTTACTGGTCCATTTTCCTTCTTCTAGGGTTTGTTTTGCAAGAAAACCACTTGTTGACACCATAAAAATAGTATCGTAAGTGACTTCACTTGCATTCCCTTCTTCCATAATGAATACGGCTCCACTTCTACTGCTCCATACTATTTTTCTCACTTCCTTGGTACTTCCATGTTGAAGTACTCCTCAATTGAGAATAAAAGTGAGTTTTGATTCGTCCTTCCTTTGAAGTAGTGTGGTTGCTTCCCACAACTGTACTTCCTTCTTCAAGTGAACCTTCATCTTGTCTTCAAAATCTTCAGAATTCGTCACTTCGTCACGCAAATACCTTTACGCTCTAGACCTATAACATCAAGTAAGATCTTGATATTGCAACATGAATTTGCATATCAAAGTCAAACTTCATGTATGGATCTAGTCAAACAATGAAAATCCAATAAAATCCAATAAAATCCAAGAAAATCCAGCTTTGTGCTTATAATACACACCCTTATATGCCTGAATATAGTAGTTGGGTAAGACATCCCTAAACATCAGGCTCAGATGTGTAGTATATAACACCACATAAGATAGGTTTTGGTTGTTTGTTGTGAAGCTAATTCCATTTGATCTAGCCCCTAGATCAAATCATCTCTACCCAAAACAGGGTTTTAGCAAAGATCACAGTGAAGTTTATAATGCTTGACTTGATGATCTACTTCAATTCCAGCAAGTCAAGTGAAACTTTAGTTACTGTATTAAGTTTTATTTGAAAGCGCGAAAATTCCCCGGATTTTCTATGCATGAATGCAATGCACACTTTGGTGTTCTCTCATTTTGTTGCCTCTAAACCTGGGATATTACAGTAGTTTCATAGCCGTATGATATAGGCCAGTGTAGCCTTGAACTAGTTGGCTTTTCTCCTTTTGTTTCTTTGTACTCGTTTTGGTTGAATATTGCATTCTTAAACGGATGTGTGCATCTTAGCTATGCAGAGGCTGGCTATAATGCTTGATTCTTGATTAATAAAGCGCCCTTTATCGGGAAAAAATGTCTGCCGCGTATACGATCATTCATACGTGTGTGATTCTTCTTTCCACATGTTAACATTCTCTTCTCTTCTCCCCACTCACACGTGAGGCTGGTTGCATTGGACTATCCCCCTATAATTTGTTGGAAAAAGTCCATCACAAACATTGAACGTGTAACCAAATGCTAAATGGGACCATGAAGATTTAATCCCGAAAATGAAAAAAAAAACAAAGATGAACCACAAGCAATAGATCCAATCAGGTGTGTGAAACATCAACAAGTCCAACTTGGAACCACTAGCAGATCTGCATAAACAAGCAACTACGAAACTAATATCACAGAGGTTAATAGTCCATCTAACCCAAATTTCATAGGAACTCAAAATGAGGTCACGGGAAAACCTTGTATGCATCCAGATCGAGAACGGAAGGTAATTCGCTTAACACCTACTAAAAGCAGAAGTAGTGGCAACTGATCGCTTGGTTAAACTGCTACGGGTATGAAATCCTTCACCGTCAACCGGCGGGAGAAAGAAGAGGTTGTAGCTACCACCCCGGTAAGACCAACCTTATCCATTACAGATCCGCTAGCTCGCCAAGCTTTAGTTCTTCAATAACCGCAGCAAGGCGATCGCTGTTGACCGAGTGGACTCCTGTTTCAAGGAGAGACAATAGTTGGTAGTTCATCTGCTCCAACATGTGAAAGGCACTGTGGCAACTCCCGCAGTTCCTCGGACAGGAGGAAGTGGTTTCCATGACTACCAGGATCTGCTCGCGTAAATTCGAGTTCTCGCTGCGCCGCAGGCAAATCTGCTCATACCATGCCTTTATCGCCTGCTTCATGAGTGAGCAAAACCAAGCGACTGGTTTGTCCAACTGTTGAGAAATGTAAATATCAAAATCCAATCGAGAATAGACTATTTCCGACAAAGAAAATGTACTACTACACTTCTACAATGGACAAAGCACCCTAAAAGGTAGACTAATACTACTATAAAACAAAGGGATTTCTATTTTCGTGCCCTCATGTCCTTAGTTGTACTCAGTTTTCCCCAGCTCCTTAGTTTTTCCTCAGTTTTCCCCACGTCCTTGTCTGAAACCCGCATAAGGAGCTCGGACAGAAGGAATCCGTTAAGTTGACCGTTCCGTGCTGACGAGTGGGGTCGTGTCGTTTGTGGGGCCGCGTCGTGTGGGGTCGCGTCGTGTGGGGCTGGTAGGAAGGGACCTCGTGGGACATGATGAGACCGTGTTTGTGTGGCCGTAGCGTGTGGGGCCGTAGCGTGTGGAGCCGTGTGGGTCCGGGACGGGGGCACGAGTGGTTTGTCTCTTTCGCCCAGATTAGCAGTTTTCAATGTACCTTTTTCCTCTCTCTCGCTCGATCTCATTCATATTTGATAGCCCAAATTGGTAGCAAATCTAGAGCAGCTTCTCCTTCTGTTTTTCAACGCCATTCATTTCTTTATGCCTTCGTTTTTACCCATCAGGTAGGAAATCTAGAGAAAATATAGGATAAGCTGCATACAGCAACCAACATAGCATAGATATATTCACGACAGATCCAACAATAGTACCGATAGATACAACATAAGCTACATTTTACATGAATTTAAGCTGCTCTACAGATAGAGCATACAGAGAGTGCAGAGGCACGTTCAACGCTCTGTAGCGCCCGTGACACGCTTGGAGGTTGCGCAGTGAATCCCAAGTGCTTTGTGTTTGGCCATGAATGCATGCACGTTCACGGTCGTTCCAACTCTAGCGCCGCATCTCGCCAATGGATTCCATGGTTCACCAGGCTTGAAGTCGGTGGCGCGAGCTCCTGTGAAGGGGCACTTGTAAATGCCTCAAGCAAAGGGGCCATCATAATGGCCGGACTGCAGCCTCCCGAGGACGTGACGAGTCTTGGTGTGGAAGGACTCGTCGTTGCTGTCGACGTCGCCGCTCCGCACCTGTCACGTAGCACCAAAGATCGTGCAAAATACAGAGTCAATTGCAACGATGATGGAAGAGAGTGAACAAAGATCATGCATGATAATATGGGCTCGAAAAAAAGAGGTAGCCTCAGTTACATTGGACACACTTATATCCAGAATTTGAGTCGCAAACCAAAGATCATGCACAACAAATTTCTACACACCAATTGTTTACTGACCAAACTCTGAATCAATTTGTGCCCAAATATTCATCATCATCGACACAAATCTTAAACAAAAGCAAATCACAAACACTAATAACGCAAGATCTAACACAAAAGGATTGAACTAGGAACAGAAGAACCCTAATAACGCAAGATCTAACACAAATGGATTGAACTAGAAACAGACGAACCCTAATAACGCTAGATCTAACACAAAAGGATTGAAATGGGATAAGAACAAGGGAGCAAAGGGTTACCTCGGCCGTCGTCGACGATGCTGGTGTCGTAGGGGTTCTCACGGCGACGTACGACACCGGTTCGTACGGGTTCCAAGCGACGGGGCCTGGACGGGGGCCCGGACGGTGGCGGCGGCCGATGCGCCGCTGCTACGTTGGAAGCAGCGACAGGGCCTGGACGGGGCCGCGGCCGATGCGCCGGCGGCTGATGCGCCGACAATGGGCATCTCATTCTTCTCCATCGCCGATGGTTTTTTCTTCGGTTGTGGAGAAGATGATGGATAGGAGAGACAGTTGCAGTGAGAACGTGCGTCGAGGGAGAGAAAAAGGGCTCTATAAAGACGAAGGTGGCGTGTACCGCAGCACGCGTCCGCTATGCACGGCTCCAGCATGCACCGCGACACGAGTCTAACCCTGGGACGTTTGGTGTACTCAGTTATAACCTCGGGCCTTATATAGAAATTTTATCTGTACTCAGTTTTCCCTCGAGTACTTAGACTGGCAAGTGCAATATACTCAGTTTTACCCTCAAGTAGCTGGTCAACAGAGAGTCAACAAATGAGATTAACATAGCTAATTGAGTCATTTCATGCGCAAAAAATCCAAAAAAATAAAAACATAGTGACACCTACTCATGGAGTCTTCCTACGCAACCTGCCACCTAGAAAACCTTAACAAACATATATAAATTAAGTTTTACCACAAATTGCCACTTCTCAGAATCACATGTGTAGCTATGAAGATGCATGGCTTTCCACTCAAACCCCTTTGCAAAACATCTTCCCCAAGAACATAGTTTGTCTAAATGATGCCATAATTGTCACACTCATGTATATTTGAATTGCAAATAATTTGATGTAGCCCAATATGAATTATATTGTACAAAACACGCATTTTTCATTTTGTAATTCTTTTGTTTGAATCCCTTAGTCTATTTACTATTTATGTGCCCTTGGATTCTTAGTACTACTCAGTTTTGCCCTCAAGTTCTGTCACAAATGCTCTCAGAAGCCCAAACTTATCCTGATTGGTTGAGCCGTTGTTAAGGTCTAAGACCCCGTGTGTGGCCCGATCTTGCGAATGACCCAAGAATCAAAGGGGGAAAGAGAGGGAGAGGCGGAAGAACACGAAGAACGCGAAGAACACAACGCACACCAACCCGATACAATCGATACTTACCCTCGTGGCTCGATGGACCACGCCAATAGAATCACCACGGGAGAGACTCGAGGTAGAATCCCGGAGTGAGAGATCGGTGTTGAGGATGGAGGTAGGTGAGAGAGAGAGAGGGCTACACTAGAATCTCACTCACATAGATCCAATCATACAACATGGGGTGCCTTGATACAAAGGGGATGAAACCCTAGGGAGACAAAGCTCAAAGTCATGTTTAAGCCTAAATCTTGTCTAACCAGCTATGGGGGCGAGCTGGGCTTATATAGGCATACAAGGCGACACGGGTCGAAAAGGTACAAGTTGGTGGGTCAAACCCGACGAATCCGGTCACAGGGCGGACCGGTCCGGGGACCGGGCCATCCGGTTCCCAACCGGATTCTGGGCCGGACGAACCGACGAGGCTTCGGAGCCCCGGATTGCTTCCGGATGGCACCGGTCGTCGTTCGGTAGAAATCCGGACGGCCGGTCGAGGCCGGCCGACCGGGCCCGTGATCGGCGGTGGTCGTGGTCTGCCGGACCGACTCGTGACCGGCTGGTCTTCCTCTTCCTTCCTTCTTCCTTCTTCTTCTTCCTTCTTCCTTGCACCATGGGAGTTCCTTCTCTCTTGGTCCTTGTCTATGTCGGCACCTATAGACACATGATGATAGGCATGAGGTAGCATGCCATTCAAGTTGGTGTTGAGATTGACCATAGAGAGGAAGGAGTTCACCTTGACGTATATGGCGGGGTTTTGTGTTGTTGGTCCACTTGGGGGACTCCTTGGCCATGGTGAAGCGCCGACGATAGGCGGGGCTGCCCTTGATGGTCTTGAGGCGTGGGTGTCCGAAGGCCACCCCGCATCATCTCCCCCCTTGGGGAAGAGTCGTCCCCGACTCTTGCTCCTCCTCACCGATGAGGTAGACGGGAAGGACTTGTATAGGTGCCCTTGTGTCCTTAGGGGATGCTCGTCAGTGCAGGCGTCTTTGTTGTAGTCCATACCGTGTCTCCCATGTAGTGGTGGAGGGGCCAAGTCTCGGTCGAAGAAGAACAAGGGGAAAAACAACTTGCAAAAGGAAAGCTTGTGGATGCCAATTTGGTGACCGGCGAACAAGAGGCTCTCAATCAAATACGAAGCATCAAGTCGTTTCTCCAAAAGGCATTGGGCAAAATGGTGCTCACAAGAGTGTCGATGTATCCAAAATGTGGGAGGACAAAAATTTGTGCAAGTAAAAGTTTGCTTTGGAAAGTGTCAAAAATGTTGTTTGTAGCATTGTCCCACACAAATGGAACAATCAAAAGGCAAGTATCGGCGGCAAAATTTGGGGCAAAATTGGTATGTGCAATGGAAAAACCATGGAGACTTCTAGCTTGGAAAAGTATGGTTGGAGTGAGCCGAGTATGGGTATCCTCAAGTGTCAAAGAATCCATTGCAATTGCCAAAGATGAAATGAGAAATCCAAAGGAGAGCAACTTTTGTGTGACATGTGGCACAAGGTGCATAATGTGTCTCTCACATGTATGACATGATCCTTGAGATTCTCGGAGTGTATGATGATATCATCAATACATACAACAACCATTGTGCCAACAAGATATGTCAAGATATGTTGCAAAAGAAGCAAAAGAGGTGACGAGAAATTGGACCAAACCGGAAGCTCGACAAGGCAAACGGAAACACATGATGGCGAAGGCGTTGGGGAACATACTCTTTGGTGTGATTCCCGCGGGTTAGGTCCTTGATGGGGTAGCTCTCAATGGCGCGTTTCGTGAGATCATGCTCCGTAGCGGTGGAAGTGGTTGTCCGTGTACCTACACATGGAAGAAACAAGACAAAAAGCGTGTGTGCATGGTAGATGAATACATCATCCATCATGATGTTCCATGTCTTGTGCACATCACCATTAGTGTCAATAAATATAGTATGAAATGCATGGTGATGGTGCATATTGCAAGAAGGTGCATTCATGGCATGTGGTAACTCATGATCATCAAAAATAGAGAAGGCTATGGGGGCCATCTCATGGACAATGAAATAAGCATTCTTGCATACCAAGCATAGGAAAGAGCAATTGTTCGCAATCTTGGATGCAAGGATCATGGAATGGTGTAAGCATTTTGGGCAAAGCATGCGGAAGCTAATGTCATCATTTTCAACATTATTGCAAGCAAGCGGAGCAAATATGAAAGTTTCATAGCATGGCATGTTCATGGTATCACAATCAATCAACTCCACATGATCAACAATGTGATAAAGCAAAGCATCACATGGGAATATGAAAGAATCAAGTGACGTAGCAAATGTATCATCAAGATCATGCATGCGCTCATAAGTCATCATGTCCACTAGTGGGATCATGGCATCATCAACACCTATGTTGTTACCTTTGTAGGCCGACTCATTTGAGGTAGGTGTTGTGGAAGTAGGAGGATCCATGTGGTCGACATGTCCATCTTGGGGCAAGCATGGTGAGATATCATCATCTTCATGCACCATGTACATCGTCTCCATGAGCGGGAACTCGTCCTCCGTGGAACCTAGTGCAACATAAGGAGACACAAACGAGGGAGAGGTTAATGTGTTAGGAAATGCAATGTCCTCCATGGACCTATCATCTACCTCTCTCAACTCACTTTGTGTATCACTCATGTCCTCCAAATGGAAGCACTCAAACTCACATATGGGGTGGAAGTCACTCAACTCACTATCACTCTCGCTCAAGTGGGCTAAGTGGCTCTCATGCTCACATGGGATTGGTACCAACTCATCAATCAAGCATGTAGGAGTAGGTTCGACTTGCTCATCTCCATGCGCCTCCGTGGTTGAAGGGAACTTCCCATGCTCAACCATCTCAACTCCATGCGCCTCCGTAGGTGAAGGGAGAATCCCATGCGCACCATGCTCAACTCCATCGCCTCCTAAGACGTCCTCAAGTGGTGGCATCTGGAGACTTGTGCATTGAGCTCGTCGAAGTAGAGCTTCTTGGCGCTTGGCGTTGTGCATTGCCATGCCACGTGACCCTTGGCCTTGCACACCTCACATAGGAGATTGGGACATTCCCGTGGAAGGTGGCCTTGTTGCTTGCACTTGTAGCATCGGAGTCCATAGGCATATGACGAGGTAGGGGCCATTGTGGTGGTGGCGCAAGAGGTTGAAGTCGCCTTATGAGGAAGGTCTTCATGTCGAGGCTCTCGTCTTCTTGCCTCATCACCATGTCTTGAGCGGTGTCGTCGAAGATCATGTGTGGGTGGATGTCGATGTAGACCATGAGGTGGTGGTGGTCGACGACGATCATGAGATGGTGTGAGTCGATGACGGTCCTTGCCATGCCTAGATGATGGCTCATGCGACTTGGCATGTTGCTTGCGGTGCCTAGAGGAGCTTGGAGAAGCGTGTCGATGGCGATCATGTTGGGGACGCTCTTGATGCTCCATATGATGTCCTTGATCTTGTGCATAAGCACTCTCATGGTGGCGCCTTGAGGAGCTCGGAGAAGTGTGTCGAGGCCGAACATGTTGGGGACGCTCTTGATGATCCACATGATGGTGCCATCGTGGAGGTCCTCTATCTTCATATGTAGCTCCATTGGCCAAGTAGGGGTATGTGGGAGCATCGGCGGACATGGTGGGGTCGATGTCGTCCTCGTGGTGGTGCTCCACCATGTCGTCCATGCTTGTAGAGCAAGTGTCGATGTAGAGCCTCGCCGATGTCGTCCATGTTGCGATGATGCCGGAGCCATAGTCGGTGTAGAGCTCCTCGATGTCGGTCATGTTGGCGATGCTTGCGGATAGTCGGTGTAGAGCTCCACATGTTCCTCCACATCCGCGGTGCTTGAAGAGGCATCCTCCTCAAAGTGCTCCGTGTACTCCTCCGTATCCTCATCTTCGCTATACATGTTAGCACGACAAGATCTATATGGTGTATGTTAGTGGAAGAACACTACCTCGCAATCTTACCGTGGTATGACAAGATTGGGGTGATCCAACAAACCGAGAGTTAGAATAATTGTATCGGGCACTCACACAAAGACACACGCAAAAGCTAGCAAATATGGTGTTAGGTGAGTGTGGTGGAAAGCCAAAAGATGAAATCCGAAATCAAGTGTATTGTCAAGGGTGGGTGAAGTCCAAAAATATCGAATGTCAAAGCGATGATCACTATAAACACGGAAAAGATGTGGAACTCACACACGAGATGAACGGGGTTAGTGCAACCAAGGAACGAGCGGAAAAGTGTATGAAGCCCGAAGGCAAGGTTGCTCGGTGTAACACTAACACAAGGAGAGGCAAAGCTTTGGTTGCAAATGAAGAGACAACAAGATTCACACGCGGCCTCTCTTCTCTTATCTCTCCTTTGCTTAAAAGCTTTTCCTCTTTTGTATTTGGTGGCACTTGCACTCTTTTGTATCTATGGTGGCGCTTTGTACACTTTGGTATGTATGATGGCACTAGGCACACTTGTGCTCTTTTTGTATTTTGGCGGCTTTTTCTCGCACTATGTTAGCGTTAGCTCGCTTTTGCTATCTTGCCACACGAGTTTTGCTTAGAAGCTTTACTCCACACGACACACACACCTCACAATCGGGGCCCGTGCAATGTCTCGC
Source organism: Lolium multiflorum (assembly GCA_030979885.1). NCBI lineage: Eukaryota > Viridiplantae > Streptophyta > Magnoliopsida > Poales > Poaceae > Lolium > Lolium multiflorum. Next base: position 49,173 of record JAUUTY010000245.1, on the reverse strand, counting down.
AACACTCGATAAGCAATGCTCGTAGGATAGATCGCAAAAGAAGAGGGGTTACAAGGGTTACCGCAAGATATACCCGCGATGGTGGAGATGGTGGTGGTGGTGGTCGGCGGTGGTGTTAGTCGATGTCGAAGACGATGAGCTCGGTCCGGCTGGACCGGAGTTGGCGCCGGCGTGTCCGGTCTGGGGCCGGTCGGACCGGTCTCTGGGCCGGTAGTCCGGTTTGCGGCCGGTCGGCCGGGTTCGCGCCGGATGGTCTCTGGGGCCGGTTGACCGGGTTCTCAACCGCTGCACGATTTGGAGCTTTCTCTCTCCTGTTCTTCCCCAAACCAAAACCAAATCGACCAAATCGAAGGAAAACGATGGAATTGGGGGCTAGAAAGTGGGGGAAATAGTAGATCAAGCACTCCAACACCAAATCCGTGGACCAAAACCACTCAAAACGCAACCAAATCGCAGATCCATCCAAAGGCAAATTAGGGCTATTTTTTGGGGATTTTTGGGGAAAAATTTTTAGAGGGGAAATTGGGTGGGTGGGGGGTCAAATTCGCGGAAACCAAAGGCTGCTGATACCATATGTTAAGGTCTAAGACCCCGTGTGTGGCCCGATCTTGCGAATGACCCAAGAATCAAAGGGGGAAAGAGAGGGAGAGGCGGAAGAACACGAAGAACGCGAAGAACACAACGCACACCAACCCGATACAATCGATACTTACCCTCGTGGCTCGATGGACCACGCCAATAGAATCACCACGGGAGAGACTCGAGGTAGAATCCCGGAGTGAGAGATCGGTGTTGAGGATGGAGGTAGTGAGAGAGAGAGAGTGGGCTACACTAGAATCTCACTCACATAGATCCAATCATACAACATGGGGTGCCTTGATACAAAGGGGATGAAACCCTAGGGAGACAAAGCTCAAAGTCATGTTTAAGCCTAAATCTTGTCTAACCAGCTATGGGGGCGAGCTGGGGTCTTATATAGGCATACAAGGCGACACGGGTCGAAAAGGTACAAGTTGGTGGGTCAAACCCGACGAATCCGGTCACAGGGCCGGTCGGACCGGGTTGGGACCGGCCATCCGGTTCCCAACCGGACTCGGGCCGGACGTAACCGGACGAGGCTTCGGGAGCCCGGGATTGCTTCCGATGGCACCGGCCGTCAGTCGGACGGCCGGTCAGAGGCCGGCGACCGGGCTCGTGACCGGCGGTCCGCCGAGTCTTGCCGGACCGGACCGTGACCGGCTGTCTTCCTCTTCCTTCCTTCTTCCTTCCTTCTTCTTCTTCCTTCTTCCTTGCACCATGGGAGTTCCTTCTCTCTTGGTCCTTGTCGGTGTCACCTATAGACACAATGATGATAGGCATGAGGTAGCATGCCATTCAAGTTGGTGTTGAGATTGACCATAGAGAGGAAGGAGTTCACCTTGACGTATATGGCGGGTTTTGTGTTGTTGGTCCACTTGGGGGACTCCTTGGCCATGGTGAAGCGTCGACGATAGGCGGGGTTGCCCTTGATGGTCTTGAGGCGTGGGTGTCCGAAGGCCACCCTGCATCAGTTGTCACACGGATCGACTCCACGAACCATTGATCAACTGATCTAACGGGCAGTATACCCCTCTTCGTCTCTTCGTACACTCCTCTCTCTTCGTGGCTCTCTCTGTCGATGGAGAGTGCCACCCCTCTATTTATGTGCAATAATGAGTTTGCCACGTAATATAGTTTGCGGATTTCGGTGAATGCATTATTTGTCACCCCTCTAACAATTATCAACTATCTTTAGCTTTCCTTTTCTTTTAGGGAATATAGTTTGGGATATAGTTTTGGTAATTTGAAATGGCCCAAAAGTGGTATAATTTTGGTATAAACATGAGGCATACATATTTGCGGATTTCGGTGAATGCATTATTGTCACCCCTCTAACAATTATCAACTATCTTTAGCTTTCCTTTTTCTTTTAGGGAATATAGTTTGGGATATAGTTTTGGTAATTTGAAACGGCCCAAAAGTGGTATAATTTTGGTATAAACATGAGGCATACATATTTGCGGATTTCGGTGAATGCATTATTGTCACCCCTCTAAAAATTATCAACTATCTTTAGATTTCCTTTTCTTTTAGGGAATATAGTTTGGGATATAATTTTGGTAATTTGAAACAGCCCAAAAGTGGTATAATTTTGGTATAGACATGAGGCATACATATTTGCGGATTTCGGTGAATGCATTATTGTCACCCCTCTAACAATTATCAACTATCTTTAGCTTTCCTTTTCTTTTAGGGAATATAGTTGGGAATATAGTTTTGGTAATTTTGGTAGAAACATGGGACATACATATTTGGCATATTTGGGGGATTTCGGTAAATGGATTATTTGTCACCCCTCTAACAATTATCAACTTTCTTTAGCATTCCAATATAGTTGGTAATTTCGGTGAATGCACACACTATCTATGAAAACAACTACAAGTACATGTAACTGAATAATGAATTTGTAACAAGGTATCCATTGTAACAACTTCTAGCGCCTGGTGAGCAATGATAAGAATCCGATCGCAATTATACAAAAAAAAACCAGCCATCAGATTAGCTTGCTTCTTCAACTCGATCAGCTGCCTTAACTACTTGTTTATTTTCTTCAGTTCTCCCTTCACTTCCACCAGTCCTGCATTTTGGGAGCATTAGGCATAATCGGATCGGCTCCTCTCTCCGCCGCATTCTCTACAGCAAGTCCCCCCACCCAAATTGCGCTCCCCAATAGCGCCAATTGATTCCTGCAATTGAAGCCTCTGAATGTACACATCGATCCACTTGAAATGCCTGCATTTCTTCAGGATCTGAAAACAACAACGTGAACTCTAATCCCAAATTCGAGGGAATAACAAGAAAATCGAGAGAAAACAGAGAAATTGGAGCGAGATCTAACCTTATCCCCCTCTCTATATGGCAAGCTCTCGCATGCAAGGAACTCACGTCCACGATTGCCGTTGTCGTCCGTCTTACAGATCGACCGCTTCAGAGGCTCCTGGCGTGGGCAGTCAGGGCATCTTGTCAAAGGCACGGGTCCATACTGCGGCCATGAAGAACGGGAGGTCGAAGAGAAACTAGACATCACCCTCCTGCCGGAGAAGGGCTGCGGGCGGAGAAGAAGAACAATGGGGCGCGGGGAAAGAAAGGGGAAGCAATGGCACAGGCACAGGCGCGGGGAAAGAAAGGGGAAGCAATGGCACGGGCATGGGCGCAGGGCTGGCTTGGGCTCCCATTTTGCAATGGTCACCTGGGTAAGCTGTGGGTCCGGCACGCTAACGTGGACAAGTTGTGGGTCCCATGATGATCTGAATAAGTGGAGACGTGTCAACTGCGGGGCACCAACAGCGGCCCCACTTGCCAGCACCAACCAACGTCAACTAAACAGGAATCCTCCGTCTGAGCTCCTTCTGCGGGTTTCAGACAAGGGATTGGGGAAAACTGAGGAAAAACTAAGGAGATGGGGAAAACTGAGTACAACTAAGGACCCGAGGGCACGGAAATAGAAATACCTAAAACAAATGTTTAATTTACTATGTACTCCCTCCGTCCTCAAAAAAGTGGACGTTTATCCTCACACTTTGTCCAAAAAGCTAGCCGTTTGCCCCTAAGCCCAATAGCATCCAAACATTAAATTATTAAATCTCTAATAAAACTTACTTAGCAGCCAGCCTAATACGAGTAGTCAATCTATTCTGTGAGTGGGCTTTATGATGACTGCAAGATGATATGGCAGGGCTCTATAGCCAGCAGCCGGCTATGTTATTAATCTTGCTCTTACTTTCCTTGATTACCAATAAAACGAAAGGTAACGAGTCCTAGTAACCTCATAGTCCTTGAACTGATCTTCTCCAAAGTTCTTGAGCAGCTCATCCATCTCATCTTTTTCCTCGAGCTTGATCTCAGCTTCTCCACCGAGCTTGAACGCCTCCGTAATCCCATTATCTCCGGCGAGCTTGAAAATCTTCTTCTTCTGTTAAAATATGGAGCCAATCTCCTGCGACAGGAAACATTTTACTCTTAATCTAATCATACAATAACTTCAAAGGAGGGCAGGAGAGCTGATCTTACCTTGGTCTCTTGCTCCCTGACCCTCTTGGGCGACGGGGGAGCTAGTAACACAAGCTCCGGCTGGTTCTGGGTGAATGATGGAAACACCTGGGAAATGCAACAACTAGATCTTAATTCCTACCGTGCAATATGCAAAAGGAGGGTAAGCGAGCCGATGTTACCTTGGTCTCCGGCTCCGTAACACTCTTGGGCGGTTGGGTAGGTGCTAACACGAGCTCCCTCTGGTTCTCGGTCATGAGGGACTTGAGTGTGAAGACCTGCGAAAGGTAAGAGCTGATCTTAACTCCTCTTACGATGCAATAGTCAAAAGGAGGGCAGGCGAGCCGAAGTTACGTTGCTCTCTGGCTCCCTGACAATCTTGGGCGGCGGCATAGCTGCTAAGTCGAGCTCCCTCTGGCTCTGGAACTGGGTGAAGAAGCCGGTGAAGGATGGAGACACCTGCGAAAGGTGACAGCTAGATCTTGACTAATTCTATTGAATATGCAAAAGGAGGGCACGCGAACGGAAGTTACCTTCGTCTCCAAGGGAAGGGGAACTGGTAACACAAGATCCGTTATCTGGCTCGGGGTGATGACTGTGCTGTATGGGAGCGGGAGCACCTGCGGAAGGTATAACACATTGATTCTTAAGTCCGAGCATTGCCAAAAAAATGAAGGAAAATAGTCGAACTAACCTCGCCTGCTTGCCCTTCAACGGCAGGGTAGGCTGCAACGCATCTTCTCCTCCGAGCTCTACCTTGCTCTTGTTGCTAGACATGGCGGGAAGGAGATGCGTAGAGGGAGGGTGTGTGAGGTGGGCTGGGGTGCGAGGAATACTAAGGAAGATATTCTTGCTCTGGACCCCACATATCTATAAAACCGAAATCGTGAGGAATGGTTCCATTCCATTCCACTTTGTTCTGGAACCGAACGCCACTTTTTGGATGTGATGATACACGGAGTAGAATTTCACAGTACTGCAAAAACTATTCATTAAAATAGCCTTTCTTTCAAAGTGGTTTGTGCAAACCCAAGTAAATTGAGTAGTTTGTCACGAAGAGACCGATATATATTTGGTGATATCTGCAATATCTTAAGGAGGCAAGGCATGCCGGCTCGCTAAAGACATTTTCTCTTTTTGTGAACACGGAAGGTTCTGGAAGTACACGGTTGCTGCATACATTAAAAAGTGGGCATAATACAAAAAGGACCTCAAAGAAAAAGTAGGTTACAATCATGTCCTTACTATTTGCAAGGAATACCCTAGAAAGAAAAAGGGAAAGCGATCAGGCCCTCCTTCTCAACCGCACATCTGAGAGCTGGCGTTAGCTTCAGCTTCAAATCTGGCCTTTCGTGCGGTGTCACCGAAAGTAGCGAGTTTTCCTTCGCTAATGAACTCATCCAAAAGTCTCCTTATGAGTCAGCTAAGACAGGCATATGGAAGAGTTAGCTCTAGTTTTCACAACACCCATAAATCCAGGCAAAAAAATTGTGGTGTGTGTTACACTCCAGGACATAGAATTTCACCAGACTGCAAAAAAATATTAACCAATGTGAGAAAAAAATACACGTGAAGGAAACCAAGATTTTGCAAAAAATAAAAAAAATTACATTTCGCTGCATCATCAACAAGTTGTGGCGTTAGCTTCAGCTGCAAATCTGGCCTTTTGTGCGGTGTCACCGAAAGTAGAGTTTTCTGTCGCTAATGAACTCAGCCAAAAGTCTCCTTATGAGTCAGCTAAGACAGGCATCTGGAAGACTTAAGCTGCAAAAAAAATTGTGGTGCGTGTTACACTCCAGGACATAGAATTTCACCAGACTGCAAAAAAATATTCACCAATGAAAGATAAAAAAATACACGTGAAGGAAACCAAGATTTTGCAAAAAATAAAAAAATTACATTTTGCTGCATCACCAACAAGTTGTGGCGTTAGCTTCAGCTTCAAATCTGGCCTTTCATGCGGTGTCACCGAAAGTAGCGAGTTTTCCGTCACTAATAAACTCAGCCAAAAGTCTCCTTATGAGTCAGCTAAGACAGGCATATGGAAAACTTAAGCTGCAAAAAAAATGTGGTGTGTGTTACACTCCAGGACAAAGAATTTTACCAGACTAAAAAAAATATTCACCAAATGTAAGATAAAAAAATACACGTGAAGGAAACCAAGATTTTGCTAAAAAAATAAAAAATTTACATTTCTCTGCATCATCAACAAGTTGTGGCGTTAGCTTCAGCTTCAAATCTGGCCTTTCGTGCGGTGTCACCGAAATATGATACCCCTATTACATGTAAAAAAATAGACAAAACAAATTAACATGTATAGACTGTCTAGCATCACGAATGTAATAAAAAACTATAACAGAATAACCATAGATCGTGAGCACGATGGGGTACCACATCGACTACCTTGGTGTCGGCGGTGGTCGGGGTCGCCGTCCCCCAGTACGGACGGTTCCGATTTGGCCAAAGGGGGGAGCACAGAGGAGGAGGAGGATAAGCCCGACACCACCAGATTTGGGCGAAAGGGAGACACCACAGGAGGAGAACCAGGGGGAGGAGGATGAGCTCGACACCACCAGATCCGTGCTCTCGGGGACTGGATGAGATATGAGAATGAGATATGTACACCGGATCTGGTAGGGTTTACATAACTACCCCTCCTGTTCTCCACGACCGCCGCCATGGTGCCTCGTCCACGGGTGTGCGAGACCGAGAGAGATAGTTGACTGGATGGGAGTGGAGAGAGAGCATCCAAGTTTACATACGAACTTGGTCCGCTTTTGGACTCCCTCATTGTGGCTCCGTCCCGCGAAAACTGTATAAAAGTTTGGTTCAATCTCGTGAGAAAAAAATTCAATTGGCGTATAAAATTATTTTCACATTCTCCCTGTTTTTTGGGTTTTTGAATGCTGGATATTTTCAATATGTTTCAAATGATCAAAAAAATAGTAATTTTTTTGGAAGTACAACCCCGCCCCTCTCTTCCTGCCGACCCAACATCACACCACCTTCCATAGACCCACACCACCCCAACTCTCGAGGATAGTAAATATATCTAAATGTGTGGACTCTAGACTGTAAATAGTAAACTTTTATAAAATAAAATGGACAATCTTCATGTTAGTTCGACTTTTAGAAAAATATAAGCCTCATTTTTATTGGAAACGGATGTACTGGAATAGTAGTAAATATGTTTCATAATATAAACCTTTTAACAAAACTAGTGCTCCCAATATAGCTTATCCAACGTTAGTGTGAGGGACAAACACCTTTCTTCTAATATTTCTCATCGAACCATGTAGCTCTATTTGTAAATAGATGCCTAAGATTTATCCATGATTGGATGCATGTATGTACGTAGATAATATTTAGTATAAAGATACATCCATATTTGAGCACCCCGTATCATATACATAGGCACCAAAAATTTGGCCCCACCTATTCTGGACCCACGTGCGGGTTACTTGCCCAAAGCACCCAACATATATAGTCATTTCTAGATATTGCACAAAATACCCGCTTTACACGTATTTTGCACAAAACAACCCTATACATGTAATCCACCGCAAATAGGTCCAGATATGTGATTAAGCTGCTTAGCAACAACCCTAACAACGATGACCCACACATCAATGATGATGATGTGGCATCTGTTGAAGTGTATAAGTGGATTGCCTAGCCCTTTCCTTCAGTTCGGACTTTTGATTACGTTGGCTAGTGCGAGAAGCTTGACATGTTGTACGGTATCAGAGCCCAGGTCTCGAGTTCGAGTTTTGCCTTCGCAATTTATGCTAAAATTGTTGTTGCCTCCTCCGAGTCCACGTATATGCCTCTTGAGCCATATACATGTGAGTCTTTTCACGTGTTGATTTGTCTCCCGTCACACGGAGTATTTCGCAATTTATAGTTTTTGAACCTTTAATGATTTTTGGGTTTCTTAAATAGTTTTAAAAAAATTATAACTTAGACTTTCTCAAATTTTCATGAATATGAATTTTAAATGTATTTTATTTTACATTTTTCTTAAATTTTTCAAAAATGGATCTTTTGAAATTTTTGAATTTCCATTGAATTTTCAAGCTAAAGAGGGTTGATATAAATACTAATATTAATAAGAACTATAGTAGCATAAGGGTAGCTCAAGTAAGTAGAACACATAAGTTAAGCGTGTTTGGGCTGAAGGAATTTGAGGATCGGTGACCTATAGTTGCATCCATGTCTCTGACTTTAATTTGGCTTGGTTTCAAGAATATGATGAGATATCGTTCATGTTTTATAGTCCTCGAGCGGACTCCTTTATGTGGACTAGTGGAATCTATAACACCTTCTGTCAACCCGACACACCCACTTCCTGGAAGTTCACTCTATTTTTTCGAAGTTCACTACATGTTTGAAAGTTCACTATTTTTTTGGAAGTTCACCTTTTTTTCAAAAGTTTCACATCATTTTTTAGGATCATACACATTGTTTAGATCACACACACAATTTAGAATTTTTTCCCAATATTGAACTTCTAGTTTTAAAAATAAGTTTTATAAAATTTCAAAATTATTTTTTTGATTTTTTTAATATTTCTAGATACTTTTTTATTTAATTCTTTTAGATTCTTCGAATGTTACATTTTTATATGTATTATTTTATAATTTTTGAACCTCTAATGTTTTTTTAAATAGTTCTTTTAAAAACCTAAAAACATAGAATTTCTCGATTTTTCTTGAAATATTATTTTACATTTTTCTAACAAATTAATTTTTATTTTTGAAATTTTTGAATTTCCTTTGAATTTTCTGGCTTAAGAGGGTTTATATAATACTAATATTAATAAGAACGATGTCGCCATACACGTGCACATTTTTACCAATTGTTTTATGTAAGAATTTTTGCATACGACGTTGATACATTGCACCGGCATTTCTCAAGCCAAAGGGCATGGTGATATGGCAATAAGCCCCATACAAGGTGATAAATGATGTCTTTATTTGATCCTCCTTATTGAGGGGTATCTGGTGGAAACCAGAGTATGCATCAAGGAAAGACAACAACTCACACCCGGCAGTAGAATCGATCACCTGATCAATCCTAGGCAAAGGAAATGGATCCTTAGGACACACTTTGTTCAGATGCGTGTAGTCGATGCACATGCGCCAAGCTTTTACTGCATTTAGATTCTCATCTTTTTTCTTCACCACCAGGACCGAGTTAGCCAACCAGTCTGGATGCAACAGTTCCACGATGAAGCCGGCAACCAGTAACTTCATAACCTCCTCACTAGTGATCTTTCTTCTGTCTTCAGCAAAACGGCGCAAGGGCTACTTCACCGGCTTTGCGTCCTCCCAGACATGAAGTGAGTGCTCAGCCAACTTCCTCAGCACACCTACCAGGTCATCAGTAGACCAGGCAAAGATGTTCTGATTCTCACGGAAGAAGTCGACGATCACGCTTTCCTTTAACTTGCTCAGTCTGGCACCGATACGGACGATGCGCTCCGGTAGCTTCGGGTCAAGTACAATGTCTTTTGTCTCATTTGATGGCTTAAAAGCCGCCCCACCGAGCTAGTTGCCCATTCCAGACATGCCGAGTTGCGTAGACTGTGTCAGTGCGACAGCCGTGTGCAACCTTCTCTTTTCCTCTGCAATGACCAGAGATTCGTCCAAGCAGGATCAGGCAGAGGCATTTTCTATGGAGGTCTTGTAGTTGCCAACCAGAGTAAGGGCTCCATTTGGTGCCGACATCTTTATCTTGAGTTAAGCCACATGAGTGGAGGCCATGAACTTGGCCAGTGCTGGTCTTCCCAACAGTGCATGGTAAGGGCTGACGAACATAATGTTTTCCACTCGGCAATTATCCTGGCCGCCGAAGAGCACATCAACTCGAACTTTGCCCATTGGGGAACACAATGCCATGGAAAGTGGTCCTGCTTGGCTCCAGCATGTTCTCGGTGATGCTGAGCTTATGCATTGTATCCCGGTACATGATGTTGATGTTGCTACCGTTGTCAATCAGCACTTTGCCAAACCTAATCTTGATATTGGGCCCAAACAGAATTGGGTCAAGCACCAGTGCATAGCCACCACGATTCGGCATCACCCATGGATGATCATTGATGAGTGCATTTTTAGCATGTTTTAGTATCATTATTTCATTAAGTTTTCATTATGTAGAGGTAGGGATTTTGTATTTCACCGCGCTACCCCGCCCTTTTATGCTTGTCTACACAGGATCTCCAAATAATGAATCAATATTGAAATATCAGTGAAAACTGTCATTTCTTGTCATTTTGACGTGATAAAAATCATTTTTTCACTTAATAACGCGCCTGGGAGAAAGGACCATGCGAGGACAACCTTCTGTAGGTTTAACGGGCATCGGTATGGGCGGGCCTTGCTCGTACCGTTCGCCCGTACCACCCGTCGGAAGCACCGCCTCATCAAATACTTTCACCTCTCCCGCAGACGGATCTGAGATCCAAGCAAGTACGCGACCAGGAACACCAGAACATCGCCCCATAAGAGATCTGAAGGGAGATCAAGAAGGGGCCTCATCCACGCTGCTACCCGGATCATTGGAGGACAAGGCATCATCACCTTCATCATCATCAACAACGAATCACCATCTTCATTCTCTCCATCCCATTAGATTGTAATCTCCATTACCATTGTGGGTTTATACTTGGATTCATACCATTATCCCTTTTTCATACACAAGTTTATGACGATGTTCTTGATTGTCTCCATGTGTGAGTAGTTCATCCCATTCTTGGGGGAGATGGAGAAACCCTAGTAGTAGTATTATATAAATTAAGATGATTTATACCTTTGCACTATGATTGTATGTTAGTTTTCTCTTGTGATGTTGCATGATGTCGACCATGTAATATTTTCCTAAGGGTCACGGGAGGGAACTACCATCGGAAATTCGATAGTGTATACGGCAGGAAGTCACATCCCGTGTTCGGTGCACTATTGTACGGAAAGGGGGTAAGAAGGGACTCGCAAGCTTAACAAGTAACCATGGGGCAATCCCTTAATTGTAATGGACCAATAGGTGGCTTGCTGAAGGTTGTTGCGGTGGTTATTCAGGGATGTGTTATGAGATGCATATTCCAATTCGAGCCTTTCCCACATACAACGAGAGTTAAGATATAGTTATCTATTTTGTGTCTTTAGTTAATACTAGCGGTGGAACCAACAACCCTTGAGAACATTTTAGTCTTATCGCAGTCCAAACACAATCTTTAGTTGCATTTACATTCTTCAATGTCAGTTATCTACTCTAGAAAAACACCTTACAAAACCTTTTGTATTTTCATCCTTTGCTTGAAATTTGAGACAACTTTGAGTAATTTTAGATAAATAGTAACAAGGGGTATTAAGGTCATTACTAGTAGCTCCTCGTGGTTCGATACTCTTATTTCGAACTAGGTACAACTGATATGTGTTCATGCTGCCATCAAGCTATTTTCTGGCGCCGCTGCCGCGGAGCTCAGCGCTTTTGATCTTTGCTTTTATTTGCTAATTTATTTATCATTCTACTTTAGTTGTTTCTGAGTTACAAGTGAAAACATGGAGGATTACCAACGCAAGATACATCTTCAAGCTGTAAAGAGCTCTGGCCCTCCCATGGATGCTTTTAGTAAGTCTACATACTCATCAATCCCAGAGGGTATGACATTCATCCCACACTATTAGTGATGAGGGTGCTCCTCGGCAGTGCCCACCATGAGGGGCTTAGGGTTGATGGAATCCTGCAGGCTAGCACAAGACATCGAATACCAAACAAACGAGAAGAGAGATTTACCTTGGTTCGGGGCCCTCGATGAGGTAAAACCCGTACTTCCTGCTTGTCTGATCTTGATTATCAAATATGTCAGGTTACAATGGTGTAGTCGATAGGCTGCTATGGTCGACACGCCGAGAGGCAAGGATTCTAGGGTTTGTGCTCTAAGTTGCGGTGTTTCTATGTACTGTTGTTCTGTTGTTCGACAGACCCTCTCCTTGCCTTCATATAGCAGGCAGGTCTCGAGAGTCCTGTCCGAACTCGAGTAAGTTACAATGAAATCTAATCTAATCTTTCCTTTACCGACGCCTTCTTGCCTTGTCCATCAAGAATCCGTCTTCTGATAGGTCTTCTTTGTTGGTCGTATGGGCCCACCTTGGTTGTTGGACAATCTTCGTGGGCCCCTAATTGGGTCAAGGGAGGTAGACTCATGTCGTGTACCCGAAGGGTAATGCCCACATCAGTAGCCCCCCGAGTGACTAGCCAAAGTAAAGCTTCGGGCAGGGACTATATTTGCCTTTATCCAAATATCCTTAACTATCGAAGAAAATTGAATCTTCTCGTTTGCCATGGAGTTGAAATTGCTTGATATCGGGTGCGCGTCCAGTGCTCCCGATGGGAGTAGCCCTCGCGTCTAGGGATGGATGTTTGCAACCGTGCGTAGACTCTAGTTGTACTACTCGAAGATTTTGCTGTCGATGATTTCTGAACTTCCTTCATCATCCGATATCTTCTAGTATATCGGGTCTTCAAAGACTTCAGATGAAGTCATTCAGATTGGTTATACGTAAGGGATAGAAGTAACGAGTGCATCCTTATTCGATAAATCAATGCTGGTTAAGTGCCGATGGAAAACAACGTTACCTTACACAGAATCAAGTCCCCGGCCTTGATCCTGGGCTTGTTGTAACCTTCGGGTCTGTTCTTATTCAGATTCATTTGTTTTTATCGGGTGCGCGTCCAGCGCTCCCGATGGGAGTAGCCCCTGAGTCTAGGGACGGATGTTTCCAACCGTGCGTAGACTCAAGTTAAGTAGCTGAAAGTATCTTATTCCTTCGGATGTTAATTTTATTCGGGTGCTTAAACGATATCTTTAATGACATCATCAATGACGTTGTAACCGTAGCAACAAGTCTGATGGGATGTGGCCTGATGGGCCCATCCCCTGTCTGATCAGTCCATTTTGGAAATGACCGAACATTTGCGCTCTATCCAAGGCGTCTCCTCGATTTCCGCGCGTAGTGGAGATAATAGTCCTTTGGCTTGCTTGTTATTTTGACACGTGGTGAGCCAGATCTGCACCCAATATTTATGGCACGAATTGATGGGTTCGTTGCATAGAAAACAAAAATTTTCCTACCGCAAAGACGAATAAATCCAAGATCTAATCTATGGAAAAGCCAAGATCTAATCTATGAGATCGGAGCAACGAGATGGAGATGAGACTAACCCTCAAAGATTCCAAAGCCTACGAGATTAATCTCGTTGTTGGTGTAGACGATCGTCCCGGTGCTGCAATCCGGCAGCACTTCCGTACTCGGTCGCGCGTACGGTGTCGATGAAGCCCTTCCTCTCCCCGTTCCAGCGGGCAGCGGAGGTGTGGTAGATCTCCTCCAAGTTCAGCAGCACGACGGCGTGGTGGTGGTGGTGGAGGAAGAAAAGTTGCAGGGCTTCGCCTAAGCCGGATCAGCGTATGGTGGAGAAAGAGAGGGGGCAGCCAGGGTTGTGGTGAAGGGACAAGTGGCCGGACACCCCCTCCCCTCTTTATATAGGGGGCCAGGTCGGTGGGGTGGCCCCCCTTTCCCATCTAGGGTTAGGGGGCGGCGGCCAAGTGGGGGGAAGAGGGAATTCTTTCCCCCAAGTTGATCCCCCTAGGGTTTTGGGGAAACCCTAGGGTTTGGCCAGCTGGGCCTTGGGGGCATGTGCCCCTGGCCCATTAGGCTAGGGAGCATCCCTCGGCCCATGCTACGCCTCCTAGGGTCGTGGGCCCACTGGTGGGACCCCGGAACCTTCTAGAACCTTCCCGGTCATCCACCGAAAAATCCCGAACTTTTCCGAAACCTAGAAATCAACTTCCCTTATATGAATCTTATTCTCCGGACTATCCGGACCTCCTCGTGACTCCGGATCACATCCGAGACTCCGAACAAACTTCGTCTCCATACCATATTCAAATCTACTTATGCGACATCGAACCTTAAGCGCGTCACCCTACGGTTCGCGAACTATGCAGACATCGAGACTCCTCTCCGAGCAATAACCAATAGCGGGATCTGAGATCCATAATGGCTCCCACATATTCAACGATAACTTAGTGATCGATTGGACCATTTACATATGATGCCGATTCCCTTTGTCACGCGATATTTACTTGTCCGAGGTTCGATCATCGGTATCTCCATACCTTGTTCAACCTCGTTACCGACAAGTACTGTTTACTCGTACCGTGGTATGTCATCTCTTGTGATCCAATGACATGCTTGCAAGCTAATCAGATGACATTCCACCGAGAGGGCCCAGAGTATATCTATCCGTCATCAGGATGGACAAATCCCACTATTGATCCATATGCCTCAACTCACACTTTTCGAATACTTAATCCCATCTTTATAACCACCCATTTACGCAATGGCGTTTGATGTAATCAAAGTACCCTTCCGGTGTAAGTGATTTACATGATCTCATGGTCGAAGGACTTAGGCAACTATGTATCGAAAGCTTATAGAAAACTGAACTTAATGACTTGATCTTATGCTACGCTCATTTGGGTTTGTGTCCATTATATCATTCAACTAATGTCATAACCTTGTTATTAATAACATCCAATGTTCATGATCACGAAACCATGATCATCTATTAATCAACAAGCTAGTTATACAAGAGGCTTACTAGGCACTCCTTATTGTTTACATAAGACACATGTATCAATGTTTCGGTTAATACAATTATAGCATGGTATGCAAACATTTATCATAAACACAAAGATATTATAATAACCACTTTATTATTGCCTCTTGGGCATATCTCCAACAGTCTCCCACTTGCACTAGAGTCAATAATCTAGATTACATTGTAAGGTACCTAACACCCATGGCATTCGGGTGTTGGTCATGCTTTGCCCTAGGGAGAGCTTTAGTCAACGGATCTGCCACATTCAGATCTGTGTGTACTTTGCAAATCTCTACTTCACCATCTTCGATGTACTCGCGAATCGAATGAAAACGCAGCTTGATATGCTTTAGCTTCTTGTGTGACCTTGGTTCCTTTTCATTGGCGATGGCACCCGTGTTGTCACAATAGATGACTAACGGGTCCAATGCACTAGGAACCACACCAAGCTCAACAATGAACCTTTTCATCCATACCGCTTCCGATGAAGCCTCCGAAGCCGCTATGTATTCAGATTCAGTTGAAGATTTCACCACCGTGCATTGGAATCGTCCAGCCATCGCAGCACCATTCAATATAAACACGTACCCAAACCGAGACTTAGAGTCATCAGGATCGGTGTTCCAACTTGCATCGGTGTAACTGGTTACAATGAGCTCTTGGTCACCTCCATAACAAAGAAACATATCCTTAGTCCTTTTCAAGTACTTCATGATATTCTTGACCGCTGTCTAGTGTTCCATTCCTGGATCACTCTGATATCTGCTGGTCAAACTAACAACATGTGCGATATCCGGTCTAGTACACAGCATGGCATACATGGTAGAGCCTACGCCGAGGCATAGGGGATCTTACTCATCCTCTCTTTCTTCTGCCGTAGCCGGACCTTGAGTCTTACTCAAGACCTTACCTGGCAACATAGGCAAGAACCCTTTCTTGCTTTCATCCATTCTAAACTTCTTTAGAATCTTGTCCAGGTATGTACTCTGTGAAAGCCCTATTAGGCGTCTTGTTCTATCTGTATAAATCTTGATGCCTAAAATGTACGCTGCTTCACCAAGGTCTTTCATTGAAAAACACTTATTCAAATAACCTTTAACACTGCTAAATAATTCTATATCATTCCCAATCAATTATATGTCATCTACATATAATATCAGGAACGCTATAGAGCTCTGATGTCTACGGGTGCTTCTATTCTTGTAGACAGTGTTGGGCCTCCAAGAGCAGAGGTTTGTAGAACAGCAGCAAGTTTCCCTTAAGTGGATTACCCAAGGTTTATCGAACTCAGGGAGGAAGAGGTCAAAGATATCCCTCTCATGCAACCCTGCAAACACAAAGCAAGAAGTCTCTTGTGTCCCCAACACACCTAATAGGTGTACTAGTTCGGCGAAGAGATAGTGAAATACAAGTGGTATGAATGAATATGAGCAGTAGTATGGCGCCAGAAAAGTGCTTGCTGGCGTGCAATTGATGGTAGTAATATTGCGGGAAGTAAACATGCAGTAGTAACGCAGCAGTAGTAACGCAGTAAAACAGTAACAAGCAGCGATAGCGTATTTAGGAACAAGGCCTAGGGATTAGACTTTCACTAGTGGACACTCTCAACTTTGATCACATAACAGAATAGATAAATGCATACTCTACACTCTCTTGTTGGATGATGAACACATTGCGTAGGATTACACGAACCCTCAATGCCGGAGTTAACAAGCTCCACAATTAAATGTTCATATTTAAATAACCTTTAGAGTGCATGAAAGATCGAAACGACTAAACCAAGTACTAACATAGCATGCACACTGTCACCTTCACGCTTATGTAGGAGGAATAATACACATCAATACTATCATAGCAATAGTTAACTTCGCAATCTACAAGAGATCATGATCATAGCATAACTAACACGAGTGCACACACTGTCACCATTACACCGTGTAGGAGGAATAAAACTACTTTAATAACATCACTAGAGTAGCACATAGATAAATTGTGATACAAAACACATTGCAATCATAAAGAGATATAAATAAGCACTTCACTATGCCATTCATAACAGTGAATAAGTATTCTGTGAAATATAGCCTAAGAGACCCACACGGTGCACACACTGTCACCTTTACACACGTGGGACAAGGAGTCTCCGGAGATCACATAAGTAAAACTCACTTGACTAGCATAATGACATCTAGATTACAAGCATCATCATATGAATCTCAATCATGTAAGGCAGCTCATGAGATTATTGTATTGAAGTACATAGGAGAGAGATGAACCACATAGCTACCGGTACAGCCCCGAGCCTCAATGGAGAACTACTCCTCCTCATGGGAGCAGCGGGTGATGAAGATGGCGGTGGAGATGGCAGCGGTGTCGATGGAGAAGCCTTCCGGGGCACTTCCCCGTCCCGGCGCATGCCGGAACTCCTGTCCCCGCATCTTGGCTTCGCGATGGCGGCGGCTCGGAAGGTTTCGCGTGCCGTGGCTTATTCCGTAGGGTTTTCGATGCAGGGGCTATATAGGCGAAGAGGCGGCGTCGGAAGGTCGGAAGGGGCGACCACACCATAGGCTGGCGCGGCCGGGCCCGGCCGCGCCACCCTATCATGGGGGCCACAGGGCCCCTCTCGGCGCTCTCGGATGTTCGGATGCTTCGGGCAAAATAGGAACCTGGGCGTTGATTTCGTCCAATTCCGAGAATATTTCCTTACTAGGAGTTCTGAAACCAAAAACAGCAGAAAACAGCAACTGGCATCTTGGCAATAGGTTAGTTCCAGAAAATGCATAAATACGACATATAATGTGCATAAAACATGTAGATATCATCAATAAAGTAGCATGGAACATAAGAAATTATCGATACGTTGGAGACGTATCAGCATCCCAAGCTTAGTTCTGCTCGTCCCGAGCAGGTAAAACGATAACAAAGATAATTTCTTAAGTGACATGCCATCATAACCTTGATCATACTATTGTAAGCATATGAGATGAATGCAGCGATCAAAACAATGGTAATGACATGAGTAAACAAGTGAATCATAAAGCAAAGACTTTTCATGAATAGTACTTCAAGACAAGCATCAATAAGTCTTGCATAAGAGTTAACTCATAAAGCAATAATTTCATAGTATAGGTATCGAAGCAACACAAAGGAAGATTAAGTTTCAGCGGTTGCTTTCAACTTGTAACATGTATATCTCATGGATAGTTGTCAATGCAAAGTAATATAATAAGTGCAATATGCAAGTATGTAGGAATCAATGCACAGTTCACACAAGTGTTTGCTTCTTGAGGTGGAGAGAGATAGGTAAACTGACTCAACAATAAAAGTAAAAGAATCCTTCAAAAGGAAAGCATCGATTGCTATATTTGTGCTAGAGCTTTGGTTTTGAAAACATAAAGAGAGCATAAAAGTAAAATTTTGAGAGGTGTTTGTTGTTGTCAACGAATGGTAGTGGGCACTCTAACTACCTCATCAACCAGACTTTCAAGAGCGGCTCCCATGAAGGACGTTATCTCTACCAGCAAGGTAGATCATCCCTCTTCTCTTTTGTTTACACATGTACTTTAGTTTTATTTATTAGATGACACTCCCCCCAACCTTTGCTTTCACAAGCCATGGCTAACCGAATCCTCGGGTGCCTTCCAACATTCACATACCATGGAGGAGTGTCTATTTGCAAATTTAAGTTGCTTACCGATAGATCAGAGCAAAACATGTGAAGAGAATTATTAATGCAAGTTAATTAATTGAGGCTGGGAACCTCATTGCCAGCTCTTTTTGCAAAATTATTGGATAAGCGGATGAAGCCACTAGTCCATTGTGAAAGTCTGTCAAAAGTAAATGACAAGATCGAAAGATAAAACACCACATACTTCCTCATGAGCTATAAAACATTGACACAAATAAGAGGTGATAAATTTTGAATTATTTAAAGGTAGCACTCAAGCAATTTACTTTGGAATGGCGGAAAATACCATGTAGTAGGTAGGTATGGTGGACACAAATGGCATAGTGGTTGGCTCAAGGATTTTGGATGCATGAGAAGTATTCCCTCTCGATACAAGGTTTAGGCTAGCAAGGTTTTTGAAACAAACACAAGGATGAACCGGTGCAGCAAAACTCACATAAAAGACATATTGTAAACATTATAAGACTCTACACCGTCTTCCTTGTTGTTCAAACTCAATACTAGAAATTATCTAGACCTTAGAGAGACCAATTATGCAAACCAAATTTTAGCAAGCTCTATGTATTCCTTCATTAATAGGTGCAAAGTATATGATGCAAGAGCTTAAACATGAGCACAACAATTGCCAAGTATCACATTATCCAAGACATTTTACCAATTACTACATGTAGCATTTTTCAATTCCAACCATATAACAATTTAACGAAGAGGAAACTTCGCCATGAATATTATGAGCTAAGAACACATGTGTTCATACGAACCAGCGGAGCGTGTCTCTCTCCCACACAAGGATGAACTTATTCAGAGAATGAAAATAACAAAACAAAAACAAAAATAAAAGCACACAGACGCTCCAAGTAAAGTACATAAGATGTGAAAGAATAAAAATATAGTTTCACTAGAAGAAACCTGATAAGTTGTCGATGAAGAAGGGGATGCCTTGGGCATCCCCAAGCTTAGATGCTTGAGTCTTCTTAAAATATGCAGGGATGAACCACCGGGGCATCCCCAAGCTTAGACCTTTCACTCTTCTCGATCACATTATATCACCCTCTTCTATTGACCCTTGAAAACTTCCTTCACACCAAACTTCAAGCAAACTCATTAGAGGGTTAGTGCATAATCAAAAATTCACATGTTCAGAGGTGACACAATCATTCTTAACACTTCTGGACATTGCACAAAACTTCTGAAAGTTAATGGAACAAAGAAACTCATTCAACTTAACAAAAGCGGCAATGCGAAATAAAAGGCAGAATCCGTCAAAAACAGAACAGTCCGTAAAGACGAATTTTAAAATGGCACCAGACTTGCTCAAATGGAAAAACTCAAAACTAATGAAAGTTGCGTACATATCTGAGGATCACGCTCGTAAATTGGCAGATTTTTTAGAATTTTCTACAGAGACTTAGGCCCAGATTCGTGACAGACAGCAATGCTGTTTCTGCGCAGTGATCCCAAATATAACATCAACTTTAACATAGAAACTTTACTTGGCACAAAAACATGATAAGGAGAAGTTGCTACAGTAGTAAACAACTTCCAAGACACAAATATAAAACAAAGTACTGTAGTAAAAAAACACATGGGTTATCTCCCAAGAAGTTCTTTCTTTATAGCCATTAAGATGGGCTCACAGTTTTAATGATGCACTCGCAAGAAATAGTAGTTGAAGCAAAAGAGAGCATCAAGAGGCAAATTCAAAACACATTTAAGTCTAACATGCTTCCTATGAAAAGGAATCTTGTACACAAATAAATTCATGAAAAGCAAAGTAACAAGCATAGGAAGATAAAACAAGTGTAGCTTCAAAAATTTCAGCACATAGAGAGGTGTTTTAGTAACATGAAATTTTTTACAACCATATTTTTCTCTCTCATAATAACTTTCAGTAGCATCATGAGCAAACTCAACAATATAACTATCACATAAAGCATTCTTATCATGAGTCTCATGCATAAAATAATTACTACTCCCAACATAGGCATAGTCAATTTTATTAGTTGTAGTGGGAGCAAATTCAACAAAGTAGCTATCATTATTATTCTCATCATCAAATATAAGAGGCAAAGTATCATCAAAGTAAATTTTCTCCTCAATGCTTGGGGGACTAAAAATATCATGCTCATCAAAGCCAGCTTCCCCAAGCTTAGAATTTTCCATAGCATTAGCAACAATAGTGTTCAAAGCATTCATATTAATATGTTCCATGGGTTTTTTAATTTTCGCATCAAACCATCCATGTCTTAAATCAGGAAATAGAATAAAAAGGTCATTGTTGTCCATTATGCCTAACTAGTGTAAACAAGAAACCAAATGTCGCAATGCAGAGTCTAAAGGAAATAGCTTCGAGCACACACACAATGGCGCAGAAAAGTACTATTACCTGGCCGGAGTATGAGTGCCTTTTACCTTTCCTCCCCGGCAACGGCGCGGAAAGTAGCTTGATGTCTACGGGTGCTTCTATTCTTGTAGACAGTGTTGGGCCTCCAAGAGCAGAGGTTTACAGAACAACAAGTTTCCCTTAAGTGGATTACCCAAGGTTTATCGAACTCGGGGAGGAAGAGGTCAAAGATATCCCTCTCATGCAACCCTGCAACACAAAGCAAGAAGTCTCTTGTGTCCCCAACACACCTAATAGGTGTACTAGTTCGGCGAAGAGATAGTGAAATACAAGTGGTATGAATGAATATGAGCAGTAATAGCAAAAGTGCTTGCTGGCGTGCTTGATGGTAGTAATATTGCGGGAAGTAAACATGCAGTAGTAACGCAGTAAAACAGTAACGCAGATAGCAGTATTTAGGAACAAGGCCTAGGGATTAGACTTTCACTAGTGGACACTCTCAACTTTGATCACATAACATAATAGATAAATGCATACTCTACACTCTCTTGTTGGATGATGAACACATTGCATAGGATTACACGAACCCTCAATGCCGGAGTTAACAAGCTCCACAATTAAATGTTCATATTTAAATAACCTTTAGAGTGCATGAAAGATCGAAACGACTAAACCAAGTACTAACATAGCATGCACACTGTCACCTTCACGCTTATGTAGGAGGAATAATACACATCAATACTATCATAGCAATAGTTAACTTCGCAATCTACAAGAGATCATGATCATAGCATAAACCAAGTACTAACACGAGTGCACACACTGTCACCATTACACCG
This sequence comes from Lolium multiflorum, assembly GCA_030979885.1. NCBI lineage: Eukaryota > Viridiplantae > Streptophyta > Magnoliopsida > Poales > Poaceae > Lolium > Lolium multiflorum. The sequence continues at coordinate 27,572 of JAUUTY010000245.1, read as the reverse complement.
TGTAGGAGGAATAAAACTACTTTAATAACATCACTAGAGTAGCACATAGATAAATTGTGATACAAAACACATTGCAATCATAAAGAGATATAAATAAGCACTTCACTATGCCATTCATAACAGTGAATAAGTATTCTGTGAAATATAGCCTAAGAGACCCACACGGTGCACACACTGTCACCTTTACACACGTGGGACAAGGAGTCTCCAGAGATCACATAAGTAAAACTCACTTGACTAGCATAATGACATCTAGATTACAAGCATCATCATATGAATCTCAATCATGTAAGGCAGCTCATGAGATTATTGTATTGAAGTACATAGGAGAGAGATGAACCACATAGCTACCGGTACAGCCCCGAGCCTCAATGGAGAACTACTCCCTCCTCATGGGAGCAGCAGCGGTGATGATGAAGATGGCGGTGGAGATGGCAGCGGTGTCGATGGAGAAGCCTTCCGGGCACTTCCCGTCCGGCGGCGTGCCGGAACAGACTCCTGTCCCCCGGATCTTGGCTTCGCGATGGCGGCGGCTCGGAAGGTTTCGCGTACCGTGGCTTATTCCGTAAGGGTTTTCGATGCAGGGGCTTTATATAGGCGAAGAGGCGCGAGAAGGTCGAAGGGGTGACCACACCATAGGCTGGCGCGGCGGGCACTGGCCAGCGCCACCTATCATCTGGGGCCCACAGGGATTCTCAGCGACTCTCGCGTGTTCTGGATGCTTCCGGGCAAAATAGGAACCAGGCGTTGATTTCGTCCAATTTAGAATATTTCCTTACTAGGATTTCTGAAACCAAAAACAGCAGAACTGGCACTTCGGCATCTTGTTAATAGGTTAGTTCAGAAAATGCATAAATACGACATATAATGTGCATAAAACATGTAGATATCATCAATAAAGTAGCATGGAACATAAGAAATTATCGATACGTTGGAGACGTATCAAGCTCCCACTCACTTTCTTGTAAATACAGGCCTCACCATGAGTCTGTACAAACCCGAAGTCTTTGATCACCCTATCAAAGCGTCGGTTCCAACTCCGGGATGCTTGCTTCAGTCCATATGTCGTCGTGGCGAACAGACAGATGCCATGGGATGGCTTAAGTTGGGGCCGAATGGGCGCTAGAGGATTCGGGGGAGGGTTTTTGATCAGATAGGATGAACTTCCGGATGCTTTCCTCAAGAACTTGGCCAAGGCGGTAGGAAGAAAGACACAAGGAAGAACTCTGTTCTAGATCTCTATATTCCATGATCAAACAAGGTTACAGGTTTGTGAACGTACGTATCCCTCTTGATCATGCCCGCGAAGGAGCATGCCCCCTCTCCTTATATAGGGGAGAGGGTGGCTTACAGGGGAAGGAACCCTAATAAACCCTAATGGCATCTTTGAACAGACAAACTACTTTACAAAGTTACTTTAATCATAGGTGACGCCGGTATCTTCTTTAATCAGGGAGGCTGACGTCCTCCGGTTGCTTTTGGCGTCACCTTCGTCTTTTACGTCATGGCTTCGTTTAAAGCTACTTTGCTTAGCTCATCTTTGTCTTCTAGCTCCTGAGAGGATCTTTGACCAGCTTGCTTATACCGGTGTAGCTTATACCGGTAATCCGGTATCTTCTTAGCTCATTCCGGCATACCCCTTCTGGGCATACCGGTATAGGTTTCCTTAGCCAAATGCTTAAGTTCACAGTCCGGATTAAACTTTTAACCGGTATCTTGATAGCCCAAACCATCCGGTTTGGCATGCCTTTGGCATACCGGGGGTCATCCCCCCAACATTAGTCCCCGAAGCGGTATAGTCCGGTGGATTTTATCCGACGGGCCATGCCAGTTCCCATCCCAAGGTACCGGTTTAATCTTTCCGCCCGGATAGAACTTTCCTACATCATCGCCGAACTTCCTCTTTTTCTCCGGATCGCTCGGTATCTTCGACATTTAAACCTTCCTCGGTGAAGTCGAGGATTTCTCGGGTACAGTGCCTGTCAGAGACATGCGCACTGTTTCTGACGCGCCAGTGTCAGGGGTCACTTCCCTTCGACTTCTACGCCAGCATTTAATGTGCCACACCGGATCCTTTCGGCCGTTCCGGATCCATGCGGCGACCCTGTGGCTTTTCGATTTACGCGCGTGTATCACTGTGCCACGTGGCAGCCCACGAGGCGAACCGCCGCGGCCCGGCGGTTTTCGGCCCACTACTTCTTCTTCTATATAATGGGGGTGCGGTTCCACTCCATCTTCTTCTCCGCACTTGCTCTCTTTCCAGCGCACAGAGCTCCTCGCCCCTTGCGTTCTCATCGCCGCGGTCCGCCGAGCCGCTGCCCCGACAGTCGGCGGTTGCCTCCCGTGCGCCGGGTCTCTACAACACAGAGATCGGCCGACTCTCCTTCGCGCCGTTGCCTCGACTTTCTTCGGCGGCTTTTGCCCCTCTTCGCCGCTGGCCTTCGTCGTCGACCGCGACTCTCCGCATCTCCGTGACTCTTCTTGCGTCTTCCGCTGACTCAGGTTAGTCTCAATGTCTCTTTGCCCTCTCTTTTTTGCCTTCTTGTTCTTGGCTGGTTGGGGATTTACTTTCCCTTTTCTTTTCGTTATCTTACTCGTAGATCTTCGCGCAAGGCTAGATCTTGGGAAATCAGTTTTTGGGTAGAGTCCGGTGTCTTTTAGACTCGTATGTCTAGCAGAGTATCTCTCTGAACCAAACGGCAAGACGTGGTATCTTTCGGAGAACAAGCCTCTTCCAACCGGCTCGACGGACTAGAAGCTGAGCTTGCCCGGATGGAATCTGATCGGAAGAGATCAAGAGGCCAGCAGCTCCGGCCAAGGTTCCGGAGTAGATTTATCCGGTGTCACCGTGGCCTGGAAGAGGCTCCGACGTGACGCGGCACGGAATCGATTGGTTGTCCTGCTCCCGGAGGATCGGGCTGAAGTATCGTGCCGGCTTCCGAGCGATGAGATTGAACCGGTGCTTGAACCCGGTGAGTTTGTCGTTTTCTCGCTCATTTCGAGCGCGGCCCCTTCCCCTGTGAGCTTCTTTCACCGGTTTACGGATTTTTACCAACTCCAACCCCTCCATCTTCCTGGCAATGCCATCTTCTACCTTTCTTGTTATGTTTCCTTTATGGAGGGTGATGTCTACTCACGCTTCTTTTCCTGTAGACAGTGTTGGGCCTCCAAGAGCAGAGGTTTGTAGAACAGCAGCAAGTTTTCCCTTAAGTGGATCACCCAAGGTTTATCGAACTCGGGGAGGAAGAGGTCAAAGATATCCCTCTCAAGCAACCACGATACAAGAAGTCTCTTGTGTCCCCAACACACCTAATACACTTGTCGGATGTATAGGTGCACTAGTTCGGCGAAGAGATAGTAAAACACAGGTGGTATAGATGGTGGTAATATTGCAGAAAGTAAAGATGCAGTAAAACAGTAAACAAGCGGCGCCAGAAAATAGCTTGCTGGCGTGGGAAGCAATTCTTTGTGGTGGAAACAAGGCCTAGGGATCATACTTTCACTAGTGGACACTCTCAACATTGATCACATAATAAATAAGTTCTCTTCCTTGTGCTACATATACTCTTGTTTGATAATGAACACCATTTCGTTGCGTAGGATTACACGAACCCTCAATGCCGGAGTTAACAAGCTCCACAACATTCGATATTCATGTTTAAGTAACCTTAGAGCATAATAGATCTTTGCAAAATAGACCAAGTACTAACATAGCATACACACTGTCACCTTTACACTATGAAGGGGGAATAAATCACATCAATACTATCATAGCGATAATCAACTCCATAACCTACAAGAGATTATGATCATAGCCTACGACAAGAACTACACGATGCACACACTGTCACCATTACACCATGCGGGAGGAATAGACTACTTTAATAACATCACATGAGTAGCACATAGATAAATAGTGATACAAAACACATTGCAATCATAAAGGGATATAAATAAGCACTTCAATATGCTATTCATAACAGTGAATAAGTATTCTGTGAAATATAGCCTAAGAGACCCACACGGTGCACACACTGTCACCTTTACACACGTGGGACAAGGAGTCTCCGGAGATCACATAAGTAAAACCCACTTGACTAGCATAATGACATCTAGATTACAAGCATCATCATATGAATCTCAATCATGTAAGGCAGCTCATGAGATTATTGTATTGAAGTACATAGGAGAGAGATTAACCACATAGCTACCGGTACAGCCCAGAGCCTCGATGGAGAACTACTCCCTCCTCATGGGAGACAGCATCGAGATGGCGGTGGTGTCGATGGAGGAGCCTTCCGGGGCACTTCCCGTCCGGCGGCGTGCGGAACAGAGACTCTTGTCCCCGGATCTTGGCCCGCGATGGCGGCGGCTCTGGAAGGTTTCGCGTACCGTGGCTTATTCTTCTCGGGGTTTTAGGTCAGGGAGCTTATATAGGCGAAAGGGCGGAGTCAGAAGGTCGACGAGGCGGTGACACAACAGTGGCCCACACACAGCCGCGCCGCCACAGTGTCTGGTGGCGGTGGCCTACGGCGACTCTCGGGTGTTACGGAAGCTTCCGGTGAAAATAGTGGGCGTTGATTTCGTCGATTGAGAATATTTCCTTACTAGGATTTCTGAAACCAAAAAGAACAGAAAACAGGAACTGGCACTTTGGCATCTTGTCAATAGGTTAGTTCCGGAAAATGCATAAAAACGATATAAAGTGTGAACAAAACATGTAGGTATTGTCATAAAACAAGCATGGAACATCAGAAATTATAGATACGTTGGAGACGTATCAGCATCCCCAAGCTTAGTTCCTACTCGCCCTCGAGTAGGTAAACGATAACACAAATAATTTCTGAAGTGACATGCTACCATCATAATCTTGATCAACATTATTGTAAAGCATATGACATGAATGGAGTGATTCAAAGCAATATCTATAGTTTGCTAACAAATAGATAACATATAGCAAAACTTTTCATGAATAGTACTTTCAAGACAAGCATCAAAAAGTCTTGCATAAGAGTTAACTCATAAAGCAATAAATTCAAAGTAAAGGCATCAAAGCAACACAAAGGAAGATATAAGTTTCAGCAGTTGCTTTCAACTTTCAACATGCATATCTCATGGATAATTGTCAACACAGAGTAATATGATGAATGCAAATAAGCAAGTATGTAAGAATCAATGCACAGTTGACACAAGTGTTTGCTTCTAAGATGGAAGGAAGTAGGTAAACTGACTCAACAATAAAGTAAAAGATAGGCCCTTCGCAGAGGGAAGCAGGGATTAAATCATGTGCTAGAGCTTTTCAAGTTTTGAAATCATATAGAGAGCATAAAGATGTTTGTTGTTGTCAACGAATGGTAATGGGTACTCTAACTACCTTATCAACCAGACTTTCAAGAGCGGCTCCCATGAAGGACGTTATCTCTACCAGCAAGGTAGATCATCCCTCTTCTCTTTTGTTTACACATGTACTTTAGTTTTATTTATTATAGATGACACTCCCCCCAACCTTTGCTTTCACAAGCCATGGCTAACCGAATCCTCGGGTGCCTTCCAACATTCACATACCATGGAGGAGTGTCTATTTGCAAATTTAAGTTGCTTACTGATAGATCAGGGCAAAACATGTGAAGAGAATTATTAATGCAAGTTAATTAATTGGGGCTGGGAACCCCATTGCCAGCTCCTTTTGCAAAATTATTGGATAAGCGGATGAGCCACTAGTCCATTGTGAAAGTCTGTCAGAAGTAAATGACAAGATCGAAAGATAAAACACCACATACTTCCTCATGAGCTATAAAACATTGACACAAATAAGAGATAATAAATTTTGAATTGTTTAAAGGTAGCACATGAAGTATTTGCTTGGAATGGCAGGAAATACCACATAGTAGGTAGATATGGTGGACACAAATGGCATAGGTTTTGGCTCAAGGTTTTGGATGCACGAGAAGTATTCCCTCTCTGTACAAGGCTTAGGCTAGCAAGGTTGTTTGATGAAAACACAAGTATGAACCGGTACAGCAAAACTTACATAAGAACATATTTCAAGCATTATAAGACTCTACACTGTCTTTCTTGTTGCTCAAACACTTTTACTAGAAAATATCTAGACCTTAGAGAGACCAATCATGCAAACCAAATTTCAACAAGCTCTACGTAGTTCTTCATTACTAGATTTAAACTACATGATGCAGAGCTTAAACATGATTTATGAGAGCTCAAAACAATTGCCAAGTATCAAATTATTCAAGACCATATGAAGCATTTTCTTATTCCAACCAAATAGCAACAAGTGAAGCGATCAACTTTCGCCCTTGAACATTAAAAGCTAAGAACACATGTGTTCATATGAAAAAGCGGAGCGTGTCTCTCTCCCACACAAGGATGAACTTATTCGAGAAATAACACAACGAAAATAAAAGCACACAGACGCTCCAAGTAAAATACATAAGATGTGATGAATAAAAATATAGTTTCAATAGAAGAAACCTGATAAGATGATGAAGGGGATGCCTTGGGCATCCCCAAGCAAATGCTTGAGTCTTCTTAAAATATGCGGGGATGAACCACGGGGCATCCCCAAGCTTAGACTTTTCACTCTTCTTGATCATAGTATATCATCCTCTTCTCTTGACCCTTGAAAACTTCCTCCACAACAAACTTCAAGCAAACTCATTAGAGGGTTAGTGCATTACAAATTCACATATTCAGAGATGACACAATCATTCTTAATACTTCTGGACATTGCACAAAGCTTCTGAAAGTTAATGGAACAAAGAAACTCATTCAACATAGCAAAAGCGGCAATGCGAAATAAAAGGCAGAATCTGTCAAAAACAGAACAGTCCGTAAAGATGAATCTGGCAGGGGCACTTAACTTGCTCAAATGGAAAAACTCAAAACTAATGAAAGTTGCGTACATATCTGAGGATCACGCTCGTAAATTTGCAGATTTTTTCAAATTTTTACAGAGACTTCTGCAAGAATTCGTGACAGACAGCAATGCTGTTTCTGCGCAGCGATCCCAAATATAGCATCAACTTTAGCATAGAAACTTTAATTGGCACAAAAACATGATAAGGAGAGGTTGCTACAGTAGTAAACAACTTCCAAGACTCAACAAAACAAAAAATTGCTGTAGTAAAACATGGGTTGTCTCCCATAAGTGCTTTTCTTTAACGCCTTTCTAGGCGCAGAAAGTGCAAATCAAGTATTTTCAAGAGATGGAGCATCAACATTACCTCGGGAGTTGGGAGTATCCTCTACAATGCATGTTATCTTATCTATGTAAGTTTCAGAGGCTCCTTTTTCATTATTCTTAGGCTTGCTATTCTCATCAAACAAATTTTCAGGAACAATCCAATCATAATTCTTTTCTAGTGCCTCGATCATTCCTACGAGCTTGCAAGGTATTGATGTCTTAATGTCCCCTCCATCATTAACATTATTAGTGTACTTTATCTATCAATGTCCATCTTTTCAAGGGTACTAGCAAAGTTGGTGTAAGAGCCAAGCATTTTATATTTAGTAAAGACTTTTCTAGCCTCTCTTGCTACACCACCAAATTCTTTAAGAAGGGTTTCTAAGAAAAAATCTTTCTTTTCTCCTTCCTCCATATCAGAGAGTGTAAGAAACATATGCTGAATTATAGGATTGAGATTAACAAATTTAATTTCCAACATGTGTACTAGAGAAGCAACAACAATTTCATAAGTAGGAGCAAGTTCTACCAAGTGTCTATCTTCAAAATCTTCAGCTATACTAACATGAGTGAAAAAATATTCTATATTATCTCTTCCAATTATAGACCCTCGGCCTACCGGTATGTCTTTTAGAGTGTACTTAGGAGGAAACATGATGAAATAAACAAGAGGAAAATAAGGTAAATGCGAGTAACTAATTTTTTTGTGTTTTTGATATAGAGCTAGTAAACAAGACAGTAAGTAAAGTAACTAATTTTTTGGTGTTTTTAATATGAAGCAAACAAGACAGTAAATAAAATAAAGTAAAGCAAGACAAAAACAAAGTAAGGAGATTGGAAGTGGAGACTCCCCTTGCAGCGTGTCTTGATCTCCCCGGCAACGGCGCCGAGAAAATAGCTTGATGTCTACTCACGCTTCTTTTCCAGTAGACAGTGTTGGGCCTCCAAGAGCAGAGGTTTGTAGAACAGCAACAAGTTTTCCCTTAAGTGGATCACCCAAGGTTTATCGAACTCGGGGAGGAAGAGGTCAAAGATATCCCTCTCAAGCAACCCTGCAATCACGATACAAGAAGTCTCTTGTGTCCCAACACACCTAATACACTTGTCGGATGTATAGGTGCACTAGTTCGACGAGAGAGTAAAACACAGGTGGTATAGATGGTGGTAATATTGCAGAAAGTAAAGATGCGGTAAAACAGTAAACAGCGGCGCGAAAATAGTTTTTGTATAGGAAGCAATTCTTTGTGGTGGAAACAAGGCCTAGAGATCATCCTTTCACTAGTGGACACTCTCAACATTGATCACATAATAAATAAGTTCTCTTCCTTGTGCTACATATACTCTTGTTTGATAATGAACACCATTCGTTGCGTAGGATTACACGAACCCTCAATGCCGGAGTTAACAAGCTCCACAACATTCGATATTCATGTTTAAGTAACCTTAGAGCATAATAGATCTTTGCAAAATAGACCGAGTACTAACATAGCATACACACTGTCACCTTTACACTATGAAGGGGGAATAAATCACATCAATACTATCATAGCGATAATCAACTCCATAACCTACAAGAGATTATGATCATAGCCTACGACAAGAACTACACGATGCACACACTGTCACCATTACACCATGCAGGAGGAATAGACTACTTTAATAACATCATATGAGTAGCACATAGATAAATAGTGATACAAAACACATTGCAATCATAAAGGGATATAAATAAGCACTTCAATATGCTATTTATAACATTAAAGTAATCTGTGAAATATAGCCTAAGAGACCCACACGGTGCACACTGCTGTCACCTTTACACACGTGGGACAAGGAGTCTCCGGAGATCACATAAGTAAAACCCACTTGACTAGCATAATGACATCTAGATTACAAGCATCATCATATGAATCTCTCATGTAAGGCAGCTCATGAGATTATTGTATTGAAGTACATAGGAGAGATTAACCACATAGCCGGTACAGCCCAGCCTCGATGGAGAACTCCCTCCTCATGGGAGACAAAGCGGTGATGAAGATGGCGGTGGTGTCGATGGAGGAGCCTTCCAGGGGCACTTCCGGTCCGGCGTCTTGGGAGCAGAGACTCTGTCCCCGGATCTTGGCGCGATGGCGGCGGCTACGGAAGGTTTCGCGTACGTGGCTTATTCGTCTCGGGGTTTTTAGGTATATGGCGAAAGGGCGGGTCGGAAGGTCGACGGCGTGACACAACGAGGGGCCCACTCGGCGCCCCGGCGATGTCGGTGGCGGTGGCCCCCCCTGGCGACTCTCGGGTGTTAAGAAGCTTGGTGAAAATAGGGTGCGGGGCGTTGATTTCGTCCGATTAAGAATATTCCTTACTAGGATTTACGAAACCAAAAACAGCGAAACGGGAACTAACATCGGCATCATGTCAATAGGTTAGTTCCGGAAAACGCATCAAAACAATATAAAGTGTGAACAAAACATGTAGGTATTGTCATAAAACAAGCATGGAACATCGAAATTATGGATCGTTTGAGGAGTATCGAGGGGCTACAGGCCTCTGCCCTACTCGTGAACTTTGCTCGCTTCTTTTCCCTCGGATCAATTCCGTCCGGGGCAAGAAATTCTAGCCCAAACACCCTGTTCAATGCGGGTCTTGCATCATCGGCTCCCGCCAAGGGCCCCTACGTCTCCAACGTATCTATAATTTACGATGTTCCATGCTAGTTTATGACAATACCTACATGTTTTGTTCACACTTTATATCGTTTTGCATTTTCGGAACTAACCTATTAACAAGATGCGGTACAGTTTGTTGCTGTTTTGGTTAGAAAATCCTACAAAATATTCTCGGAATGGACGAAATACCAGATCTTATTTTTGGAAGCTCGAGACGAGAGAGGCACCGAGGAAGGGAACGACGGCCACCCCACAGCGGCGCGGCCTGGACCCTGGCGCCCCCTGTGGTCTGGCTGCCAGAGCCCCCTCTCAGAGCTGCCCTTCGCCTATATAAAGTCTCCGCCTCGAAAACCCTAAAAGATAAGCCACGATACGAAAGTTCCCGATATCCATCTCGTCGGGGGACGAAGTCTCTGTTCCGGCCTTGCGGCGTCCGGAAGGCATCTCCATCGGCTCTTGCCATCTCCACCACCTTCTTGTCTCCCATGATGAGAGTAGTAGTTCTCCCTCGAGCAAGATTTGTACCGGTAGCTATGTGGTTAATCTCTCTCTCTGTGCTCAATACAATGATCTCATGAATTGCTTTGCATGATTGAGATCCATATGATGAGCTTTGTATCACTACTAGTCTATGTGCTACTCTTGTGATATTATTAAAGTAGTCTATTCCTCCTCCATGATGTAATGGTGACAGTGTGTGCATCGTGTAGTTCTTGGCGTAGGTTATGATCATAATCTCTTGTAGGTTATGGAGTTAATTATCACTATGATAGTATTGATGTGATCTATTCCCCCTTCATAGTGTAATGGTGACAGTGTGTATGCTATGTTAGTACTCGGTTTAAATTGCAAAGATCTATTATGCTCTAAGGTTACTTAAATATGAATGAATGTTGTGGCGCTTGTTAACTCCGGCTTGAGGGAGCTCTTGTAGCCCTACACAATGAATGGTGTTTGTCATCCAACAAAGAGTGTATGTAGCACAAGTGAGGAGAAGTTATTTATTTATTATGTGATCAATGTTGAGAGTGTCCACTAGTGAAAGTATGATCCCTAGGCCTTGTTCCAATACTGAAAACACCGCTTATTACTGTCTTTGCATGTTTACTACTTCCTGCAGATATTACCACCATCATCTACACCCAGTGTTTTACTATCTCTTCGCCGAACTAGTGCGCCTATACATCGACAAGTGTATTAGGTGTGTTGGGGACACAAGAGACTTCTTGTATCTAATTTAAGGGTTGCTTGAGAGGACTATCTTTGACTCTACCTCCCTGAGTTCGATAAACCTTGGGTGATTCACTTAGAAACTTGCTGCTGTTCTACAAACCTCTGTGGAGGCCCAACACTGTCTACAAGAATAGAAGCACACGTAGACATCAAGCTATTTTCTAGCGCCGTTGCCGGGGAGGTAAGGTAAAAGGTATTCACATCCTCCGACATAAGCTATTTTCTGGCGCCGTTGCCGGGGAGGTAAGGTAAAAGGTATTCACATCCTCTGACTACTAAGCTATTTCCTAGCACTGTTGCTGGTGTGTGAGTGCTCGAAGCTATCTCCTTTAGATTACTGCTTATCTTTTTGTTTCTTGTTTTTATTTTCACTAGTTAGGCTTAATGGAAAACAACAAAAAAATTAGAGATCTTTATAGTATTTATCTTGAATTAGGACATGATGTGTTTGAAGAGAAAATTAAAAAACCCATGGAACTTTGTTTGCAAAATAGTTGTAGCAATGTTATTAGCATGAACTCTTTGAATACTATTATTGCTAATGCTATGGAAGAATTTAAGCTTGGGGAAGCTGGTTGTGATATTTTTAGTCCCCCAAGCATGGAGGAGAAAATTTACTTTGATGATACTTTACCTCCTATATATGATGTTTGCAATGATGAATATGATATTTTCAGTCCACCTACTATTGAGGAGAAAATTAATTATGATTACAATATGCCTCCTATATATGATGATTATGGTGATGAGAATAATAATGATAGCTATTTTGTTGAATTTGCTCCCACTACAACTAATAAAATTGATTATGCTTATGTGGAGAGTAATAATTTTATGCATGTGGCTCATGACAAGAATGTTTTATGTGATAGTTATATTGTTGAGTTTGTTCATGATGCTACTGAAAGTTATTATGAGAGAGGGAAACATGGTTATATGCATCTTAATAATATTAAGTTTCCCCTCTTTATGTTGAGAATCTTGAAATTGCGCTTGTGTTGCTTTTCTATGCTTGCCACTTTGTTCTTCATGAATTTATTCGTGTACAAGATTCCTTTTCATAGGAAGTGGGTTAGACTTAAATGTGTTTTGAATTTGCTTCTTGATGCTCTCTTTTGCTTCAACTCTTATTTCTTGCAAGAGTATCATTAAAATTACTGAGCCCATCTTAATGGCTATAAAGAAAGAACTTCTTGGGAGATAACCCATGTCTTTATTTTGCTACTGTTTTGTTGTGTCTTGGAAGTTGTTACTACTGTAGCAACCTCTCATTATCATGTTTTTGTGCCAAGTAAAGTCTCTATGGTAAAGTTGATGCTAGATTTGGATTGCTGCGCAAAAACAGATTGCTGTCTGTCACGAATTTGGCAGAACTCTCTGTAAAAATTAAAAAATCTGCCAATTTACGTGCGTGATCCTCAGATATGTACGCAACTTTCATTAGTTTTGAGTTTTTCCATCTGAGCAAGTTAAGTGCCTCGAAAAAATTCGTCTTCGGACTGTTCTGTTTTGACAGATTCTACCTTTTTTCGCATTGCCTCTTTTGATATGTTGAATGGATTTCTTTGTTCCATTAGCTTTCTTTGTGCAATGTCTAGAAGTGTTAAGAATGATTGTGTCACCTATGAACATGTGAATTTTGATTATGCACTAACCCTCTAATGAGTTTGCTTTAAGTTTGGTGTGGAGGAAGTTTTCAAGGGTCAAGAGAAGAGGGTGATATAATGTGATCAAGAAGAGTGAAAAGTCTAAGCTTGGGGATGCCCCTGTGGTTCATCCCTGCATATTTCAAGAAGACTCAAGCATCTAAGCTTGGGGATGAAGGCATCCCTTCTTCATCGACAACTTATCAGGTCACTTCTAGTGAAACTATATTTTATTCCTCATCTTATGTACTTTACTTGGAGAGCGTCTGTGTGCTTTTATTTTCGTTTTGTTATTCTCTGAATAAATTCATGCTCATGTGGGAGAGAGACACGCTCCGCTTTTTCATATGAACACTAGTGTTCTTCGTTTATGCTTTTAATGTTCAAGGGCGAAAGTTGATCGCTTCACTTGTTGTTATTTTGTTGGAATCAGAAAATGCTTCATATGGTCTTGAATAATTTGATACTTGGCAATTGTTTTGAGCTCTCATAGATCATGTTTATGCTCTTGCATCATGTAGTTTAAATCTAGTAGTGGAGAACTATTGTAGAGCTTGTTGAAATTTGGTTTGCATGATTGGTCTCTCTAAGGTCTAGATATTTTCTGGTAAAAGTGTTTGAGCAACAAGGAAGACAGTGTAGAGTCTTATAATGCTTGCAATATGTTCTTTTGTAAGTTTTGCTGTACCGGTTCATACTTGTGTTTGCTTCAAACAACCTTGCTAGCCAAATGTACTGAGAGGAAATGCTTCTCGTGCATCCAAAACCTTGAGCCAAAACCTATGCCATTTGTGTCCACCATATCTACCTACTATGTGGTATTTCCTGCCATTCCAAGTAAATACTTCATGTGCTACCTTTAAACAATTCAAAAGCTATTATCTCTTATTTGTGTCAATGTTTTATAGCTCATGAGGAAGTATGTGGTGTTTTATCTTTCGATCTTGTCATTTACTTCGGACAGACTTTCACAATGGACTAGTGGCTCATCGCTTATCCAATAATTTTGCAAAAAGAGCTGGCAATGGGTTCCCATCCCCAATTAATTAACTTGCATTAATAATTCTCTTCACATGTTTTGCTATGATTTATCGGTAAGCAACTTAATTTTACAAATAGACACTCCTTCATGGTATGTGAATGTTGGAAGGCACCCGAGGATTCGGTTAGCCATGGCTTGTGTAAGCAAAAGGTTGGGAGGAGTGTCATCTAATAAATAAAACTAAAGTACATGTGTAAACAAAAGATAAGAGGGATGATCTACCTTGCTGGTAGAGATAACGTCCTTCATGGGAGCCGCTCTTGAAAGTCTGGTTGATAAGGTAGTTAGAGTGCCCATTACCATTCGTTGACAACAACAAACACCTCTCAAAACTTTACTTTTATGCTCTCTATATGATTTCAAAACTTGAAAAGCTCTAGCACATGATTTAATCACTGCTTCCCTCTGCGAAGGGCCTATCTTTTACTTTATGTTGAGTCATTTACCTATTTCCTTCCATCTTAGAAGAAACACTTGTGTCAACTGTGCATTGATTCTTACATACTTGCTTATTGCATTCATCATATTACTTTGTGTTGACAATTATCTATGAGATATGCATGTTGAAAGTTGAAAGCAACTGTTGAAACTTATATCTTCCTTTGTGTTGCTTCGATGCCTTTACTTTGAATTTATTGCTTTATGAGTTAACTCTTATGCAAGACTTTTTGATGCTTGTCTTGAAAGTACTATTCATGAAAAGTTTTGCTATATGTTATCTATTTGTTAGCAAACTATAGATCATTGCTTTGAATCACTCCATTCATGTCATATTCTTTACAATAATGTTGATCAAGATTATGTTGGTAGCATGTCACTTCAGAAATTATTGTTGTTATCGTTTACCTACTCGAGGCGGAGTAGGAACTAAGCTTAGGGATGCTTGATACGTCTCCAACGTATCTATAATTTTGATGTTCCATGCTAGTTTTATGACAATACCTACATGTTTTGTTCACACTTTATATCGTTTTTATGCATTTTAGGAACTAACCTATTAACAAGATGCAGAAGTGCAGTTCTGTTTTGTGCTGTTTTTAGTTCAGAGAAATCCACACAAAGAAATATTCTCGGGTGGAGCCCGAGAAATCAACGCCCAAGATCTTATTTTTCCCGGAAGATTCCAGAGAGCCGAGAGAGCGCCGGAGGGGAGCCAAGGGGCCCCACCCCACGGGCGGCGCGGCTGTGGACCTTCGGCGCCCCTATGGTCGCTGCACAAGGACCCTCACGAGGCTGCCCTTAGCCTATGTAAAGTCTCGCCTCGAAAACCCTAAAAAGATAAGCCACGATACGAGAAAGAGTTCCGAGCCGCCGCCATGCGAAGCCAGGGTTGGGGACAGAAGTCTACGATACATGCCTTGCGCCGGGACGAGGAGATTGCCCCGGAAGAGCATCACCATCAACACCACCGCCATCTCCATCAACGCTGTTGTCTCCCATGATGAGGAGGAGTAGTTCTCCCTCGGGCTCGGGGCTGTACAGGTAGCTATGTGGTTAATCTCTCTCTGTACTCCAATACAATGATCTCATGAATTGCTTTGCATGATTGAGATCCATATGATGAGCTTTGTATCACTACTAGTCTATGTGCTACTCTTGTGATGTTATTAAAGTAGTCTATTCCTCCTTCATGATGTAATGGTGACAGTGTGTGCATCGTGTAGTTCTTGGCATAGGTTATGATCATAATCTCTTGTAGGTTATGGAGTTAATTATCACTATGATAGTATTGATGTGATCTATTCCCCTTTCATAGTCTTATTGGTGACGGTGTGTATGCTATGTTAGTACTCGGTTTAAATTGCAAAGATCTATTATGCTCTAAAGGTTACTTAAATATGAATGCTGAATGTTGTGGCGCTTGTTAACTCCGAATTGAGGGAGCTCTTGTAGCCCTACACAATGAATGGTGTTTTGTCATCCAACAAAAGAGTGTATGTAGCACAAGTGAGAGAAGTTATTTATTTATTATGTGATCAATGTTGAGTGTGTCCACTAGTGAAAGTATGATCCCTAGACCTTTTGTCTTAAACACAAACACTTCTTGTTCTCTTTTGCATGTTTACTCGCTGCCATATTTATTTCAGATTATTATTACCACTCATATTCATCTATACCACATGTGTTTTACTATCTCTTCGCCGAACTAGTTGCACCTATACATCTGGCAAGTGTATTAGGTGTGTTGGGGACACAGAGACTTCTTGTATCTTAATTGGGGTTGCTTGAGAGGACTATCTTTGACCTCTACCTCCACTGAGTTCGATAAACCTTGGGTGATTCACTTAAGAAACTTGATGCTGTTCTACAAACCTCTGCTCTTGGAGGCCCAACACTGTCTACAAGAATAGAAGCACCGTAGACATCAAGCCTTTTAATTCTCCGATCTCGAGTCATGCGGGAATAACGAAACTTTCTATGTGAAGAACACTAGCGCTCTGAGATCTCACATCAATCTGTGAAGCTTTCAATCCGAGGTGCCCAGCCAATTGGGGCTATAATCACGGGACCAATCATATTGAAGCAGGCAGTTATTCGCTTCATGGAGCAGGCGAGGAGGGACTCGGACATGCAACTCCGGCGACATCATCCGCACACCTTCATTTCCACGCCGGGTGCTTCCCCTCCGGCGCCGGGGCTCATAGATAAGCGAGATGTGCGGCCCTCGCGATCCCACCAAAGGTGCCGGCCTCCTTTAAGCAAGGAGGATGTAGTCCTCAAAGCCCCAGGCAGATTTGCCAAGCGCCATGCCGATGGTGGTGTGGAGCAAGCTTGCTCTCGGGTCCACCAATCCTCCAGCGCGACGTAAGAACTTGTGAGAAATCAGTTATTTCCGGTAGCTTTAGATGTGACTAACTGTCTTTCTATTCTTTTTCGGGCTAAGGAGCGCTTTCGTCGCATCGCAATGAACGACGAGGCCCTTGCGGGAAGCGGGATGCAGACCCACGGTGGACCGGATCCATCGTGCCTTGGACCGATCTCAAGATGGGTCGCACGCACACCTCGCGCCCGGTAACTTCTCATCTGAAGCTTCCGGTTCCGATGATGATGTCTCAATCCTTGAGGTATCCTACTCTTTCACCTCCTCATATCTTTGTTTTTAAGCAGATGCTCCCTCGGCCGACACCAACCCACGGGTCTGGACCACGCCACCGGCTCCCGAGGCGAGGTTGTATGGATCTGGAGGAGAAACTCATCTCCAGGGGCAAGAAGAAGAAGGCACGGCATCTGGGCCAGAAGCGGCCAGCTCCTCCCGCCAGCGCCCCGGCAGAAGGTTGTCGAGCGGGAAGGTGTGGTCTCCAGAAGAACTATCGGAGGCGGGAGATGTTGGGTTGCTTCAGGGTAACTTTCCGATTTTCCTTGTTTTTTCAGCGAAGTTCTTTTCAGTTGCTTTTACGAATCTTTCTTATTTCTATCTTCTTTAGTGCTGCTCTCAAGGTCTCCAGAGTGCTTCTGGCATACCGGAAATCTCTGAAGAAGCCGCAGTATGCCTCCTCCTCAACCAAACCAGGCACCATGCAGTGCCGTAGTCTCCTCCCCTACGGGAGGCACTACAAAGTGCGAGACCTTGCGACCCACGATCTCCCCGAACACCGCGCGGAGGGGACAATGTTTCCCCTCCGGAGACTCAAGACACGAGGCGCCGGCAACACGGCGCCAGCCTTTGATTTCTTCAGGACGGCGGAACCTCCCGGTTCCCCACGCCCGAAGAAGAAGAAAAAAAGAGAAAGGACACCACCTCTTCTTCCTCAAGACCACGCGAGGACATACACTCGGCAACCTCTGCAGCAAAAGGGGAGCCGAGGCTCTGTAGCCAGCCAATCTGCTTAGGCACCTTCACCGGCCTGCTCCTACAGTGAACCTACCGCATCCAACTTGATGCACACTTGGTTCTTTCCCTTTGCCTCTGCCTACCTCTTTGGGTGTTTTGGCGTACGAGTTACAAAGTTCTTTTGCCAAGCGAACACTTTCTTGAACTTAGGAATAATTCGAAATTTTTCACAAAAAACCGGTAGAAACTTTTCCGGATTGTCCGTTCCCACTTCTCTTTTCGTAGTTCACGTGCTTAATTCCTACCGGTTTATCTTGCTTGCCATGAAGCCGGGTTGCGGACAACAGCTGAGTCGAAGAGTGGGCCTTTGGTACCGTACACACTACTAAGCCGTCTGTGGGATAGAGCATCGTGGACCAGCCGAAATAAACATATTGCATGCAATTTCAGTAGGGGTAGTCCCCGAGATTCATTCGAGGTTCCGACATCTTTTATTCATAGCAAATAAGGTACAAAAAGGAACTTCTTACACCACAACTTCAGGAGTAGAAAGGACGCAACAAAGCTATGTTCCACGGACGCTTGGTCTCATCTCCGGATTTGTCCGCCTTCCTTCTTCCCATTCATGTGCATCGGTTAGATAATAGGCATCATTGTGGAGAGCCTTGCTCACAATGAAGGGTCCTTCCATGGGGGTGAAAGCTTATGCCGGCCTTCAGTGCGCTGCACCAGGCGTAACACCAGATCTCCTTCCCGGAAAACTCTCGGGTTAACCTTCCGGCTATGATAACGTCTGAGGTTTTGCTGGTAAATGGATGTTCTTGCCAACGCCAGCTCTCTTGCTTCTTCTAGCAAGTCCACATCATCTCGGGCCTCTTTTACCTCTTCTTCGGTATAGAGTTGCACCCTTGGGGAATCATGGAGAATGTCGGTTGGTATGACCGCCTCCGTAAACCATGAAGAATGGAGTGTATCCGGTAGACCGGTTCGGAGTCGTTCTTATGCTCCACAACACTGATGGTAGCTCATCGAGCCAACATCCCGGTGACTTTTCAAGTGGTTCAATGAGCCTTGGTTTTATGCCGGAAAGCACCAGCGCATTGATTCTTTCAACTTGGCCATTGCCTTGTGGGTGTGCCACTGAGCACAAATCCAGCCGGATGTTGTTATCCTCACAGAATCGCTTGAATTCTCCTTGGGCAAAGTTTGAGCCATTGTCGGTTATGATACTATGTGGGTATCCATATCGCAGGATTACATCTTTTAGGAATTTTACTGCTGTGTGGCCATCACACTTTGCGATAGGTTTCACTTCTAGCCATTTGGTGAATTTATCCACCATTACCAAGATGTGGGTCATGTTTCCCCTTGCAGTTTTGAATGGGCCAACCATGTCAAGGCACCAAACAGCAAATGGCCAAGTTAACGGTATAGTTTTCAAGCCGGATGCTGGGGTATGATTTTGTTTGGCGTACCTCTGGCAACCATTGCATTTTCTTACCAAATCCTCAGCATTTTCCAAGGCAGTGGGCCAGTAGAATCCATGCTAGAACATTTTCGCCACCAGCGCCCTTGATGAAGCGTGATGCCCACATTCTCCTTGGTGAATTTCCCTAAGCATCTCTTTTCCCTCTTCCGGCTCCACACATCTTTGAAGGACACCGGTAACACTCCTCTTGTACACCTCGCCATTGATAAAAGTGTATGCTTTGGCTCTCCTCTGGATCCTTCTTGATTCGTTTTCGTCAACCGGCAAGGTGCCGTTGATCAGGAATTCCTTAATAGGTTTAACCCAAGATGGTGTTTCCGCACCGAAATACGGCGCGTCTATCT
Source organism: Lolium multiflorum (assembly GCA_030979885.1). Lineage (NCBI taxonomy): Eukaryota > Viridiplantae > Streptophyta > Magnoliopsida > Poales > Poaceae > Lolium > Lolium multiflorum. The sequence continues at coordinate 8,185 of JAUUTY010000245.1, read as the reverse complement.
CCATGCCGTCCACCAGCATTGCTTCTTAGGTATAGACCAGCTGCGGTCCGGGTTTCTTGGGCTTGATCCCAAGTTTCCTTCATCAATATCCATTGATTCCGACTCCGGACTTGGCTTGATCGATGGTGTTCTTAAGTGTGCCAAGGCTATTCCGGGAGGAATTTCTTGCCTAGATGAGCCTAGCTTGGATAAAGCATCCGCGGCTTCATTTTCAGCCCGCGGCACATGGTGAAACTCACACCCTTCGAAGAAGCCGGCAATCTTGCACGTGAAACCGGTATGAAGCCATGTTGGCATCTTTTGCGTCCCAATCTCCGGAACATTGTTGCACCACAAGATCTGAATCGTCGTAGCAAATGATCCGGTGTGCACCGATTTCTTTTGCGACCTTGAGCCCATGGATCAAAGCTTCATATTCAGCGACATTGTTCGATGCCCTGAAATGTACTTGCAAAACATACCGGAGGTGATCTCCCTTAGGTGAGGTGAGTACCACACCGGCACCTAGACCCTCTTTGAGTTTGGATCCATCAAAGTGCATCTTCCAGTATTCTATTTTGTGTTCTGGTGGCTTATATTGCATTTCCGCCCAATCGACTAGGAAATCAGCCAGAGCTTGTGATTTTATGGCATCTCTTCTTTCATATACCGGCACGTATGGTGACCATTGAATTGCCCATTTCGCAATCCGGCCGCTAGCATCTTTGTTGCACACGATGTCTTAAATTGGTGCTTCACTCACCACTTTCATCGGATGCTCTTCAAAGTAATGCTTGAGCTTCGTGGCGGCCATGAACACGCCGTAGGTCATTTTTTGGAAGTGCTGTATTTTCGTGTTAAACTTGTCAACACCCGGATTTTTAAGTCCAGATGCCTATTATGCCATACATCGCAATCCCAGGAATATTGTTGTTGCGAGACATAATAGTTGAATATCATAGAGTCATCATTTATTACAACACATAATCGTCTTACAAAGATAGATCACATGATCCAATATTACAATAGTAGTTGATCTATTGATCAACGAACATCACAAAGAGCGGAAGCGAAGTAGTAGTGGCTATCTAATCCACAGGCCAACGCTTGACGTCAGGAGTAGTCCTAGTTGTCGTAGACGTCCTGCTGTCCATCTTCCTCATACGGCTGTTCCCCACTTCCATAAATCGGCCATTTGAATGGCAGGACAAAGCCATGAGTACTTTTAAAGTACTCCTCGCAAACTAATACTAATGTAAGCACTATCAATTGTGGTAAAGGGGATGCTAAGCTCTAGGTTTATTTGCATAAAGCCAAGTTTTATTTCATAAACATTTAGTAAAGATGCTTGAATCCCTAGACTAACTCAAGTGGGAACATTAGTGTCATTCCCACAACTCTGTTGTGATTCAGCTCAAATTCACCATTCACCTTTCAAGTTCAAGTCACAAGTCATATGTCACATTTTTTAAAATGGTCTGATGACGGAACAGTGGCCTTTCCAATCGTCCGTAACCGTGGACATGGCTATTCGAATAGTTCTACACTCTGCAGAGGTCGTACACTTGTGCCACAACATTTGCAATAATCCGTCAGGGTTAGCTGGCCCGATTTATCATACTCCGTATGCGGACTACCAACCATAACCTTTCACTTACATACTCTAGTATAGGCACCTCTCCCCATGAGCTTGGCCTCCCGGTGAAAACCGCAGTCAACCCGGGAACTGCACAGGGCTTGGGCCGGACATTCACCTCATTTCACGTCATTTCTCATCATTTCATATTTCTTTGGAGGCAGCCCTTGGCATAACCCCGATGACGCTTGTTTAGAGGGAACCCATACTAAGGCACATAACTTTCTAGTTAAGCCCTTACCCATGTTGGGTATTGTGGGGGTACTTTCAAATTGGAATGGTATCGCATCCGAACCCAACCATCAGTTTTTGTAAAATTCACCAAGTCCTTCACAAGTCATATTCACCTTCAAAATCTTTCAATAGAATGAGTCATCATTCCAAGGTTTTCAAAGTCATTTCATTTCACATGATCCCATCTAGAGTAGTCAATTTTATTTGTTTAGCACTAGCAACTAGTCATGAGGGGTGCTAACTAGCTTGTCTTGCTCTAGGCTAACTTTGATGCTCTTGTTCTACTCTATATCTAAACCAAGTGAATCATGAATCAAAAGTAACTTTGATAAACAAAATTTAGTAAAGCTTGTAAAGTGAAAACTTGGGATAGGAGCATTAAGCATAAAGTAAAAGTAATGGTGCCTTGCTCTTGTAGAGCTTTGCACAAGGGAACCTTGCAAGAGTGTTAGCTTGCAAACAAAATAGCTTGCATTAGTCTAGCTTGCCTTGATTGGTGAGGTGATCAAAGTGTTCTTCTTCTTCCTCTTGGTAGAATACCTCCTCCTCTTGATAGTCTCCGGTACTAGCGTCTATAAAACGAATACGAGGATACAATCACCAAACAATACTTAAGTACTCTTAAGTAGCCTTAGTGGCTCACACAAATGATCTAGCATCACTACTTAACATTTATTACAAGATTATGCTAGGGTTTCCTTATTTAGTAATAGGAAAATAATTTCCTCTCATTGAAAATGGAGTTAGGGTTTCTCTTTAGTTTGTGAGAAAATAATTTCCTCTCATTGAATCTTCTTAAGATTTAATCTTCTCAAACAACCATGGATGATCACATGTTGACCAAGGTCAACAATTCACACTCATCATTTGAGAAACAAGATTTAAATGAGATTCATTATCTCATGTGATTTAAATAACCCTTGCAATTTCAATTCTATTTTGGTTTAAATTTCACAAGTAAGCAAGTATGAACCTATGCAGTAGAGGTCATCACATTACTTCATATTACTTGAGAAAGATGATTTAAATGAGGTGAGCACCTCATACCATTTTAATAACACCTTGCAATGGTTTAATATCATCAACTAATTTAATATGAGTTTTAATTGACCATGGTCTCTACCTCATATTAACTTAGTTGAGACAAGATTTAAATGAGATCAACACATCTCATATGATTTAATAGGTAGGTTTGAACAATTTAAATACTACTATGAGAATGATTTAATATTTTCAAATAGGAACATATGGGTCATTAATACATGTGTCATCAACTCACATTGAATCACTTGGAGTAATGATTTAAATGTGAGAAGCTATACCTCATATAATTTAAACACTATTTTTGAAATAGTTTAAATGAGCTAGAAATGGCTATATAGCCAATATTTGAATCTAGCCCATGATCATATACAGTACCATATATCATATTTTTACATAGTAAATTAGGGTTTGTTAAAAGTGAATTATTGCAATTGGATTCACTTCAAAATTCAAAGTGGTTGATTTTTAAGATTTATTTGAATACTGAAAAGTCTCTGTTTTGTTAATTTTGCTATTCAAATTCTACACAAGATATGAGGTTGAATCCAGTGGGGTTAGTTAGAGCAAATCATAAGCTTTCCAGAACATTTTGATTTGCTAAAATTGAGTTTGTAGAATTTGAACTATTCAATTTATAGGACAGACCAGTATTGATTTTCAAACTAAAAGAATTAAGTGAATTCAAATAAAAGGGCCAGCGCGGGAAACTTAACGGGCCCGAACGAGAGGAGAGGAATCGGGCTGGCCCAACTAGCGCTGCCAGCGGGTCGGTGACGGGTGAGGGCCACCCGTCGGTGGCTTTACTTCACCGAAGCGGTGCACAACAACGTCGGCCCGGATTGGATTAGGAAGTGATCGCACGGCCGTGGTTCGTGCGTCTTCTCCAGCGAGAGAGGAGGGCGTGCTGGCGACGGAGGTAGGGGGTCGGAGGAGGCGCGCGGTCGCCGGCGGTCGAGGAGAGGGCGAGGCGACGTTGTCGACGGTGTAGAGGCCCCAGTACCGCGGCGAGGCTCGGGGCTGCTCCAATCGATGGCGATGGTCTGCGAGCTCCGGCGGGTGTGAGCTTGCGATTGGGGCTGCTCCGGCGAGGTCTGGTGAAATTGATCGGTGGAGAAGGCTCAGTGAGAGGAGGGGAGTGGATGGGATGCAGGGAGAAGGCGCCGATCGTCGCTATTTATAGCGTTGCTTGGTGGCCGTGGTGTGCGCAGGTCGTCGATGGCGCCGGCGATCCAGGACGCGAAGGGGCAAGGGCATGGGCGCAGGAGGTAGGCGACGCCTAGGGGGTGCTAGAGCGCTTGATGGCTTTGCTAGGGGAGGACAGGAGCGTGCGGCGTCATCGTCGTCCTCGCAGTACCGGCGCGGCAGAGCTTGATGATGGCGTCGTCTACGGCGCCGGTGAGGGCCAATGGCGGTGTCCGTCGGTGTCCTGGTGAGGTGTGGAAGGCGCATGCGCAAGGAGAGAGAAGGAGGAGCTCGACAGCGACCAGGCGACGCGGGGTACTGGCGCGTCCAGGACGGTGCCCATGCGCGCTCCGCGCGTCCAAACGTGGTGATCACGGCGTGGCCAAGGCTTGTCGTACATGGTTTGGAAGTGGGATCTTGTCAGCATGCTCGGTACCTCTGGTAGAGTCTAGTTGACAAGGTTGGATGGACCTGAGAGAGGTGTGAGGTAGGGTGGCATGGTGAGGTCTCTCATGGCCGGCATGGGTGAGTTCTTGATCATTGCACCACTTTTAGCAGGGCTGCAGTGCATAGGATGATGCAGAGGAGGTACAAGGATGTTGATGATCACCAAAAGAAAGTGGTGGAGGCTTTGGACCAGAGGTTTATAGCATGTTTCACATTTCCAGATTTGTGCACACAAGGTGCTCGACACAATGGCCGCATGAAGCTTTTTGTGGAATTTTGCAATTCTTTTTGGTGCACTTCATTTATATAAATAGAGAGAGGGATTGGTGGTGGGGGTGGTCAATTTGACAAAGATTTGTGAGATTTCAAATTTGGTATGATCTTCCTTTTGTTTCAAAGTCACACCTTGTCAAAACTATTCTGGTCAACCTAGTCAACTCTAGCCATGGTGGTCAACATGAAAGTTACTCACCTTGACCTGGTCTTGGATGACATGGCTTTGGTTTACCAAGTTTAGTTTAAGAATAGAGAAAACCAGAGGGGTAAAGTAGTGAAGAAAATATTTTGGTGACATATGACCATTATCATATGTGTGAAGATTTTGAGATTTCCTTTGGTTTGATTCTGGTTTCATTGATGCAATTGTGTTAGTTTATCATATTTAGGTATTCTACAAGCAAGAGAGCAAGCAATTATGGCCTTGAGTGAAGATTTGTATTTTGGCATAATGTGTATGTGAGTGAAATTGGGATTTTCTCCCTATTTAATTTCTCTCCATTTAATTTGACTTTTGTTGACTCTAAGGTGATTCTTATTAGTTTAGAAACATTTCCAAACCATTGAATCCATTTAAAAAGGTCTTGTTCAAAGATTTGCAAAAATGGCCATAACACATAAAAGATGATGTGTCAAATTTTATTATTTTTGTAAATGGTTCCCCTTGATCTACTTGGGCATGGGTTAGGGTCAATTTAGCATTAGATTAGGTTTAGAGATGGTTTCACACCAATTGATCAAGGTTTAAAGGCATAGGGCAAGAATTGGGTATTATGGCTATGTGTCACATATGCCTCTATGCATATGTTGCATTTGAATTTTAATTTGACTTGGCTTGACCCAAATGAGGTTGTGGAGTGTTGAAATGGTATATAGGGGTGATCCAACCATTCACAACAAGTCCTAGGGTCAAGCTTCTCAAATTCACAAATTTGCTATTTTACTCACATATGCCTCTATGGCATTTTTAGTTTCTTTTTATTTTCTTTGGAAACAACTTGAATTAGGTTTGATAAGTACTAGATAGGGTGTATAATGGTTTTCCAAACCACTAACCAAAGTAGAGGAGTTTAGGGTAAAGATTTATAAAAATAGCCATAGGCACATATGCCTTTTTCTTATTTAACTTCCTTTTATTTTATTTTAACTTGGATGATGAAAAGAGGGGTGGGGTTTAGGGTTTAAGATTATTTCAAATACTAATAACAAGCAATCATGGCAATAGCACAAGAATTAAGCAAGATCACTATGTATCAAACTTAATTTAATAAAAGTTTTTGTTGGTTCCAAAATTTGGAACTAGGGAAATTCATTTGTTTTGTTTTTGAATTTTTGGGATGTTACAAACCCTTCCCCCTTAAACAAATCTCGTCCCGAGATTTTAAGAAAAGTTAGGTTCCTAAGAGAGATTGAGCATTTTGATTAACAGGAAGGCATACTTGTCAGGGTCTGGGGTGCTTCCTGAGCTTCAGTGGCAGTCATGTGGTAGAAACGGCCGTTGTTGTTGTTCTGGTTCCTTCTACTTGCGAAGCGGCGTTGTCTGGGCAGGTGCAGCGGTGTTGGCGGCGATCTTGGCAAGCTTCTTGGGGCACTCCTTGGAGTAGTGGCCCACAACTCCACATTCATAGCAGTTTACAGTGGACTTGTCCTTCGGGGTGACGGGGATGGCATTGCTTCCAGTCCTCGGGCCAGTGTTGGTGTTGGTGTTGTTCCCATTGTTGTTGTTGCTGTTGTGGTTGTTGTTGTTGTGGTGGCTGTTGTTGTTGTTGTTGCCTCCGGGCTTCGGGGGTCCTCCGTTGTTGTTGGTGTAGTTGGGGCGATAAGTCTGAGCAGGTGGCCTGTTGTTTCTGGGGGTGAATCCTCCAGAGGAGTTATTGCGGTGCTTCTGGGTATGGTGGGGTGACTACGGTTTCATCATTACGCGCTTGCCGGTTCTCATTGGCTTTGATGCGGCTTTCCTTCCATACGCCATGGCTGAGTCCACGAGGCCGAGGGTCGGCGAACGGAATATTCACTACTACGAGTTTGCATCTCGTCGTGCGATCCGTTCCAGAAATCTTTCCTTTCTTTTCTCATTTGTGTCGGTCTCGTCCGGGGCGTACCTTGACAGAGTGAGAAACCTGTCGCGGTATTCCACTACGGACATTCTTCCTTGCTTGAGTTCACGGAACTCGTCTCTCATTTTCTTGATTAGTCCTTGGGGCACATGGTACTTGCTGAACTTCAGCTTGAAGTCTTCCCATGTCATCATCTGTCCCGCATTCATTGCACGGGCACTTGTCCACCAGGCTCTTGCAGGTCCTGACAGGTAGTGGGTGGCAAACAGTACTTTTTCTGCGGCTTCAACTCCCGCAACTTCAAGGTTGTTCTCCATTGTCTGGAGCCAATCATCAGCATCAAGGGGCTCTTCAGTCTTGTTGAACATTGGAGGGTTGGTGTTCTGAAAGTTCTTGAGCTTTGATCCTGGGTGATCATGGTTTCCATGGCCTTGATTGTTCTGAGCTAGTTGTTGCAGTGCGGCAAGGTTTGCTTGGCGTTCAGCTCTTTCGGCTTCCCGGTCTGCCATCATCGTCTGCAGCAGTTGCATCATGGCATCCTGGGTGGCGTTGCGGGTTGGTGGGGCCATCTGAACATGTAGATAGATCATGAGGTAAGAGGGAATTTTCTATGGCTTATTTTGAGTTAGGTTTAAACTTAAAACTTGAAATATTTTTGTGATGAACATAGCACACACTTTATTTATTCACAACAAACATCACACATTACAAGTTAAAACACTAAGGGTTTTAAGAACCCTTCTTCCACAAACTACGATACATGGTGCGGGATACAACTCACACCTACGTAAGTGAAGCTAGTGCAACTACTCCTCATCGTCTTCATCCACATCGATGGGAATGATCCCATCCTCCTCGGACTCCAGAAACTCGTAGTCCTCCTCATCAGTGAACTCATCATCCTCAAAGTCGTTGTCATCACTCAGGAAGTCATCGCCTCCCTGGATGTCTTCTCCATCTTCCTCCATCTCCTGGATCTGGTCCTGCTGGGGCCGGACAGTCACCTCCAAGGTGCGTATCTTCTCGCGAAGACGTGTGATAGTAGCGACATTCTTGGCGCGCTGCAGGCGGAGTGACCGGTCCTTGGCGAGTAGCCTGATGGCGTCGGCATGATGAGCCAAAGCCATCGAGCTGCAGTGGGCGTGGACACGCGTCGCTCCCGAGTCCTTAGGATCTCATGAAGCCGCAAGTCAGATGCTCCACATGATGGCAGAGCAGGTGCGAAGAGTGCCATGGGCTCTCCCGTGGTGTCATGCCTGCGAAGTGGGCGACGGGTTCCACTGGAGTGCGGCGTGTTACTGTCCGCACACCGGAACAAATCCCTCTTTAG
>JAUUTY010000244.1:0-180973 GCA_030979885.1 Lolium multiflorum | reverse complement strand
TCTGATAAACCTGCATCTTGTGGCATGCCTCCACCTCCTAGCTTCTTCATACTGATCCTAGCTAATGTATGGAGTGGTTCTATGTGTTGGTTTCCTTGTATCATGCTACAAGATGATCAAAGGGATGAAGGGTGTGGCTCCTTTTATAGGCTTGGGCAAGCTCTAATATCATGACACATAGGTGGGTGACTCTTGTTTTGGTTTGATGAGTAAGGTGCTTGGTTGTCATGCCCTCATCCATAGCAATCCTTTGAGCATGAGGTGGCAAGTCTTGGGATGAAAGTCATGGAGATATTTTCATCCCATGTGGCATGATCCTTATCCTCTCATATGATTTATATATTTTGATAGCCAAGTGGCATTTGTTACTAAATATCTTGTGGATGGTTTTATTATTGTGGATGAGTCACTATATCATATTTGATTGGATTTATATTATAATATTGGTCAAAAAGTCAAGGTTGAAGGTTATTCCTCAATTTTGAATAGTTGGTGTTTGATTGCACCAAGGCATGATCATATGAGTTTCAAAATACTCATGAGTAGTTTTATTCAAATAGTTTGAACTATAACTTGTAATGTAAATGGATTCAGTTTTATGATATTCCATATATTTAATAAGTTATTATTTAAATAAGAATGTGTGGCCTTTATGCATTTTAGACCCTGTGATTTACCTTATTTATTAATAAGTTTAGAATTGAATTATATTACACACAAAATTAGTTGAAGATACACCATGAGAATCATGGTAGAAACATTTATTTAGTAAAAGACATGGAAAAGATAAGTAAAGAATAGTTTCTTAATTATTCATGTGTTGTTGTAAGGAATGTCATGTTGAGATCTTTTATAGAATCTTGTAGTTGACCCTTACTTAAGGTATTGTTTGTTGTCAAAACTAATTCCATTTGATCTAGCTCATAGATCAAATCCTCTCTACCCAAAACAGGGTTTTAGTAAAGATCACAGTGAAGTTTATAGCGCTTGACTTGATGATCTACTTCAATTCCAGCAAGTCAAGTGAAACTTCAGTTACTGTGGTAAGTTTTATTTGAAAGCGCGAAAATTCTCCGGATTTTCTATGCATGAATGCAATGCACACTTTGGTGTTCTCTCATTTTATAGCCTCTAAACCTGGGATATTACAGCCTTTCCCCCTTAAGAACTTCGTCCCGAAGTTCGAACGCTCTCATGTTTCGGAATGTTGAAACGGGCTTGAACAGATCACAATCCTTTCAAACTCCATGGTGATCTCAATAGATACAATTGAATATATCCTTTGTCCAGATCCTTACTGGAGTCTTCTGATGTCTGGCACTGATACTTTCTTCAATTCTATGTTTTCTTCCAACACTTTAAGCTTATAGTCTTACTACCCAAAGATCTTTTGGCTTAGGACATCTTCTTGTGCTATTGGACTCTACTAATGGTTGTGGTGATAGCTTTCTATCTGGTTACCCAAAGCTTGGTTCTATCAGCAGCGGTGATCCAAAGCTTAATTCTAAAAGATTTGTTTAAGGTAGGGTATTGTTTTCCCTTACTACCATAACGAAAGTAATGGTACTTAGTAAGGTATTTATAATAGGTATGGTCCTGGTGGTTTATTCCTACGAATGGATTAGATTTCTTTAGTCCATCCAATCAGGGCTTCTACTGTATGCTGGTTATCCTCCTTTTTGGTTTCTTTAGGTTCCATGAAAGGAATCATTCTAATAAACATTAATTTTGGTTTGGTCGAACCCTTCGGTCTTAAACCTTCTCAGGCTTTGGTATTTCCTTCATCCAACTTCATTATCTTAGACTTACTTGAGCTCTTCTACTTCTGAGTAATTCTTCATTACCCACTCAATTTATTGTCTAACCCCCTTACTTCTTCGATATATGAATATCGGCTTCTGATCTGACATCCTCCTGAGAGTACTATTATATGGATACTTCCCAACAACCTTATAAAAATAAGATTGGACTTCCTCTCAGTTCAGACCTTTTTCTTCGTCTTTCATACTCCAAATCATATCTTAATACTTCCCCTTCAATCTTCCTCTCCCCCTTGGAGTTTACTAATGATCTTCAAACTCCTTTTCTTCTAATCATTAAACTCCAAGGTTAGAAGATTGGTCTAGGTCTGGTTATAGTTTGTACTTTTCTAGAGTCTCACGAAGAATTCTTTGCGGTGTATCCACACAGTTGTGGGTATCCGATGTGAATCCTCCAACTAAATATTTACTAGCTACGGGATACCAGCTGCGGAATCCCTCTTTCCTTTAGAGTGAAAGAACGATTAAGCTGTGGACTATTTGTTACCAGCTGCAGACTATCTAACACAAGATGTGGCTTATTGGATACCAGTTGTGGCTATGTTATGTTTTTAGGCAATATCTACCTACCAGCTGTGGCTTCTTACATAGTTTTAGTTAAGATATACCCCACTTCACATACTTTCTCTTTATGATTATCCTATATCAGCTGCGGTCTTATTATGCCAGCTGCGACTTCACTTGTCTATTTTCCTTCTTCTAGGGTTTGTTTTGCAAGAAAATCACTTGTTGACACCATAAAAATAGTATCGTAAGTGACTTCACTTGCATTCCCTTCTTCCAGAATGAATCTGGCTCCACTTATACTACTCCATATTCACTATGTTTCTCACTTTCATGGTACTTCCATGTTGAAGTACTCCTCAATTGAGGATAAAAATGAGTTTTGATTGGTCCTTCCTTCAAATTATTGTGGTGGCTTCCCACAACTTTACTTCCTTCTTCCAGTGAACCTTCATCTTGTCCTCAAAATCTTCAGAATTCGTCACTTCCTCACACGAATACCTTTACCCTCTAGACCTATAACATCAAGTAAGAGTTTGATATTGCAACATGCATTTGCATATCAAAGTCAAACTTCATGTATGGATCTAGTCAAACAATGAAAATCCAATGAAAATCCAAGAAAATCCAGCTTTGTGTTTATAATACACATCTTTATATGTCTGAATATAATAGTTGGGTAAGACATCCCTAGACATCAGGCTTAGATGTGTAGTATATAACACCACATAAGAAAGGTTTTGATTGTGATACTTAGCACAAATACGTGAATTTCTACTATTTGTCTCAACATTTATCTTAATTGCACATTTGCAATGAGACAAACTTGAAACAAAATGGCTTGGGATAGTTGAAGTTAACCTAGTTTCTTTGGAAGTACTAACAAAATAGGATACCATATATATGTGCTATTGAGGACTACTTCCTGTAATACAATTAGTTCTAACATGTCTACTCTAAACACATGATTGTTTAGAATATACCACCTATAACTCTAGGATTTTTCTATGTGATATGCTCTAAATAAGCCTTCTTTAAATTAAAGACTATGGTTCTAACATACTTAGTACCGTTATTAGGATTTTAAGGCCTAAGCTTTCGAACTATTCCTTAAATCCTACTCCTTATCATACTTCTGTTATCGTACTTATGATGTTCTAATCTATCACATCATGACTCTCAATTGAATCATATATGATTACCAACTTTACCATGAAAAGTAGACTTATATGATTCCTATCACTCTTCCTTACCTCCTATGATTGACTCATCATAGGTATACACTACCTTATATAACTTATTTACATCACTTAACATCAGTCATTTGACCTTTTAAACGACTCTTACTTAACCATAACTTGCGTTGGTATACTTTTTCCAATAGGATATCTTCCTTATGGTTGTATCCTCTCTTTGGACTACCATGTGTTGTATACCAACTGTGGTCTACTACCACCCATTATCTTAAGCTCCAATAGTGTTCTACTATTTTGGAATGAAGCAAGATAACTAACTAACTTTACTTAAGAAAGATGGATAAGAAAATTTGACTTAAGTGTGTCAGGATTATTCTCAAGTGAATACCCATTTCAAGTCAAAAGAATAGTTGGTTTAGCTTGGTGGACTTAGCTAATACAACTTCCTATAGACACTACCAAACCTATAGGTCTCCTTTAAAGGGTTTTAATCCTAGGGTCAAAGCATTTGCTCTGATACCAGCTGTGGCATACCACTGCATGGTGTAGTACACAAGTCGTTGACATAACACAAGTGAAACACCGTTCCACTCATGTACATCCCTCGAGTGGTACAAAGAAACATATGCGAGTCCAAGGTATGTCTATAGAAGGATACATAAATGTTTAAGATCAACACACCTCCTACTTACAGTGAGGTAAAACTTCAAATAAGCTCCAGAAGAACGACTCGTAATCTAACTTATTGCTAACTTAAGCTTCAGAGCTACTAGGCTTGCTATAGAAATCTAGCTATTTAGGTGCTAGGATTAGGGAAAGGTTCCCTTCTATACTAGTCTAAGTTTCCACTTTAGTTGGCAGAAGTTGACTTCATTGACTTCTTTGCTTGGATTCTTCGTCTTGTTGCAGTGACTCCTTTGTCTTCGAGTTCCACGGTAGATTCTCCTTTGGTGCCTCCATAGCTGCAGGGGATTTAAAGAGTGGGATGAGTACGAGCGTACTCAACAAGTTCATATTAGGGAAATAGGTGTATCATGCACTAGCTACAGCCACCACCTAAAGTCATAGGCAATGCAAGTTTTTGTAAACATTTCTTCAAAAGGTTTATTTTATTCTCAAAACTATGCCCGTCGGCACCAGTTGACTAGAACTCATGGTTCTTTCTCGCTGCTGTCAGCTCCTTCCTAACAGTGAGGACAGTCACAAAGTATCCTCTCGAGAGGTGCGTTACTTTTCCCATAAGAGAACTTAACCTTGTTGCCAACCGAGTAGCTTGCTCGTTCACACTTCCTTTGGTGTGAGGTCAGGTATAAGAACCAAGCCCACACCGCCTTCTCCGCGACCTCGCAGACCCACCCTTTTGTAAGTCTGTCCTCTCCTATATCTATGGGTAGACTAACACGCACTTGTTCTCTCCTATACCGTTAAGGTAGACCGATCCGAACAACTTATGTGCCCTGTCCTATACACCATAGATAGACTGATCCGGACAACCCTTACAATCCTTCATAGACCAATAATAAGTCTACCCTCTCCCTAATGGTAGACTGTGCAGACCACATGTCCCCACCTTTACCAAAGATAAACCTGATCCGGCAACCCTTATTACCAGATCCGTTGGCATGCGAGAGGGGAAAAGACAGCTGGCTTCCTGAGCCATTATAGATCAACGCGATATGTACGGCGCTAGAATCACTGGACGGCATTGGTAATTAATCCTAGATGAATAGTACCCTGCAATGGAACCTCCACCAATCAACACATACCATGGTTCCATTGCCCACCACATAGTCATATTCATAATTGTAAAATTAATATTTGCTTTTCAATGCAAGAGTGATAAGTATAGTACTTTGCATATAATTTGATAAAAATAATCAAATGACATGAGCAAGCGATGAACTTGCCTTTCTTGACTGCAAGATTATGCAGGCAAAAGCTTCGATACGTGAGAACTCCAAATTCTGAAATACCATCATCGTCCGGTAAGGACAATGTTTAAAGAACTGGCAAAGATGCTATAATGCATAGTATGAGATGCAATCGTTCCGAGCGTAACCTAACCTCGATGATTTAGGATGGATGAGTTGTAAAGATTTCTTTAGTGTGTGTTGCACTTTTAGGATGGTTCTCAAACAAGGTTCTTATTAGGTTGGTGATATTATAGCATGAATAAGTGATATAATGCATCATAACAAACATACACAATAAGGAATGGTGGTTGCTTAACAAGTCAAGAGTAGTTGTCAGTTTTAAGTTCTACTGTACATAGTTGATGATCACTTATACTATGCTTCAAAAGAATAACTTTTGAAGAACATGTTAATTGAGAAATAGTAAGTATTTCACATAAGAACGATGGGCTTCTATGGTTTGATTGATATTTGTACTTGAAAAGAATAACTTTTGAAGAACAGGTTATATAAGAAAAAGAACTACTATATATATAGGAGCTATATGCTTCTAGGGTTTACTATTGGTTTCATTTAGTTCATTATTAGGGACTAGTTAGGTTCTTAAGTTGGATGGATCTATATACAACAAGTATGGGTAGATTTATTATGGTTTCTCCTAAGCATCATATCAAAGGATGATTCAAGGTAATGCTATGAATTAGGTATTAAGGTTTACTATGGCTTCATATTTGCTTCACTAAGTAATCACTAATGGCTTTTAAACTAGATGGTTTATTATTTCATGAATAGAGTTTAGTTGGATAGGAGCATGTTATGTGAATTGCTACCCAGGGTTGGTACTAAGGTTCATCATTATGGTTCTACTAGGGTTTGATGGTTGAGGTTGAATCTCATGGTGTGATACTAAGTATGAGGATCAAGGGTGCTAACATATTAACAAGCTAGGGTTTGATCCTAAGTGGCACTAATTGGTTATATAAGGTTGACTCAAAAATAAAGACATGGAATGATGGCTCATGTGAATTGGTTTTATTTTGGTGGATCATGACTTGTATTTGTTGGTCACATAATAAGGTTCTACATGTAAGGTGAAATTCACATGATCATATGTGATAAACAATTAGGGTTTTAGGGTTAAAACAATTTGGAATGAACACATAAAATAATAAGATCAAGGTCTTACTTAAATTAAAACTAGGGTTTCTAAATTATGGTACAACTCTTAAAATGATAATTGACAATATAGGTGTGGTAACTAATTACTTTGAAACACAATTAATAATGGTTTGCATTTTATTTATTTTTAAGTGATTTAATAGTTAAGAGAAACATTACTCAGGGTTTAATCTAGAATTAGGGTTTCCTAATTATTGTTAGGTTTTAAGATAATAACTTGCTAATTAAAATGTTTGAGTTCACAATATTTAAGCTACCAAATTAATATTGGTTTTTAATATCTTCTTGATTTATTATTATTTAAAGAAAATAGAAAATAGTAATTTGCAAATTAGGGTTTATGTCACTAAAATAAAATAAAATAAATAAAGAAATTCAATCTTAACATTTTACTTAGTTACTAAATAATAATTATTTAATTTTTGGAAACTTCACTAATTATTGAATTTAAATTGTATTTAAAACAAATGGAAAGGCATATTTAACAAAGTTAAAAATAAGTGGATTTTTATTTTGACAAACATTTTTATTTTATATTTTATTTGAATAGAGTTTATTTTTGTGAGCATTTTGATATATTATTCATATTTTTCTAATATGAATTTTCTATGATTTTGCAAAGTTTTAGCTATTTACTGGAATTTGAAATAAAGCAAAAATCTAAACGTACCGATTCGATTTGTACCCACAGAGACAGACAGGTGGGCCTGTTGACTGAGTCAATTGCCACGCGGGCAACGACCAGTCAACAGAGCTGAGGTGGCGATGCCACGTCAACCTCGCCGGAGAGAACGCCGGTGACGCTCCGGCGAGCGACGGAACAGCTGCTAGGGACCTCCAGAGGCAACCTAACTAGGTGCGTTCGAACCAGTACTTGATGCTGAGCAAACGAGCGTGAACGACACCACCCAATGGTCACCGGAGCATCGCCGGTGAACACGACTGCGGCGGCGGGCTCCGGCCATCTATCGATTGCGAGCTACAGACGGATCTAGGAAGCGAGATCTGGCTCATTAGATGCGCGAGCTCACCCTGAATACGACGGCGTGGTCGACGACGACGATTGCTGACGGAGACGACGGCGATTGACCATTTCCCGGCGATGTGCTGCAGAAGGGATCGATGAAATTGATCTGCTACACGGCTCCCCTGGATGCTCGGGTCCTCCCAGATGCTCCTTGAGTCCAGGCGCTCCTCCTGGACCACGTGCCGGAGGCTGGGGTGGCCTCCTCCGCCGTGTTCTTGATCGACGCCGGCGACAGAGAACAGATGGGCGTGAGAGATAGAGGTTGTCTGAGCAGCAATGGAGTGGTGGAGGTGAACCAGGAGTGTACGGCGTTGCCCTTCCCCCTATTTATAGGCCAAGGGAAGCTCTGTGGCCTCGACACGACGACGGCCATGGTTGAGAGGTGGCGGTGTCTGGAGGGTTCCTATGGGCGAAGATCTTTTGCTTCTGGATATGCTCGGACGCGAGAGGTATAGGGAGTGGTTCTAGAAGCTTTTTCGGCGTCCGGGACGACCTTATCATCGACGAGAACGGCGTCTACTGGAGCTGCCGTGCTGTCGAGCTCGGAGACGACGACGACGAAGACATCTCTCCACGCACGATTCTTGACGCACGTGAAACGGTATTTGGTCATGGGCTAGGCTGCTCCTGGGCTTCGACGTGGGATATGTTGGGTTGGCTTGGCTGCATGCCTGAACAGGTAGGTTTTCCCTCTCTTTCTCTTTTCAAATTTTCTATTTATATTTTCTGTTTTGTGTTTTGTTATTTGAATCCAAATTTGAATTCTGTTTTGTTTTGCAGGTTCTAAAATATTTGAGTATCAAAACAATTTGATAATACTACCTACTGTATTGTTTTGTTTATAAACAACTATTTTATAATTGATTAATTTTGGGTTTTTATGAGGCACAAGTTAAAATTCAAATTGATAAAATTTTAGGGTTCATCTCAACTCTTATTTAATTTAGGAATCAAATCTGTTTAAATGATTTGGAATGTAGAACATGTGCATGGTGAACATATTCTATTTTTATTGTGCTTAACCATAGTGATTACTCACATATAAGTTATTTATGGTTAGGGCTTAACAAATAGCAAAGGGAATGGGATTAGTTCATGATTTTATGTGGGTGATGATTTCTTAGGGTTTAACAAGATGGTTTGGATAATCTCTATGATTACTAATCTTGACTCACAAATTTTAGTTTAACTCAATTAAGATAAATCCTATCTCATTCAATTCACTTGCTAAGGTGATTCTATTTTATAAAATACTATTTCATTTGGTTCACAAAGCAATCTCTTTGGAAAGCAAAATAGAATTGAATATTGGTTCACTCTACTCACCAAATGGTATTTAGTCCTTAAGTATATAATATGCTTGGTTTATACTTGTGATCCATGATACACAAGTTAGGACATAATATTTTATGTGGGGTGAATCCTATGTGAAGGTTTAGAGCTTTGGTGATGCTTCACTAATTGAAGTATAAAATAGGCATGAGGCATGGCAGGGTTCTACTTATAATCCCAAGTGATACTTGGATTGAAATTCAAATGTGATCTAGGGTTTTAGTGGTGATCATGAATAGGATATGGCTCTCACCTCCAAGATTAAAGGTTGGTTTGAACAAGTAAGATTTAATACTACTCTAATATTCTCTAAGATAGTCATGGCTATGGTTAGCATCTATATTCTCTCTCACTTCTAAATGTCTTCTAATAGCCTAAGGTCCTACTCAAGAGAAGATGATATGATTCTCAAAATATATGGTTTGCCTAGGGATTCTACCTTGGTATCTTATGTAGCTTGCTCTTCTGGAAATCTGATAAACCTGCATCTTGTGGCATGCCTCCACCTCCTAGCTTCTTCATATTGATCCTAGCTAATGTATGGAGTGGTTCTATGTGTTGGTTTCCTTGTATCATGCTACAAGATGATCAAAGGGATGAAGGGTGTGGCTCCTTTTATAGGCTTGGGCAAGCTCTAATATCATGACACATAGGTGGGTGACTCTTGTTTTGGTTTGATGAGTAAGGTGCTTGGTTGTCATGCCCTCATCCATAGCAATCCTTTGAGCATGAGGTGGCAAGCCTTGGGGATGGAGATATTTTCATCCCATGTGGCATGATCCTTATCCTCTCATATGACTTATCTTTGGATAGCCAAGTGGCATTTGTTACTAAATATCTTGTGGATGGTTTTATTATTGTGGATGAGTCACTATATCATATTTGATTGGATTTATATTATAATATTGGTCAAAAAGTCAAGGTTGAAGGTTATTCCTCAATTTTGAATAGTTGGTGTTTGATTGCACCAAGGCATGATCATATGAGTTTCAAAATACTCATGAGTAGTTTTATTCAAATAGTTTGAACTATAACTTGTAATGTAAATGGATTCAGTTTTATGATATTCCATATATTTAATAAGTTATGATTTAAATAAGAATGTGTGGCCTTTATGCACTTTAGACCCTATGATTTACCTTATTTATTAATAAGTTTAGAATTGAATTATATTACACACAAAATTAGTTGAAGATACACCATGAGAATCATGGTAGAAACATTTATTTAGTAAAAGACATGGAAAAGATAAGTAAAGAATAGTTTCTTAATTATTCATGTGTTGTTGTAAGGAATGTCATGTTGAGATCTTTTATAGAATCTTGTAGTTGACCCTTACTTAAGGTGTTGTTTGTTGTCAAAACTAATTCCATTTGATCTAGCTCCTAGATCAAATCCTCTCTACCCAAAACAAGGTTTTAGCAAATATCACAGTGAAGTTTATAGCGCTTGACTTGATGATCTACTTCAATTCCAGCAAGTCAAGTGAAACTTCAGTTACTGTGGTAAGTTTTATTTGAAAGCGCGAAAATTCCCCGGATTTTCTATGCATGAATGCAATGCACACTTTGGTGTTCTCTCATTTTATAGCCTCTAAACCTGGGATGGAGTGATTCAAAGCAATAGATTGCTAACAAAGAGATAATGACTAAACAAATGAATCATATAGCAAAACTTTTCATGAATAGTACTTTCAAGACAAGTATCAAAAAGACTTGCATAAGAGCTAACTCATAAAGCAATAGATTCAAAGTAGAAGGCATTGAAGCAACACAAAGGATGATTAAGTTTCAGCAATTGCTTTCAACTTGTAACATGTATATCTCATGGATAATTGTCAACATAGAGTAATATAACAAGTGCAATAAGTAATCATGTAGGAATCAATGAACACAGTTAACACAAGTGTTTGCTTCTAAGACAAAAAGAGGTAGGTAAACTGACTCAACATAAAGTAAAAGAATGGCCCTTCATAGAGGAAAGCATGGATTACTATTTTTGTGCTAGAGCTTTTAGTTTGAAAATATAGAAACAATTTTATCAACGGTAGTAATAATTCATATGTGTTATGCATAAAACTTCCTACAAGTTGCTAGTCTCATGCATAGAATACCAATAGTGCTCGCACCTTTTCCTAATTAGCTTGGATTAACACGGATTATCATTGCATAACATATGTTTCAACCAAGTGTCACAAAGGGGTACTGATACGTCTCCAACGTATCTATAATTTCGATGTTCCATGCTTGTTTTATGACAATACCTACATGTTTTGTTCACACTTTATGATGTTTTTATGCATTTTCCGGAACTAACCTATTAACAAGATGCCGAAGTGCCAGTTCCTGTTCTGCTATTTTTGGTTCTAGAAAGGCTGTTCGGGCAATATTCTCGGAATTCGATGAAACAAAGACCAAACATCTTAATTCACCGAGACGGACCAGAACACCGAAGGGGAGACGGAGAGGAGGCCCAGGGCCCCCACACCACAGGGTTGCGCGGGCAGGCCTCTGGCCGCGCCGGCCTATGGGGAGGGCGCCCTGTGCCCTCCGACGCCGCCTCTTCGCCTATAAAGTCCTCGCGACCTAAAAACCCAATAACGATTGACGAAACTCCGAAAGACTCCAGGACGCCACAGCCATCGCGAACTCCAATTCTGGGACAGAAGTCTCTCGTTCCGCACGCCGCCGGACGGGGAATTGCCCCGGAGCCATCTCCATCGACACCACCGCCATCTTCATCGCCATCGCTGTCGCCCATGATGAGGAGGGAGTAGTTCTCCTCGAGGCTGAGGGCTGTACCGGTAGCTATGTGGTTAATCTCTCTCTCATGTACCTCAATACAATGATCTCATGAATTGCTTTGCATGATTGAGATCCATATGATGAGCTTTGTATCACTATTAATCTATGTGCTACTCTAGTAATGTTAAAGTAGTCTATTCCTCCTTCATGATGTAATGGTGACAATGTGTGCATCAGTACTTGGCGTAGGTTATGATTGTAATCTCTTGTAGATTATGGAGTTGATTATTACTTGATAGTATTGATGTGATATATTCCCCCTTTCATAGTGTAATGGTGATGTGTATGCTATGTTAGTACTCGGTCTAAATTGCAAAGATCTATTATGCTCTAAAGGTTACTTAAATATGAATGCCGAATGTTGTGGCGCTTGTTAACTCCGGCTTGAGGGAGCTCTTGTAGCCCTACACAATGAATGGTGTTTGTTATCAAACAAGAGTATATGTAGCACAAGTGAGGAGAAGTTATTTATTTATTATGTGATCAATGTTGAGAGTGTCCACTAGTGAAAGTATGATCCCTAGGCCTTGTTTCCAATAATGCAAACACCGCTTACTTACTGTTCTGTTGCATGTTTACTCGCTGCCATATTTATTTCAGATTGTTATTACCACTCATATTCATCTATACCACCTGTGTTTTACTATCTCTTCGCCGAACTAGTGCACCTATACATCTGACAAGTGTATTAGGTGTGTTGGGGACACAAGAGACTTCTTGTATCTTAATTGCAGGGTTGCTTGAGAGGACTATCTTTGACCTCTACCTCCCTGAGTTCGATAAACCTTGGGTGATTCACTTAAGGGAAACTTGCTGCTGTTCTACAAACCTCTGCTCTTGGAGGCCCAACACTGTCTACAAGAATAGAATCACACGTAGACATCAAGCTATTTTCTGGCGCCGTTGTCGGGGAGGTAAGGTAAAAGGTATTCACATCCTCCGACTACTAAGCTATTTCCTAGCACTGTTGCCGGTGTGTGAGTGCTCGAAGCTATCTCCTTTAGATTCTGCAATTATATCTTTTTGTTTCTTGTTTTTATTTTCACTAGTTAGGCATAATGGAAAACAACAACAAAATTAGTGAGCTTTTTAATCTTTTTCCTGAGTTAGAATTGTTTGATGCGAAAATTAAAAAACCTATGGAACCTTATTTGCATGTTAGTAGCAATGTTATTAGTACGAATGCAATTACTGTTAATGCTATGAAAAGTCTAAGCTTGGGGAAGCTAGTTTTTATGATCTTTGTAGCTTCCCAGTTTTAGGGGAGAAAATTTGCTCTGATAATACTTTATCTCCCATATGCGATAACTCTAATGATGCTTGTGATATTTTAAATCCACCTACTGAAAATATTCCTTTCAAGATACCTATGAAAATTATTGAACGTGTTATAGATAACCGCTATGAAGGGGATGGAACTGTCCATCCTGGAGATCATTTACTGTTTTTACATGAATTATGCGGGTTATTCAAGTGTGCATGTATTTCTATGGATGAAGTTAGGAAGAAATTATTCTCTATGTCTGTCTGGTAAAGCGGCGCATTGGTATAAACTGCTGAAGGATGGGCATTCTCTTGATTGGAAGGATATTGTGCCTCTCTTTTATTCTAAATTTTATCCTCCTCATGAAGTGCATATTGATAGGAATTACATTTATAACTTTTATCCTCGTGATGGAGAGAGTATTTCCCAAGCGTGGGGGAGATTGAAGTCACTAATGCTCAAATGTCCCATTCATGAGCTCCCCCGTAATGTTATTATTAATAATTTTTATGCAAGGCTTTCAGGACATCACAAGGACTATCTAGATGCCTGTTTGGAGGGATCTTTCACAAGCAAGGAGGTTGAAGCTAGATGGGATCTTCTTGATCGGATTGAGGAGAACGCTGAAGATTGGGAGAATGACAAAGGTAGAGTGATACGTCTCCAACGTATCGATAATTTCTTATGTTCCATGCTACATTATTGATGATATCTACATGTTTTATGCACATTATATGTCGTATTTACGCATTTTCGGAACTAACCTATTAACAAGATGTCGAAGAGCCAGTTGTTGTTTTCTGCTGTTTTTGGTTTCAGAAATCCTAGTAAGGAAATATTCTCGGAATTGGACGAAATCAACACCCAGGGTCCTATTTTTGCACGAAGCTTCCAAGACCGAAAGGATAACAAAGTGGGGCGACGAGGCGCCACGCCAGGGCGCGGCCGGGGCTGGGCCCGCGCGCCTGGTGTGTGGGGCCCTCGTGCACCCCTTGCGCTGCCCTTTCGCCTACAAATAGCCTCCGTCGCGAAACCCCCAGTACCGAGAGCCGCGATACGGAAAACCTTCCAGAGACGCCGCCGCCGCGAATCCCATCTCGGGGGATTCAGGAGCTCCGGCACCCCGCCGGAGAGGGGATTCATCTCCGGAGGACTCTACACCGCCATGGTCGCCTCCGGAGTGATGAGTGAGTAGTTCACCCCTGGACTATGGGTCCATAGCAGTAGCTAGATGGTCGTCTTCTCCTTATGTGCTTCATTGTTGGATCTTGTGAGCTGCCTAACATGATCAAGATCATCTATCTGTAATACTATATGTTGTGTTTGTCGGGATCCGATGGATAGAGAATACTATGTTATGGTGATTATCAATCTATTGTTTATGTGTTGTTTATGATCTTGCATGCTCTCCGTTATTAGTAGAGGCTCGGCCAAGTTTTTGCTCTTAACTCCAAGAGGGGGTATTTATGCTCGATAGTGGGTTCATGCCTTCATTGACACTGGGACAGTGACAGAAAGTTCTAAGGTTGTGATGTGCTGTTGCCACTAGGGATAAAACATTGATTCTATGTCTAAGGATGTAGTTGTCGATTACATTACGCACCATACTTAATGCAATTGTCTGTTGCTTTGCAACTTAATACTGAAAGGGGTTCGGATGATAACCTGAAGGTGGACTTTTTAGGCATAGATGCAGTTGGATGGCGGTCTATGTACTTTGTCGTAATGCCCAATTAAATCTCACTATATTTATCATATCATGTATATGCATTGTTATGCCCTTCTCTATTTTGTCAATTGCCCGACTGTAATTTCTTCACCCAACATGCTTTTATCTTATGGGAGAGACACCTCTAGTGAACTGTGGACCCCGGTCCTATTCTTTACATCGCATACAATCTACTGCAATTGTTTTTACTGTTTTCTTGCAAACAATCATCTTCCACACAATACGGTTAATCCTTTGTTACAGCAAGCCGGTGAGATTGACAACCTCACTGTTTCGTTGGGGCAAAGTACTTTGGTTGTGTTGTGCAGGTTCCACGTTGGCGCGGAATCCCTGTTGTTGCGCCGCATCACATTTCGCCACCATCAACCTTCAACATGCTTCTTGGCTCCTCCTGGTTCGATTAAACCTTGGTTTCTTTCTGAGGGAAAACTTGCCAGTGCGCATCATACCTTCCTCTTGGGGTTCCCAACGGACGTGTGCATTTATCAAGCATAAGAGGCTTGGTTTCTTTCCTGATTTTAAACAAATACTTGAAAAGATGGATATGGATAGAATTAAGTATACTAGTAATGTTAATGATGGTAGGGAAATTAAAGCGCCAATACCTAGTAAGCTACTAGGGATGCATGAAGCTTTGGAAAATAATTATGCTTGGCTTGTTCCTGAAAATTTGTTTGATGAGAATAGTAAGCCTAGGAGCAATGAGAGAGGAGTTACTTATATAGACCAGATACAATGCATTGTTGAGGAAACTCCCAACACCCCTGGTTATAATGTTGATGCTTCTACTCTCGATGTTACTTGATTTGCACTTTCTGCGCCTAGCTGAAAGGCGTTAAAGAAAAGCGCTTATGGGAGACAACCCATGTTTTTACTACAGTACTTTGTTTTATATTTGAGTCTTGGAAGTTGTTTACTACTGTAGCAACCTCTCCTTATCATGTTTTGGTGCCAAGTAAAGTTTCTATGTTAAAGTTGATGTTATATTTGGGATCGCTGCACAGAAACAGCATTTCTGTCTGTCACGAATCTGGGCCAAAGTCTCTGTAGAAAATTCGAAAAAATCTGCCAATTTACGAGCGTGATCCTCAGATATGTACGCAACTTCCATTAGTTTTGAGTTTTTCCATTTGAGCAAGTCTGGTGCCATTTTAAAATTCGTCTTTACGGACTGTTCTGTTTTTGACAGATTCTGCCTTTTATTTCGCATTGCCTCTTTCGCTATGTTGGATGAATTTCTTTGATCCATTAATGTCCAGTAGCTTTGTGCAATGTCCAGAAGTGTTAAGAATGTTTGTGTCACCTCTGAATATGTGAATTATTAATTGTGCACTAACCCTCTAATGAGTTTGCTTGAAGTTTGGTGTGAAGGAAGTTTTCAAGGGTCAAGAGAGGAGTATGATATACTATGATCAAGAGGAGTGAAAGCTCTAAGCTTGGGGATGCCCCGTGGTTCACCCCTGCATATTTTAAGAAGACTCAAGCGTCTAAGCTTGGGGATGCCCAAGGCATCCGCTTCTTCATCGACAACATCATCAGGTTCCTCCCCTGAAACTATATTTTTATTCAGTCACATCTTGTGTTCTTTGCTTGGAGCGTCGGTTTGCTTTTGTTTTTGTTTGTTTGAATAAAATGGATCCTAGCATTCACTTTGTGGGAGAGAGACACGCTCCGCTGTTGCATATGGACAAATATGTCCTTAGGCTTTACTCATAATGTTCAAGGCGAAGTTTTTCGTTAAATTGTTATATGGTTGGAATTGGGAAATGCTACATGTAGTAATTCTAAAATGTCTTGGATAATGTGATACTTTGCAATTGTTGTGCTCATGTTTAAGCTCTTGCATCATATACTTTGCACCCATTAATGAAGAAATACATAGAGCTTGCTAAAATTTGATTTGCATATTTGGTCTCTCTAAGGTCTAGATAATTCTAGTATTGAGTTTTGAACAACAAGGAAGACGGTGTAGAGTCTTATAATGTTTACAATATGTCTTTTATGTGAGTTTTGCTGCACCGGTTCATCCTTGAGTTTGCTTCAAATAACCTTGCTAGCCTAAACCTTGTATCGAGAGGGAATACTTCTCATGCATCCAAAATCCTTGAGCCAACCACTATGCCATTTGTGTCCACCATACCTACCTACTACATGGTATTTCCGCCATTCCAAAGTAAATTGCTTGAGTGCTACCTTTAAAATTCCATCATTCACCTTTGCAATATATAGCTAATGGGACAAAATAGCCTTAAAAACTATTGTAGTATTGAATATGTACTTATGCACTTTATCTTTTATTAAGTTGCTTGTTGTGCGATAACCATGCTTCTGGGAACGCCATCAACTATTCTTTGTTGAATATCATGTGAGTTGCTATGCATGTCCGTCTTGTCTGAAGTAAGAGAGATCTACCACCTTAATGGTTGGAGCATGCATATTGTTAGAGAAGAACATTGGGCCGCTAACTAAAGCCATGAATCATGGTGGAAGTTTCAGTTTGGACATATATCCTCAATCTCATATGAGAATAATAATTGTTGCTACATGCTTATGCATTAAAGAGGAGTCCATTATCTGTTGTCCATGTTGTCCCGGTATGGATGTCTAAGTTGAGAATAATCAAAAGCGAGAAATCCAAATGCGAGCTTTCTCCTTAGACCTTTGTACAGGGCATGGAGGTACCCCTTTGTGACACTTGGTTGAAACATGTGCATTGCGAAGATCCGGTAGTCCAAGCTAAGTAGGACAAGGTGCGGGCACTATTAGTATACTATGCATGAGGCTTGCAACTTGTAAGATATAATTTACATAACTCATATGCTTTATTACTACCGTTGACAAAATTGTTTCATGTTTTCAAAATAAAAGCTCTAGCACAAATATAGCAATCGATGCTTTCCTCTGAAGGACCTTTCTTTTACTTTTATGTTGAGTCAGTTTACCTCTCTCTACCTCAAGAAGCAAACACTTGTGTGAACGTGCATTGATTCCTACATACTTGCATATTGAACTTGTTATATTACTTTATGTTGACAATATCCATGAGATATACATGTTATAAGTTGAAGGCAACCGCTGAAACTTAATCTTCCTTTGTGTTGCTTCAATACCTTTACTTTGATTTATTGCTTTATGAGTTAACTCTTATGCAAGACTTATTGATGCTTGTCTTGAAGTACTATTCATGAAAAGTCTTTGCTTTATGATTCATTTGTTTACTCATGTCATTACCATTGTTTTGATCGCTGCATTCATTACATATGTTTACAAATAGTATGATCAAGATTATGATGGCATGTCACTTCAGAAATTATCTTTGTTATCGTTTTACCTGCTCGGGACGAGCAGAACTAAGCTTGGGGATGCTGATACGTCTCCAACGTATCGATAATTTCTTATGTTCCATGCTACATTATTGATGATATCTACATGTTTTATGCACATTATATGTCGTATTTACGCATTTTCTGGAACTAACCTATTAACAAGATGCCGAAGAGCCAGTTGCTGTTTTCTGTTTTTGGTTTCAGAAATCCTAGTAAGGAAATATTCTCGGAATTGGACGAAATCAACGCCCAGGGTCCTATTTTTGCACGAAGCTTCCAAGACCGAAAGGATAACGAAGTGGGGCGACGAGGCGCCGCCACGCCGTGGGCGCGGCTGTGGCTGGGCCCGCGCCTGGTGGTGGGGCCCTCGTGCCACCCCTGCGCTGCCCTTTCGCCTACAAATAGCCTCCGTCGCGAAACCCCCGTGTTTGAGAGCCACGATACGGAAAACCTTCCGAGACGCCGCCGCGAATCCCATCTCGGGAGATTCAGGAGATCGCCTCCGCACCCCTGCCGGAGAGGGGATTCATCTCCGAGGACTCTACACCGCCATGGTCGCCTCCGAGTGATGAGTGAGTAGTTCACCCCTGGACTATGGGTCCATAGCAGTAGCTAGATGGTCTTCTTCTCCTTATGTGCTTCATTGTTGGATCTTGTGAGCTGCCTAACATGATCAAGATCATCTATCTGTAATACTATATGTTGTGTTTGTCGGGATCCGATGGATAGAGAATACTATGTTATGGTGATTATCAATCTATTGTTTATGTGTTGTTTATGATCTTGCATGCTCTCCGTTATTAGTAGAGGCTCTGGCCAAGTTTTTGCTCTTAACTCCAAGAGGGGGTATTTATGCTCGATAGTGGGTTCATGCCTTCATTGACACCTGGGACAGTGACAGAAAGTTCTAAGGTTGTGATGTGCTGTTGCCACTAGGGATAAAACATTGATTCTATGTCTAAGGATGTAGTTGTCGATTACATTACGCACCATACTTAATGCAATTGTCTGTTGCTTTGCAACTTAATACTGAAAGGGGTTCGGATGATAACCTGAAGGTGGACTTTTTAGGCATAGATGCAGTTGGATGGCGGTCTATGTACTTTGTCGTAATGCCCAATTAAATCTCACTATATTTATCATATCATGTATATGCATTGTTATGCCCTTCTCTATTTTGTCAATTGCCCGACTGTAATTTGTTCACCCAACATGCTTTTATCTTATGGGAGAGACACCTCTAGTGAACTGTGGACCCCGGTCCTATTCTTTACATCGCATACATCCATTGCAATTGTTCTTTATGTTTTCTTGCAAACAATCATCTTCCACACAATACGGTTAATCCTTTGTTACAGCAAGCCGGTGAGATTGACAACCCCACTGTTTCGTTGGGGCAAAGTACTTTGGTTGTGTTGTGCAGGTTCCACGTTGGCGCCGGAATCCCTGTTGTTGCGCCGCATCACATTTGCCACCATCAACCTTCAACATGCTTCTTGGCTCCTCCTGGTTCGATTAAACCTTGGTTTCTTTCTGAGGGAAAACTTGCCACTGTGCGCATCATACCTTGCTCTTGGGGTTCCCAACGGACGTGTACATTTACGCGCATCAGAGAGTCAGGTATAAATTATTATTATGAATGCATTGAAACTTTTATGGATACTGATAAATTTCGAAATATGAGTGCTACTTATGGTCTTGACTCTCAAATTGTTGCAAATCTTTATAAAGCTTTTGCTTCTCATTTTGAATTGCCTAGAAAGAATTTTGATAAGTATCATGAACCTTTTAAAGACACTTGCATGAAGGATGAAACTGTTATTAATGATTGCAATGAACATGTTCAAACTTCTGAAAATGCTATTTCCTATAAGCATGTTAATTTTTGTGGAATACATAGACCTTGTGGAATTAATCAAATCGAAGATGAATATTGTATCCATCATAGGAATGAAAAAACTAGAAAGTGGTCTAGGGCTCTAGATGATCTTGGTGAAAAAGTGTGTGCCCTCTATCCTTTTATTTGTGAACTTTGCCATAGAGTTGGTCATTTTAATTTTCAATGCTCCTCCAATGATAATTCGAACCCCATGAGTGCTGCAAATTTGTATTGTGATGATGAAATTATTCCTAATCAGCATGATGAACTTACCTTATTTTTGAAGTGTGAAGAGTTATCAAGAAAAATTTCTTTGTTAGATATTAACGATCTTGATATTGATGATGTCCTGCATGGGTGTCTTTCTTATTGCATTAATAATTGCCATACAAATGCTTACATACAGAATATTTTAGAAGATGACACTTTGCCAAAATATGATAGGACCGCTGTGTGTTTTAAACTTATTAATGAAAAGGAGGAATCCTCCCAAGTTTCTTCTATTGTTTCTGGAAATAAATCAGGTTATGTGGAGAAGCCTCCCTTCAAGCCTCTTCCTCCTAAAGAAGGGAACGAGGAGAAGGAAAGAAGAAGAAGGGAACGAAGAAGAGGAAGAAGAGGGGGAATAAGAAGAAAGAGGTAACGGCATATCCCCGCGTGTATGAGGTAACGATAGGTAACCGTAAGTATGTTGCTCCTAATGATTATTATGATAATGAATCTGAGTACAATGATCTTCCTATGCCCTTTACCCATATTAGTGATCATGATTTGGAAGAGCACACTACCTTTGATATTGGAAATCTCTTTGGTACTGATTATGAAAGTAATGATGATAGCACTATTCATGTTCCCTCAAATGATGATATTGAAAGCTCTAAGCTTGGGGATGTTGTGTTTGAAGATCCTATATTTGAGACCTTTACTTTTAGTGAAAATGATGATATTATATATTCTGGTTTAGATAATCGTTATAGAGATGGATATGACACAAGTTATAATTATCCTTATGAAACTTGTCATAGTTATGATGGGATTGCCAAAAACCATTCCCTTAGTATGCAACTTGTTTACCATGTTCAAATTCTTGATAATGATACCTTTATGCATATGAACCATGATAAGAATGTTTTAAGTGATGGTTATATTGTGGATTTCATCAATGATGCTGCTGAAAGTTATTATGAGAGAGGGAAACATGGTTATATGCATCTTAATAATATTAAGTTTCCCCTCTTTATGTTGAGAATTTTGAAGTTACTCGTGTTTTATCTTCCTATGCTTGTCACTTTGTTCTTCATGAATTTATTTGTGTACAAGATTCCTTTTCATAGGAAGTGGGTTAGGCTTAAATGTGTTTTGAAATTGCTTCTTGATGCTCTCTTTTGCTTCAACTCTTGTTTCTTGCAAGAGTATCATTGAAATTATTGAGCCCATCTTAATGGCTATAAAGAAAGCACTTCTTGGGAGATAACCCATGTGTTTATTTTGCTACTATTTTGTTGTGTCTTGGAAGTTGTCACTACTGTAGCAACCTCTCCTTATCATGTTTTTGTGCCAAGTAAAGTCTCTATGGCAAAGTTGATGCTAGATTTGGATTGCTGCGCAGAAACAGAATTGCTGTCTGTCACGAATTTGCGTATAACTCTCAAAGAGAAAATCAAAAATCTTCCAATTTACGTGCGTGATCCTCAGATATGTACGCAACTTTCATTAGTTTTGAGTTTTTCCGTTTGAGCAAGTTAAGTGCCTCTGTAAAATTCGTCTTTACGGACTGTTCTTTTGACAGATTCTGCCTTTTATTTCGCATTGCCGCTTTTGCTATGTTGAATGGGTTTCTTTGTTCCATTAACTTTCAGTAGCTTTGTGCAATGTCCAGAAGTGTTAAGAATGATTATGTCACCTCTGAATGTATGAATTTTTGATTATGCACTAACCCTTTAATGAGTTTGCTTGAAGTTTGGTGTGGAGGAAGTTTTCAAGGGTCAAGAGAAGAGGATGATACAATATGATCAAGAAGAGTGAAAGGTCTAAGCTTGGGGATGCCCCGGTGGTTCATCCCTGCATATTTTAAGAAGACTCAAGCATCTAAGCTTGGCGATGCCAAGGCATCCCTTCTTCATCGACAACTTATCAGGTCACTTCTAGTGAAATTATATTTTTATTCCGTCACATCTTATGTACTTTACTTGGAGCGTCTGTGGTGCTTTTATTTTCGTTTTGTTATCTTATTTTTCTGAATAAATTCATGCTTGTGTGGGAGAGAGACACGCTCCGCTGTTGCGTATGAACACATGTGTTCTTAGCTTTACTTTTAATGTTCATGGCGAAGGTTGAAACTGCTTCGTTAATTTTTATATGGTTGGAAACAGAAAATGCTACATGTGGTAATTGGTATAATGTCTTGAATAATTTGATACTTGGCAATTGTTTTGCTCAAATATATCATGTTTAAGCTCTTGCATCATGTAGTTTAATCTATGAGTGGAGAACTACCGTAGAGCTTGTTGAAATTTGGTTTTGATTGGTCTCTCTAAGGTCTAGATATTTTCTGGTAAAAGTGTTTGAACAACAAGGAAGACAATAGAGTCTTATAATGCTTGCAATATGTTCTTGTGTAAGTTTTTGATGTACCTGTTCATACTTGTGTTTGCTTCAAACAACCTTGCTAGCCAAAGCCTTGTACTGAGAGGAAATGCTTCTCGTGCATCCAAACACCTTGAGCCAAAACCCATGCCATTTGTGTCCACCATACCTACCTACTATGTGGTATTTTTCTGCCATTCCAAAGTAAATTACTTGAGTGCTACCTTTAAAATTTCATTCCTTTATCTTTGCAATATATAGCTCATGGGACAAATAGCTTAAAAACTATTGTGGTGATGAATATGTAGTTATGTGTCTTATTTCTTATAAGTTGCTTGTTGAGCGGTAACCATGTTTCTGGGGACGCCATCAACTTTTTACCTTTGTTGGATATCATGTGAGATGCTATGCATGTTCGTCTTGTCTGAAGTAAGGGTGATGTCATGATCAAATGGTTTGAGTATGCATATGTTAGAGAAGAACATTGGGCCGCTAACCAAAGCCATGTATCATGGTGGAAGTTTTCAGTTTGGACATACATCCTCACTCTCTTATGAGAATATTATCTGTTGTTGAATGCTTATGCATTAAAGAGGAGTCCATTATCTGTTTTCTATGTTGTCCCGGTATGGATGTCCTAAGTTGAGATCTATTAAAAACGAGAAATCAAATGCGATTTATCTCCTTGGACCTTTGTACAGGCGGCATAGAGGTACCCCTTTGTGACACTTGGTTGAAACATATGTTATGCAATGATAATCCATGTAATCCAAGCTAATTAGGACAAGGTGCGGGCACTATTGGTATTCTATGCATGAGGCTTGCAACTTGTAGGAAGTATTATGCATAGCACATATGAATTATTACTACCGTTGACATGCGAAGGGCCATTCTTTTACTTTATGTTGAGTCAGTTTACCTACTTCTTTCTATCTTAGAAGAAAACACTTGTGTTAACTGTGTGCATTGATTCTTACATGTTTACCTATTGCACTTGTTATATTACTCTATGTTGACAAATATCCATGAGATATACATGTTACAAGTTGAAAGCAATTTCTGAAACTTAATCATCCTTTGTGTTGCTTCAATGCATTCTACTTTGAATCTATTGCTTTATGAGTTAGCTCTTATGCAAGTCTTATTGATGCTTGTCTTGAAAGTACTATTCAAGAAAAGTTTTGCTATATGATTCAATTGTTTAGTCATCATCTTTTGTTGGCAATCTTTTGCTTCGAATCACTCCATCCATCTCATATGCTTTACAATAATGTTGATCAAAGTTATGTTGGTAGCATGTCACTTCAGAAATTATTTGTTGTTATCGTTTACCTACTCGGCGAGTAGGAACTAAGCTTGGGGATGCTTGATACGTCTCCAACGTATCTATAATTTCTGATGTTCCATGCTAGTTTTATGACAATACCTACATGTTTTGTTCACACTTTATGATGTTTTTATGCATTTTCCGGAACTAACCTATTAACAAGATGTCGAAGTGCCAGTTCCTGTTTTCTGTTTTTGTTCCAGAAAGGCTGTTCGGGCAATATTCTCGGAATTCGACGAAACAAAGACCAAACATCTTAATTCACCAAGACGGACAGAACACCGGGAGACGAGAGGAGGCCCGTGGCCCCCACACCACAGGCCACGCGGGCAGGGCCCCGGCCGCGCGGCTCATGGGGAGGGCGCCCCGGTGCCCTCCGACGCCGCCTCTTCGCCTATAAAGTCCTCGCGACCTAAAAACCCGATACCGATTGACGAAACTCCAGAAAGACTCCAGGGACGCCGCCGCCATCGCGAAACTTCAATTCGGAGGACAGAAGTCTCTGTTCCGGCACGCCGCCGGGACGGGGAATTGCCCCGGAGCCATATCCATCGACACCACCGCCATCTTCATCGCCATCGCTGTCTCCCATGATGAGGAGGGAGTAGTTCTCCCTCGAGGCTGAGGGCTCTACCGGTAGCTATGTGGTTAATCTCTCTCTCATGTACCTCAATACAATGATCTCATGAATTGCTTTGCATGATTGAGATCCATATGATGAGCTTTGTATCACTATTAATCTATGTGCTACTCTAGTAATGTTATTAAAGTAGTCTATTCCTCCTTCATGATGTAATGGTGACAGTGTGTGCATCATGTAGTACTTGGCGTAGGTTATGATTGTAATCTCTTGTAGATTATGGAGTTGATTATTACTTGATAGTATTGATGTGATCTATTCCCCTTTCATAGTGTAATGGTGACAGTGTGTATGCTATGTTAGTACTCGGTCTAAATTGCAAAGATCTATTATGCTCTAAAGGTTACTTAAATATGAATGCCGAATGTTGTGGCGCTTGTTAACTCCGGCTTGAGGGAGCTCT
The DNA here is from genome assembly GCA_030979885.1 of Lolium multiflorum. Taxonomy (NCBI): domain Eukaryota; kingdom Viridiplantae; phylum Streptophyta; class Magnoliopsida; order Poales; family Poaceae; genus Lolium; species Lolium multiflorum. The sequence continues at coordinate 156,044 of JAUUTY010000244.1, read as the reverse complement.
TGTAGCCCTACACAATGAATGGTGTTTGTTATCAAACAAGAGTATATGTAGCACAAGTGAGGAGAAGTTATTTATTTATTATGTGATCAATGTTGAGAGTGTCCACTAGTGAAAGTATGATCCCTAGGCCTTGTTTCCAATACTGCAAACACCGCTTACTTACTGTTCTACTGCATGTTTACTCGCTGCCATATTTATTTCAGATTGTTATTACCACTCATATTCATCTATACCACCTGTGTTTTACTATCTCTTCGCCGAACTAGTGCGCCTATACATCTGACAAGTGTATTAGGTGTGTTGGGGACACAAGAGACTTCTTGTATCTTAATTGCAGGGTTGCTTGAGAGGACTATCTTTGACCTCTACCTCCCTGAGTTTGATAAACCTTGGGTGATTCACTTAAGGGAAACTTGCTGCTGTTCTACAAACCTCTGCTCTTGGAGGCCCAACACTGTCTACAAGAATAGAAGCACACGTAGACATCAGGTACCTCTATGCCGCCTGTACAAAGGTCCTAGGAGATCAATTGCATTTGATTTCTCGTTTTTAATAGATCTCAACTTAGGACATCCATACCGGGACAACATAGACAACAGATAATGGACTCCTCTTTTAATGCATAAGCATTCAACAACAAATAATATTCTCATAAGAGAGTGAGGTTGTATGTCCAAACTGAAACTTCCACCATGATACATGGCTTTGGTTAGCGGCCCAATGTTCTTCTCTAACAATATGCATACTCAAACCATTTGATCATGAAAATCGCCCTTACTTCAGACAAGACGAACATGCATAGCATCTCACATGATATCCAACAAAGGTAAAAAGTTGATGGCGTCCCCAGAAACATGGTTACCGCTCAACAAGCAACTTATAAGAAATAAGACACATAACTACATATTCATCACCACAATAGTTTTTAAGCTATTTTTTCCATGAGCTATATATTGCAAAGATAAAGGAATGAAATTTTAAAGGTAGCACTCAAGTAATTTACTTTGGAATGGCAGAAAAATACCACATAGTAGGTAGATATGGTGGACACAAATGGCATGGGTTTTGGCTCAAGGTGTTTGGATGCATGATGTCTACGGGTGCTTCTATTCTTGTAGACAGTGTTGGGCCTCCAAGAGCAGAGGTTTGTAGAACAGCAGCAAGTTTCCCTTAAGTGGATTACCCAAGGTTTATCGATCTCGGAGGAAGAGGTCAAAGATATCCCTCTCAAGCAACCCTGCAACCACAAAGCAAGAAGTCTCTTGTGTCCCCAACACACCTAATAGGTGCACTAGTTCGGCGAAGAGATAGTGAAATACGTGGTATGAATAAGTATGAGCAGAGTACGCGCCGAAAAGTGCTTGCTGGCGTGCAGTTGATGGTAGTAATATTGGAAGTAAACATGCAGAGAACAAGAACAAGCAGCGATAACAGTATTTAGGAACAAGGCCTAGGGATTATACTTTCACTAGTGGACACTCTCAACATTGATCGCATAATAAATAACTCTTTCTCATATGTGCTACATACACTCTTGTTTGATAATGAACATCATTCGTTGCGTAGGATTACACGAACCCTCAATGCCGGAGTTAACAAGCTCCACAACATTCGATATTCATGTTTAAGTAACCTTAGAGCATAATAGATCATTGCAAAATAAACCAAGAACTAACATAGCGCACGCACTGTCCACATTACACTATGAAGGAGGAATAGATCACATCAATACTATCATAATGACAATTAACTCCACGATCTACAAGAGATCATGATCATAGCCTACGACAAGAACCACACGGTGCACACACTAGCACCTTTACACCATGCAGGAGGAATAGACTACTTTAATAACATCACATGAGTAGCACACAACTAGTAGCGATACAAAGCTCATCATATGGATCTCAATCATGTAAAGCAGCTCATGAGATCATTGTATTGAAGTACATAGGAGAGAGATTAACCACATAGCTACCGGCAGCCCCGAGCCTCGATGGAGAACTACTCCCTCCTCATGGGAGCAGCGGTGATGAAGATGGCGGTGGAGATGGCAGCGGTGTCGATGGAGAAGCCTTCCGGGGCACTTCCCCGCTCCCGAGGTGCCGAACAGACTTCGTCCCCCGAATCTTGATTTCGCGATGGCGGCGGCTCGGAAGGTTTTCTCCGTATCGTGGTTCTCCGTAGGGTTTTTAGGTCGGGACCTTAAATAGGCGAAGAGGCCGAGTCGGAGGGGCGAAGGGGCGACCACACCATAGGGTGGCGCGGGCCCAGCCCTGGCCGCGCCACCCTATCATCTGGGCCCACAGGCCCCCCTCCGGCGGCTCTCGGGTGTTCTGGATGCTTCCGGCAAAATAGGAACCCGGGCGTTGATTTCGTCCAATTCCGAGAATATTTCATTACTAGGATTTCTGAAACCAAAAACAGAAAACAGGAACCGGCACTTCGGCATCTTGTTAATAGGTTAGTTCCAAATGCACGAATATGACATAAAGTGTGCATAAAACATGTAGGTATCATCAATAAAGTAGCATGGAACATAAGAAATTATTGATACGTTGGAGACGTATCAGCATCCCAAGCTTAGTTCTGCTCGTCCCGAGCAGGTAAAACGATAACAATGATAATTTCTTAAGTGACATGCCATCATAGCCTTGATCATACTATTGTAAAGCACATGAGATAAATGCAGAGATTCGAAGCAATGATGAAGATAATGAGTAAACAAATGAATCACATAACAAAGACTTTTCATGAATAATACTTTCAAGACAAGCATCAATGAGTCTTGCATAAGAGTTAACTCATAAGCAATAAATTCTTAGTAGAAAGCTTTGAAACAACACAAAGGAAGATATAAGTTTCAGCGGTTGCTTTCAACTTTAACATGTATATCTCATGGATAATTGTCAACACAAAGTAATATAACAAGTGCAATAGGTAAACATGTAAGAATCAATGCACACAATTTACACAAGTGTTTGCTTCTAAGATAGAAAGAATAGGTAAACTGACTCAACAATAAAGTAAAAGAATGGTCCTTCAAAGAGGAAAGCATCGATTGCTATATTTGTGCTAGAGCTTTGATTTTGAAAACATATAGAGAGCATAAAAGTAAAGTTTTGAGGAGTGTTTGTTGTTGTCAACGAATGGTAGCGGGTACTCTAACCCCCTTGCCAGACAAACCTTCAAAGAGCGGCTCCCATTTTATTTTATTTTTGGGTGGCACTCCTTCCAACCTTTCTTTCACAAACCATGGCTAACCGAATCCTCGGGTGCCTGCCAACAATCTCATACCACGAAGGAGTGCCTTTTAATTTTAGTTTTATTATGATGACACTCCTCCCCACCTTTGCTTTCTCAAGCCATGGCTAACCGAATCCTTCGGGTGCCGTCCAACAATCACATACCATGGAGGAGTGTCTATTTTTGTTAATTAATTTGGGACTGGGAATCCCATTGCCAGCTCTTTTTGCAAAATTATTGGATAAGCGGATGAAGCCACTAGTCCATTGGTGAAAGTTGCCCAACAAGATTGAAAGATAAACACCACATACTTCCTCATGAGCTATAAAACATTGACACAAATCAGAGGTGATAAATTTTGAATGGTTTAAAGGTAGCACTCAAGCAATTTACTTTGGAATGGCTGAGAAATACCATGTAGTAGGTAGGTATGGTGGACACAAATGGCATGAATATTGGCTCAAGTATTTGGATGCATGAGAAGTATTCCCTCTCGATACAAGGTTTAGGCTAGCAAGGTTATTTGAAGCAAACTCAAGTATGAAATGGTGCAGCAAGACTCACATATAAACATATTGTAAGTATTATAAGACTTTACATCGTCTCCTTGTTGTTCAAACACCTCAACCAGAAAATATCTAGACTTAGAGAGACCAATCATGCAAACCAAATTTTAACAAGCTCTATGTAATTATTCATTAATGGGTACAAGGTACATGATGCAAGAGCTTAAACAAGATCTATATGAGCACAATAATTGCCAAGTATCACATTATTCAAGACATTTTACCAATTACTACATGTAGCATTTTCCAATTCCAACCATATAACAATTTAACGAAGAGGAAACTTCGCCATGAAAATTAAAAGCTAAGAACACATGTGTTCATACGAACCAGCGGAGCGTGTCTCTCTCCCAAACAATCATTTATTCAAACAAAAACAAAAACAAAAGCATACAGACGCTCCAAGTAAAGTACATAAGATGTGACCGAATAAAAATATAGTTTCACTAGAAGAAACCTGATAAGTTGTCGATGAAGAAGGGGATGCCTTGGGCATCCCCAAGATTAGACGCTTGAGTCTTCTTAAAATATGCAGGGGTGAACCACGGGGGCATCCCCAAGCTTAGAGCTTTCACTCCTCTTGATCATAGTATATCATTCTCCTCTCTTGACCCTTGAAAACTTCCTTCACACCAAACTTCAAGCAAACTCATTAGAGGGTTAGTGCACAATTAATAATTCACACATTCAGAGGTGACACAAACATTCTTTACTTCTGGACATTGCATAAAGCTACTGGACATTAATGGATCAAAGAAATGAATCCAACATAGCAAAAGAGGCAATGCGAAATAAAAGGCAGAATCTGTCAAAACAGAACAGTCCGTAAAGACGAATTTAAAGTCACTAGACTTGCTCAAATTGAAAAACTCAAAACTAATGAAAGTTGCGTATATCTGAGGATCACGCTCGTAAATTGGCAGATTTTTTCTAATTTTCTACAGAGACTGTGCCCAGATTCGTGACAGACAGCAATGCTGTTTCTGCGCAGCGATCCCAAATATAACATCAACTTTAACATAGAAACTTTACTTGGCACAAAAACATGATAAGGAGAGGTTGCTACAGTAGTAAACAACTTCCAAGACTCAACAAAACAAAAATTGCTGTAGTAAAATAAACACATGGGTTATCTCCCAAGAAGTTCTTTCTTTATAGCCATTAAGATGGGCTCAGCAGTTTTAATGATGCACTCGCAAGAAATAGTAGTTGAAGCAAAAGAGAGCATCAAGAGGCAAATTCAAAACACATTTAAGTCTAACATGCTTCCTATGCATAGGAATCTTGTAAATAAACAAGTTCATGAAGAGCAAAGTAATAAGCATAGGAAGATAAAACAAGTGTAGCTTCAAAAATTTCAGCACATAGAGAGGTGTTTTAGTAACATGAAAATTTTTACAACCATATTTTCCTCTCTCATAATAACTTTCAGTAGCAACATGAGCAAACTCAACAATATAACTATCACATAAAGCATTCTTATCATGAGTCTCATGCATAAAATTATTACTACTCCCAACATAAGCATAGTCATTCTTATTAATTGTAGTGGGAGCAAATTCAACAAAGTAGCTATCAAATATAGGAGGTATATTGTAATCATAATCAAATTTATCCTCCATAACAGGTGGTAACAAAAGACTACTATCATTATAATCATCATAAATGGGAGGCAAAGTATCATCAAAGTAAATTTTCTCCTCAATGCTTGGGGGACTAAAAATATCATGCTCATCAAAGCCAGCTTCCCCAAGCTTAGAATTTTCCATAGCATTAGCAACAATAGTGTTCAAAGCATTCATATTAATATGTTCCATGGGTTTTTTAATTTTCGCATCAAACCATCCATGTCTTAAATCAGAAATAGAATAAGAAGCTCATTGTTGTCCATTATGCCTAACTAGTGTAAACAAGAAACCAAATGTCGCAATTGCAGAGTCTAAAGGAAATAGCTTCGAGCACACACACAATGGCGCAAAGCATACCTGGAACCGGAGTATGAGTGCCTTTTACCTTTCCTCCTAAGCAACGGCGCTAGAAAAGTGCTTGATGTCTACGGGTGCTTCTATTCTTGTAGACAGTGTTGGGCCTCCAAGAGCGAGGTTTGTAGAAAGCAAAGAAGTTTCCTTAAGTGGATTACCCAAGGTTTATCGAACTCATGGAGGAAGAGGTCAAAGATATCCCTCTCAAGCAACCTGCAACCACAAAGCAAGAAGTCTCTTGTGTCCCCAACACACCTAATAGGTGCACTAGTTCGGCGAAGAGATAGTGAAATACAGTGGTATGAATAAGTATGAGCAGTAGTACGGCGCCGTGTGTGCTTGTCAAGGCAAGTTGATGGTAGTATATTGCGGGAAGTAAACATGCAGAGAACAGTAAACAAGCAGCGATAAGTATTTAGGAACAAGGCCTAGGGATTATACTTTCACTAGTGGACACTCAACATTGATCGCATAATAAATAACTCTTTCTCATATGTGCTACATACACTCTTGTTTGATAATGAACATCATTCGTTGCGTAGGATTACACGAACCCTCAATGCCGGAGTTAACAAGCTCCACAACATTCGATATTCATGTTTAAGTAACCTTAGAGCATAATAGATCATTGCAAAATAAACCAAGAACTAACATAGCGCACGCACTGTCCACATTACACTATGAAGGAGGAATAGATCACATCAATACTATCATAATGACAATTAACTCCACGATCTACAAGAGATCATGATCATAGCCTACGACAAGAACCACACGGTGCACACACTAGCACCTTTACACCATGCAGGAGGAATAGACTACTTTAATAACATCACATGAGTAGCACACAACTAGTAGCGATACAAAGCTCATCATATGGATCTCAATCATGTAAAGCAGCTCATGAGATCATTGTATTGAAGTACATAGGAGAGAGATTAACCACATAGCTACCGGTACAGCCCCGAGCCTCGATGGAGAACTACTCCCTCCTCATGGGAGCAGCGGTGATGAAGATGGCGGTGGAGATGGCAGCGGTGTCGATGGAGAAGCCTCCGGGGCACTTCCCCGCTTCGGTAGTGCAGACTTCGTCCCCAAATCTTGATTTGCGATGGCGGCGTGCTCTGGAAGGTTTTCTCCGTATCGTGGTTCTCCGTAAGGGTTTTTAGGTCGGGACCTTTAAATAGGCGAAGAGGCCGAGTCGGAGGGGCGAAGGGGCGACCACACCATAGGGTGGCGCGGTCCAGCCCTGGCCGCGCCATTTATCATCTCTGGGCCCACAGGCCCTCCGCGCTCTCGTGTTGGATGCTTCCGGCAAAATAGAACCCGGGCGTTGATTTCGTCCAATTCCGAGAATATTTCATTACTAGGATTTCTGAAACCAAAAACAGAGAAACAGGAACCGGCACTTCGGCATCTTGTTAATAGGTTAGTTCCAGAAAATGCACGAATATGACATAAAGTGTGCATAAAACATGTAGGTATCATCAATAAAGTAGCATGGAACATAAGAAATTATCGATACGTTGGAGACGTATCAATGCCAGCATTTCCTCTCAGTACAAGGCTTTGGGCTAGCAAGGTTGTTTGAAGCAAACACAAGTATGAACAGGTACAACAAAACTTACACAAGAACATATTGCAAGCATTATAAGGCTCTACACGTCTTCCTTGTTGTTCAAACACTTTACCAAAAATATCTAGACTTAGAGAGACCAATCATGCAAACCAAATTTTAACAAGCTCTACGGTAGTTCTCCACTAATAGATTAAACTACATGATGCAAGAGCTTAAACATGATCTAATGAGAGCTCAAAACAATTGCCAAGTTTCAAGTTATTCCAAACCATATGAAGCATTTTCTGATTCCAACCAAATAGCAATCAATGAAGCAATTTTCAGCCTTCGCCATGAACATTAAAGCACAACTAAGAACACAAGTGTTCCATATGAAAAAAGCGGAGCGTGTCTCTCTCCCACATGAGCATGAATTTATTCAGAGAATGAAAAAACAAAACGAAAATAAAAGCACATAGACGCTCCAAGTAAAGTACATCAGATGTGACGGAATAAAAATATAGTTTCACTAGAAGTGACCCGATAAGTTGTCGATGAAGAAGGATGCCTTGGGCATCCCCAAGCTTAGAGTCTTCTTAAAATATGCAGGGATGAACCACCGGGGCATCCCCAAGCTTAGACTTTTCACTCTTCTTGATCATAGTATATCATCCTCTTCTCTTGACCCTTGAAACTTCCTCCACACCAAACTTCGAGCAAACTCATTAGAGGGTTAGTGCATAATCAAAATTCATATATTCAGAGGTGACACAATCATTCTTAACACTTCTGGACATTGACAAAGCTACTGAAAGTTAATGGAACAAATAAACCCATTCAACATAGCAAAAGCGGCAATGCGAAATAAAGGCAGAATCTGTCAAGACGAACAGTCCGTAAAGACGAATTTTCCGGAGGCACTTAACTTGCTCAAACGGAAAAACTCAAGACTAATGAAAGTTGCGTACATATCTGAGGATCACGCACGTAAATTGGCAGATTTTTTGATTTTTCTACAGAGAGATCTACGTAAATTCGTGACAGAAAGCAATCTGTTTCTACGCAGCAATCCAAATCTAGCATCAACTTTACCATAGAGACTTTACTTGGCACAAAAACATGATAAGGAGAGGTTGCTACAGTAGTAACAACTTCCAAGACACAATAAAACAGTAGTAAAATAAACACATGGGTTATCTCCCAAGAAGTGCTTTCTTTATAGCCATTAAGATGGGCTCAACAATTTTAATGATGATGCACTAGCAAGAAATAAGAGTTGAAGCAAAAGAGAGCATCAAGAAGCAAATTCAAAACACATTTAAGCCTAACCCACTTCCTATGAAAAGGGATCTTATACACAAATAAATTCATGAAGAACAAAGTGGTAAGCATAGAAAAGCAACACAAGCGCAACTTCAAGATTCTCAACATAAAGAGGGGAAACTTAATATTATTAAGATGCATATAACCATGTTTCTGTTAGATAACGTTGCATAGAAAACAAAAAATTTCCTACCGCGAACACGCAATTCAAGCCAAGATGCAATCTAGAAGCAACGAGGGGATATCGAGTCTCACCCTTGAAGAGATTCCAAAGCCTACAAGATGAGGCTCTTGTTGCTACGGTAGACGTTCACTTGCCGCTTGCAAAAGCGCGTAGAAGATCTTGATCACGATCGCTCCGGCGCCACGAACGGCAGCACCTCCGTACTCGGTCACACGTTCGGCTGTTGATGAAGACGACGTCCACCTCCCCGTCCAGCGGGCAGCGGAAGTAGTAGCTCCTCTTGAATCCGACAGCACGACGGCGTGGTGTCGTGGTGGAGAAATGCGAGCTTCGCTTAAGCTTGCGGGATGTGGTGGAGGAGAGAGACCGCTAGGGTTTAGGGAGAGGGGGTGGCCGGCCACTAAGGGGTGCGGCCAAGCTATGGCTTTGGTGGCCGGCCCCTACCCCTTGGCCTCATTTATAGGTAGGTGGAACACCCAAGAGTGTATGTTCGAATAAGACCCCAACCCAAAACCTTCCATGTGTAGGGAAACCTACCCAAGGTGGGATTCCCACCTCAAGTGGGACTCCACTTTCCATGAGGGGGTGGCCGGCCACCTTGGGGGAAGTCCACCTTGGACTTTCCCCTCTAGGGTTTGGCTGGCAAGCTTGTGGAGTCCTTCCGGGACTCCACCTTCCATAGTGATTTCTTCCGGACTTTTCTAGAACCTTCTAGAACCTGCCATAAATGCACCCGATCATTTCCAAACTTGGAATATGACTTCCTATATATGAATCTTATTCTCCGGACCATTCCGGAACTCCTGATGTCCGGGATCTCATCCGGGACTCCGAACAAATATTCAACTCCATTCCATATTCAAGTTCTACCATTTCAACATCCAACTTTAAGTGTGTCACCCTACGGTTCGTGAACTATGTGGACATGGTTGAGTACTCACTCCGACCAATAACCAATAGCGGGATCTGGAGATCCAATGGCTCCCACATATTCAACGATGACTTTAGTGATCGAATGAACCATTCACATACGATACCAATTCCTTTGTCACGCGATATTTTACTTGTCCGAGGTTTGATCATCGGTATCACTCTATACCTTGTTCAACCTCGTCTCCTGACAAGTACTCTTTACTCGTATCGTGGTATGTGGTCTCTTATGAACTTATTCATATGCTTGCAAGACATTAGACGACATTCCACCGAGAGGGCCCAGAGTATATCTATCCGTCATCGGGATGGACAAATCCCACTGTTGATCCTAAGTGGGCTGCTGTTGGGTTGGCTTCGGGCTGCTGCGGCCTGAACAGGTAGGGTTTCCCTCTCTTTCTCTTTTCAAATTTTCTATTTATATTTTCTGTTTTGTGTTTTGTTATTTGAATCCAAATTTGAATTCTGTTTTGTTTTGCAGGTTCTAAAATATTTGAGTATCAAAACAATTTGATAATGCTACCTACTGTATTGTTTTGTTTATAAACAACTATTTTATAATTGATTAATTTTGGGTTCTTATGAGGCACAAGTTAAAATTCAAATTGATAAAATTTTAGGGTTCATCTCAACTCTTATTTAATTTAGGAATCAAATCTGTTTAAATGATTTGGAATGTAGAACATGTGCATGGTGAACATATTCTATTTTTCTAGTGCTTAACCATAGTGATTACTCACATATAAGTTATTTATGGTTAGGGCTTAACAAATAGCAAAGGGAATGGGATTAGTTCATGATTTTATGTGGGTGATGATTTCTTAGGGTTTAACAAGATGGTTTGGATAATCTCTATGATTACTAATCTTGACTCACAAATTTTAGTTTAACTCAATTAAGATAAATCCTATGCTCATTCAATTCACTTGCTAAGGTGATTCTATTTTATAAAATACTATTTCATTTGGTTCACAAAGCAATCTCTTTGGAAAGCAAAATAGAATTGAATAATGGTTCACTCTACTCACCAAATGGTATTTAGTCCTTAAGTATATATGGCTTGGTTTATACTTGTGATCCATGATACACAAGTTAGGACATAATATTTTATGTGGGGTGAATCCTATGTGAAGGGTTTAGAGCTTTGGTGATGCTTCACTAATTGAAGTATAAAATAGGCATGAGGCATGGCAGGGTTCTACTTATAATCCCAAGTGATACTTGGATTGAAATTCAAATGTGATCTAGGGTTTTAGTGGTGATCATGAATAGGATATGGCTCTCACCTCCAAGATTAAAGGTTGGTTTGAACAAGTAAGATTTAATACTACTCTAATATTCTCTAAGATAGTCATGGCTATGGTTAGCATCTATATTCTCTCTCACTTCTAAATGTCTTCTAATAGCCTAAGGTCCTACTCAAGAGATGATGATATGATTCTCAAAATATATGGTTTGCCTAGGGATTCTACCTTGGTATCTTATGTAGCTTGTTCTTCTGGAAATCTGATAAACCTGCATCTTGTGGCATGCCTCCACCTCCTAGCTTCTTCATATTGATCCTAGCTAATGTATGGAGTGGCTCTATGTGTTGGTTTCCTTGTATCATGCTACAAGATGATCAAAGGGATGAAGGGTGTGGCTCCTTTTATAGGCTTGGGCAAGCTCTAATATCATGACACATAGGTGGGTGACTCTTGTTTTGGTTTGATGAGTAAGGTGCTTGGTTGTCATGCCCTCATCCATAGCAATCCTTTGAGCATGAGGTGGCAAGTCTTGGGATGCAAGTCATGTAGATATTTTCATCCCATGTGGCATGATCCTTATCCTCTCATATGACTTATCTTTTGATAGCCAAGTGGCATTTGTTACTAAATATCTTGTGGATGGTTTTATTATTGTGGATGAGTCACTATATCATATTTGATTGGATTTATATTATAATATTGGTCAAAAAGTCAAGGTTGAAGGTTATTCCTCAATTTTGAATAGTTGGTGTTTGATTGCACCAAGGCATGATCATATGAGTTTCAAAATACTCATGAGTAGTTTTATTCAAATAGTTTGAACTATAACTTGTAATGTAAATGGATTCAGTTTTATGATATTCCATATATTTAATAAGTTATGATTTAAATAAGAATGTGTGGCCTTTATGCACTTTAGACCCTGTGATTTACCTTATTTATTAATAAGTTTAGAATTGAATTATATTACACACAAAATTAGTTGAAGATACACCATGAGAATCATGGTAGAAACATTTATTTAGTAAAAGACATGGAAAAGATAAGTAAAGAATAGTTTCTTAATTATTCATGTGTTGTTGTAAGGAATGTCATGTTGAGATCTTTTATAGAATCTTGTAGTTGACCCTTACTTAAGGTGTTGTTTGTTGTCAAAACTAATTCCATTTGATCTAGCTCCTAGATCAAATCCTCTCTACCCAAAACAAGGTTTTAGCAAATATCACAGTGAAGTTTATAGCGCTTGACTTGATGATCTACTTCAATTCCAGCAAGTCAAGTGAAACTTCAGTTACCGTGGTAAGTTTATTTGAAAGCGAAAATTCCCCGGATTTTCTATGCATGAATGCAATGCACACTTTGGTGTTCTCTCATTTTATAGCCTCTAAACCTGGGATATTACAGCCTCTCCCCCTTAAACTGAACTTCGTCCCGAAGTTCGAACGCTCTCATGTTTCGGAATGTTGAACTGACTTGAACAGATCACAATCCTTTCAACTCCATGGTGATCTCACTAGATATAATTGAATATATCCTTTGTCCAGATCCTTCCTGGAGTCTTCTGATGTCTGGCACTGATACTTTCTTCAATTCTATGTTTTCTTCCAACACTTTAAGCTTATAGTCTTACTACCCAAAGATCTTTTGGCTTAGGACATCTTCTTGTGCTATTGGACTCTACTAATAGTTGTAATAACAGCTTCCTATCTGGGTACCCCAAAATTTGGTTCTATTAGCTACGGTGATCCAAAGGTTAATTCTAAAAGATTTGTTTAAGGTAGGGTATTGGTTTCCCTTACTACCATAACGATAGTAATGATACTTAGTAAGGTATTTACAATAGGTATGGTCCTGGTGGTTTATTCCTACGAATGGATTAGACTCATTTAGTCCGTCCAATCATGGCTTCTAGTTTATGCTAGTTATCCTCCTTTTGGTTTCTTTAGGTTCCATGAAAGGAATCATTCTAATAAACATTAGTTTTGGTTTGGTTAAACCCTTTGGTCTTTAGCTTCTCAAGCTTTGATTGTCCTCCGATATCTTCTTCATCCAACTTCATTATCTTAGACTTACTTGAGCTCTTCTACTTCTGAGTAATTATTCATTACCCACTCAAGTTAGGGTCTAACCCTTACTTCTTCGATATATGAATATCGGCTTCTGATCTGACATCCTCCTGAGAGTACTATTATATGGATACTTCCCAACAACCTTATGAAAATAAGATTGGACTTCCTCTCAGTTCAGACCTTCTTCTTCGTCTTTCATACTCCAAATCATATCTTAATACTTCTCCTTCAATCTTCCTCTCCCCCTTGGAGTTTACTAATGATCTTCAAACTCCTTTTCTTCTAATCATTAAACTCCAAGGTTAGAAGATTGGTCTAAGTATGGTTTAGTTTGTACTTTTCTATAGTCTCACGAAGAATTATTTGCGGTGTATCCACACAGTTGTGGGTATCCGATGTGAATCCTCCAACTAAATATTTACTAGCTACGGGATACCAGCTGCGGAATCCCTCTTTCCTTTAGAGTGAAAGAACGATTAAGCTGTGGACTATTTGTTACCAGCTGCAGACTATCTAACACAAGATGTGGCTTATTGGATACCAGCTGTGGCTATGTTATGTTTTTAGGCAATATCTACCTACCAGCTGTGGCTTCTTACATAGTTTTAGTTAAGATATACCCCACTTCACATACTTTCTCTTTATGATTATCCTATATCAGCTGCGGTCTTATTATGCCAGCTGCGACTTCACTTGTCTATTTTCCTTCTTCTAGGGTTTGTTTTGCAAGAAAATCACTTGTTGACACCATAAAAATAGTATCGTAAGTGACTTCACTTGCATTCCCTTCTTCCAGAATGAATCTGGCTCCACTTATACTACTCCATATTCACTATGTTTCTCACTTTCATGGTACTTCCATGTTGAAGTACTCCTCAATTGAGGATAAAAATGAGTTTTGATTGGTCCTTCCTTCAAATTATTGTGGTGGCTTCCCACAACTTACTTCCTTCTTCCGGTGAACCTTCACCTTGTCTTCAAAATCTTCAGAATTCGTCACTTCCTCACACGAATACCTTTACCCTCTAGACCTATAACATCAAGTAAGAGCTTGATATTGCAACATGCATTTGCATATCAAAGTCAAACTTCATGTATGGATCTAGTCAAACAATGAAAATCCAATGAAAATCCAAGAAAATCCAGCTTTGTGTTTATAATACACATCTTTATATGCCCGAATATAATAGTTGGGTAAGACATCCCTAGACATCAGGCTTAGATGTGTAGTATATAACACCACATAAGAAAGGTTTTGATTGTGATACTTAGCACAAATACGTGAATTTCTACTATTTGTCTCAACATTTATCTTAATTGCACATTTGCAATGAGACAAACTTGAAACAAAATGGCTTGGGATAGTTGAAGTTAACCTAGTTTCTTTGGAAGTACTAACAAAATAGGATACCATATATATGTGCTATTGAGGACTACTTCCTGTAATACAATTAGTTCTAACATGTCTACTCTAAACACATGATTGTTTAGAATATACCACCTATAACTCTAGGATTTTTCTATGTGATATGCTCTAAATAAGCCTTCTTTAAATTAAAGACTATGGTTCTAACATACTTAGTACCGTTATTAGGATTTTAAGGCCTAAGCTTTCGAACTATTCCTTAAATCCTACTCCTTATCATACTTCTGTTATCGTACTTATGATGTTCTACTCTATCACATCATGACTCTCAATTGAATCATATATGATTACCAACTTTACCATGAAAAGTAGACTTATATGATTCCTATCACTCTTCCTTACCTCCTATGATTGACTCATCATAGGTATACACTACCTTATATAACATTTTTACATCACTTAACATCAGTCATTTGACATTTTAAACGACTCTTACTTAACCATAACTTGCGTTGGTATACTTCTTCCAATAGGATATCTTCCTTATGGTTGTATCCTCTCTTTGGACTACCATGTGTTGTATACCAACTGTGGTCTACTACCACCCATTATCTTAAGCTCCAATAGTGTTCTACTATTTTGGAATGAAGCAAGATAACTAACTAACTTTACTTAAGAAAGATAGATAAGAAAATTTGACTTAAGTGTGTCAGGATTATTCTCAAGTGAATACCCATCTCAAGTCAAAAGAATAGTTGGTTTAGCTTGGTGGACTTAGCTAATACAACTTCCTATAGACACTACCAAACCTATAGGTCTCCTTTAAAGGGTTTTAATCCTAGGGTCAAAGCATTTGCTCTGATACCAACTGTGGTGACCCAGCATACCACTGCATGGTGTAGTACACAAGTCGTTGACATAACACAAGTGAAACACCGTTCCACTCATATTACATCCCTCAGAGTGGTACAACAGAAACATATGCGAGTCCAAGGTATGTCTATAGAAGGATACACGAACTGTTTACAGAAGATCAACACAGCCTCCTACTTTACAGTGAGGTAAAACTTCAAATAAGCTCCAGAAGAACGACTTGAAATCTAACTTATTGCTAACTTAAGCTTCAGAGCTACTAGGCTTGCTATAGAAATCTAGCTACTTAGGTGCTAGGATTAGGGAAAGGTTCCCTTCTATACTAGTCTAAGTTTCCACTTTAGTTGCTGCAGCAGTTGACTTCATTGACTTCTTTGCTTGGATTCTTCGTCTTGTTGCAGTTGACTCCTTTGTCTTCGAGTTCCACGGTAGATTCTCCTTCGGTGCCTCCATAGCTAAGCAGGGGATTTAAGAGTGGGATGAGTACGAGCGTACTCAGCAAGTTCATATTAGGGAAATAGGTGTATCATGCACTAGCTACAGCCACAGACCAGAAAGTCATAGGCAATGCAAGTTTTTGTAAACATTTCTTCAAAAGGTTTATTTTATTCTGAAAACTATGCCCATCCTTCACCAGGTTGACTAGAACTTCATGGAGTTCCTTTCCCGGCATCCCTTCCCGGAACAGGAGTGACAGTCACAATTCAGTATCCTCTGCAGAGGTGCGTTACTTTTCCCATAAGAGAACTTAACCTTGTTGCCAACCGAGTAGCTTGCTCGTTCACACTTCCTTTGGTGTGAGGTCAGGTATAAGAACCAAGCCCACACCGCCTTCTCCGCGACCTGACCCACCCTTTTGTAAGTCTGTCCTCTCCTATATCTATGGGTAGACTAACACAGGCACTTGTTCTCTCCTATACCGTTAAGGTAGACTGATCCGAACAACTTATGTGCCCTATCCTATACACCATAGATAGACTGATCCGGACAACCCTTACAATCCTTCATAGACCAATAATAAGTCTACCCTCTCCTGTATCTAATGGTAGACCGTGCAGGACCACATGTCCCCACCTTTACCAAAGATAGACTGATACGGGCAACCCTTATTACCAGTCCGTTGGCATGCGAGAGGGAAAAGATACAGCTGGCTTCCCAGAGCCATTATAGATCTTATGGTTAACGCGATATGTACGGCGCTAGAATCACTGGACGGCATTGGTACTTAATCCTAGATGAATAGTACCCGTGCAATGGAACCTCCACCAATCAACACATACCATGGTTCCATTGCCCACCACATAGTCATATTCATAATTGTAAAATTAATATTTGCTTTTCAATGCAAGAGTGATAAGTATAGTACTTTGCATATAATTTGATAAAAATAATCAAATGACATGAGCAAGCGATGAACTTGCCTTTCTTGACTGCAAGATTATGCAAAAAGCTTCGATACGTGAGAACTCCAAATTCTGAAATACCATCATCGTCCGGTAAGGACAATGTTTAAAGAACTGGCAAAGATGCTATAATGCATAGTATGAGATGCAATCGTCCCGAGCGTAACCTAACCTCGATGATTTAGGATGGATGAGTTGTAAAGATTTCTTTAGTGTGTGTTGCACTTTTAGGATGGTTCTCAAACAAGGTTCTTATTAGGGTTGGTGATATTAATAGCATAAACAAGTGATATAATGCATCATAACAATCATACACATAAAGAATGGTGGTTGAACAACAAGTAAAGTCAGTTTTAAGTTCTACTGTACATAGTTGATGATCACTTATACTATGCTTCAAAAGAATAACTTTTGAAGAACATGTTAATTGAGAAATAGTAAGTATTTCACATAAGAACGATGGGCTTCTATGGTTTGATTGATATTTGTACTTCAAAAGAATAACTTTTGAAGAACAGGTTATATAAGAAAAAGAACTACTATATATAGGAGCTATATGCTTCTAGGGTTTACTATTGGTTTCATTTAGTTCATTATTAGGGACTAGTTAGGTTCTTAAGTTGGATGGATCTATAACAACAAGTATTGGCAGGTTTATTATTATGGTTTCTTCTAAGGATTTGGTGTTCAGATGGGTACGTGCGCACACATCAGCCGTCGTTGGATTTGCTTTGAGATTCTGCCATCCCACTTTCTGAGCTAACAGCGACATACGGTGTTAAACAATCTTTTATCCGTTGGTGCTGCTCGTCCGATGCGCTTTGTCTCCATGCTCTCTTAGTACTTGGCGAATGAAACCAAAAAGGTACTCCACGGTGAGACACAGGGAGCCACTGATTGAGCATGCTGCCACATGCGCATGGAGACGAGGCTCATCGGCCACAGAGCCGTGGCGCCTTTCGCGACGACGCCGCCTCCTCACGCTCAGCCTCCACTAACGGCGTGTGCGGCCGGGACGCCTACTCCCGTGTGGTCGGGCGGCGAGCGGAGGCGCGCCCTCCCCGATGCGTGCGCAGGGCGGCTCCCTCCCCGATGCGTGCGTGGCCGGACGCCTACTCCTCATGTGGTCGGCGGCGGCGAGCGGCGGCGCCGTCCCCGATGCGTGCGCAGGGCGGCTCCCCTCCCCGATGCGTGCGTGGCCGGGACGCCTACCTCGTTGGTCCGCGGCGGCAGCGGCGGCGCCCCCCGATGATATGGTGGTGTGGTCCGGTTTGGTTTGACGGTGTGAATGCTTGACACCAGCTTGATCTCTTCATAGCTAGTTTCTGAACATACTTCGAGATCCAACACACATTGATGCTTCGTGTCGTTGTACAACATGCGCATGTGGAACACCTCATGTAGTAGGGCCGAGCTGCGCGAGCCGCCTGCGACCGGTGTCGCCGAAAGTCTCCGGCCGGCGCCACGTTGGGGCCCTAGACTGCGGGTGATGGGGAGGTCGCCAGCCCGCGCAGCGAGCAGCTGGCGCCCTCTCGCTTCGCTAAAGTAGCACGCAAGGTTCTCCATGCTCCCGAGCGATGAGGTACCAGTGTCGCCGCTCAACGCCTCGTTGCTGGTCGCCGCCGTTCGTTTCGGAGGTCGTGAGATTGAGGTGGCCAAAAACGAGCCGTGACTCGTGAGGCGCCGCATGGCGACGCCTCCTCCACGCGCCACCCGCGGCTGCCGCACGCCCGCGGATCCGGACGAGGGAATCAAACGGGCCTTGAGCGGGGCGCCCCCGGTCCGGCACCTCGACGAGCCCACCTCCGACCCAGCGCGTCCCGCCTCGTCTCCGTGACTCGCCGAGGGAGCCACCCGTCGCCGGCGTGGCTTCGATAGGGCGCGTGTCGGAGGACGCGGACGGCCTCATCCCCGGTGCTGGTGGCCTCCTCCCGGAACCTAGCGGCGGGGCTCGATTTCTATGGTAGTTTCGAAGAGAGAGATTGAGTGGTCGAGAGTGCCTCACTGAGCGGCGGAGAGATAAGGCGATGAGGGTTGTTTTGACACGATGCTTTTCCTATTCCTAATCTTGAGGCGTCGCACGGGGTGTGCTCACGGACAACTAACACCGTCGGACACGTGTCAGTCTGTTACCGCGTGCTCACGTACCCCTCTGATCACCAGGCTTCATCCGTTCTTCTAAGCATCATATCAAAGGATGATTCAAGGTAATGCTATGAATTAGGTATTAAGGTTTACTATGGCTTCATATTTGCTTCACTAAGTAATCACTAATGGCTTTTAAACTAGATGGTTTATTATTTCATGAATAGGGTTTAGTTGGATAGGAGCATGTGTTGTGAATTGCTACACAAGGTTGGTACTAGGGTTTATCATTATGGTTCTACTAGGGTTTGATGGTTGAGGTTGAATTCCATGGTGTGATACTAAGTATGAGGATTAATGGTGCTAACATATTAACAAGCTAGGGTTTGATCCTAAGTGGCACTAATTGGTTATATAAGGTTGACTCAAAAATAAAGACATGGAATGATGGCTCATGTGAATTGGTTTTATTTTGGTGGATCATGACTTGTATTTGTTGGTCACATAATAAGGTTCTACATGTAAGGTGAAATTCACATGATCATATGTGATAAACAATTAGGGTTTTAGGGTTAAAACAATTTGGAATGAACACATAAAATAATAAGATCAAGGTCTTACTTAAATTAAAACTAGGGTTTCTAAATTATGGTACAACTCTTAAATTGATAATTGACAATATAGGTGTGTGGTAACTAATTACTTTGAAACACAATTAATAATGGTTTGCATTTTATTTATTTTTAAGTGATTTAATAGTTAAGAGAAACATTACTCAGGGTTTAATCTAGAATTAGGGTTTCCTAATTATTGTTAGGTTTTAAGATAATAACTTGCTAATTAAAATGTTTGAGTTCACAATATTTAAGCTACCAAATTAATATTGGTTTTTAATATCTTCTTGATTTATTATGATTTAAAGAAAATAGAAAATAGTAATTTGCAATTTAGGGTTTATGAATTATCACTAAAATAAAAAGATAAAGAAATTCAATCTTAACATTTTACTTAGTTACTAAATAATAATTATTTAATTTTTGGAAACTTCACTAATTATTGAATTTAAATTGTATTTAAAACAAATGGAAAGGCATATTTAACAAAGTTAAAAATAAGTGGATTTTTATTTTGACACACATTTTTATTTTATATTTTATTTGAATAGAGTTTATTTTTGTGAGCATTTTGATATATTATTCATATTTTTCTGAGTTAATATGAATTTTCTATGATTTTGCAAAGTTTTAGCTATTTACTGGAATTTGAAATAAAGCAAAAATCTAAACGTACCGATTCGATGTGTACCCACAGAGACAGACAGGTGGGCCTGTTGACTGAGTCAATTGCCACGCGGGCAACGACCAGTCAACAGAGCTGAGGTGGCGATGCCACGTCAACCTCGCCGGAGAGAACGCCGGTGACGCTCCGGCGAGCGACGGAACAGCTGCTAGGGACCTCCAGAGGCAACCTAACTAGGTGCGTTCGAACCAGTACTTGATGCTGAGCAAACGAGCGTGAACGACACCACCCAATGGTCACCGGAGCATCGCCGGTGAACACGACTGCGGCGGCGGGCTCCGGCCAACTATCGATTGCGAGCTACAGACGGATCTAGGAAGCGAGATCTGGCTCATTAGATGCGCGAGCTCACCCTGAATACGACGGCGTGGTCGACGACGACGATTGCTGACGGAGACGACGGCGATTGACCATTTCCCGGCGATGTGCTGCAGAAGGGATCGATGAAATTGATCTGCTACACGGCTCCCCTGGATGCTCGGGTCCTCCCAGATGCTCCTTGAGTCCAGGCGCTCCTCCTGGACCACGTGCCGGAGGCTGGGGTGGCCTCCTCCGCCGTGTTCTTGATCGACGCCGGCGACAGAGAACAGATGGGCGTGAGAGATAGAGGTTGTCTGAGCAGCAATGGAGTGGTGGAGGTGAACAAGGAGTGCACGGCGATGTCCTCCACCTATTTATAGGCCAAGGGAAGCCCTGTGGCCTCGACACGGCGACGGCCATGGTTGAGAGGTGGCGGTGTCTGGAGGGTTCCTATGGGCGAAGATCTTTTGCTTCTGGATATGCTCGGACGCGAGAGGTATGGGAGTGGTTCTGGAAGCTTCTGCGGCGTCCGGGACGACCTTATCGTCGACGAGAACGGCGTCTACTGGCTCTGCCGTGCTGTCGAGCTCGGAGACGACGACGACGAAGACATCTCTCCACGCACGATTCTTGACGCACGTGAAACGGTATTTGGTCATGGGCTAGGCTGCTCCTGGGCTTCGACGTGGGCTTCTGTTAGGTTTTCCCTCTCTTTCTCTTTTCAAATTTTCTATTTATATTTTCTGTTTTGTGTTTTGTTATTTGAATCCAAATTTGAATTCTGTTTTGTTTTGCAGGTTCTAAAATATTTGAGTATCAAAACAATTTGATAATGCTACCTACTGTATTGTTTTGTTTATAAACAACTATTTTATAATTGATTAATTTTGGGTTCTTATGAGGCACAAGTTAAAATTCAAATTGATAAAATTTTAGGGTTCATCTCAACTCTTATTTAATTTAGGAATCAAATCTGTTTAAATGATTTGGAATGTAGAACATGTGCATGGTGAACATATTCTATTTTTCTAGTGCTTAACCATAGTGATTACTCACATATAAGTTATTTATGGTTAGGGCTTAACAAATAGCAAAGGGAATGGGATTAGTTCATGATTTTATGTGGGTGATGATTTCTTAGGGTTTAACAAGATGGTTTGGATAATCTCTATGATTACTAATCTTGACTCACAAATTTTAGTTTAACTCAATTAAGTTAAATCCTATGCTCATTCAATTCACTTGCTAAGGTGATTCTATTTTATAAAATACTATTTCATTTGGTTCACAAAGCAATCTCTTTGGAAAGCAAAATAGAATTGAATAATGGTTCACTCTACTCACCAAATGGTATTTAGTCCTTAAGTATATATATGCTTGGTTTATACTTGTGATCCATGATACACAAGTTAGGACATAATATTTTATGTGGGGTGAATCCTATGTGAAGGGTTTAGAGCTTTGGTGATGCTTCACTAATTGAAGTATAAAATAGGCATGAGGCATGGCAGGGTTCTACTTATAATCCCAAGTGATACTTGGATTGAAATTCAAATGTGATCTAGGGTTTTAGTGGTGATCATGAATAGGATATGGCTCTCACCTCCAAGATTAAAGGTTGGTTTGAACAAGTAAGATTTAATACTACTCTAATATTCTCTAAGATAGTCATGGCTATGGTTAGCATCTATATTCTCTCTCACTTCTAAATGTCTTCTAATAGCCTAAGGTCCTACTCAAGAGATGATGATATGATTCTCAAAATATATGGTTTGCCTAGGGATTCTACCTTGGTATCTTATGTAGCTTGTTCTTCTGGAAATCTGATAAACCTGCATCTTGTGGCATGCCTCCACCTCCTAGCTTCTTCATATTGATCCTAGCTAATGTATGGAGTGGTTCTATGTGTTGGTTTCCTTGTATCATGCTACAAGATGATCAAAGGGATGAAGGGTGTGGCTCCTTTTATAGGCTTGGGCAAGCTCTAATATCATGACACATAGGTGGGTGACTCTTGTTTTGGTTTGATGAGTAAGGTGCTTGGTTGTCATGCCCTCATCCATAGCAATCCTTTGAGCATGAGGTGGCAAGTCTTGGGATGTCATGTAGATATTTTCATCCCATGTGGCATGATCCTTATCCTCTCATATGACTTATCTTTGGATAGCCAAGTGGCATTTGTTACTAAATATCTTGTGGATGGTTTTATTATTGTGGATGAGTCACTATATCATATTTGATTGGATTTATATTATAATATTGGTCAAAAAGTCAAGGTTGAAGGTTATTCCTCAATTTTGAATAGTTGGTGTTTGATTGCACCAAGGCATGATCATATGAGTTTCAAAATACTCATGAGTAGTTTTATTCAAATAGTTTGAACTATAACTTGTAATGTAAATGGATTCAGTTTTATGATATTCCATATATTTAATAAGTTATGATTTAAATAAGAATGTGTGGCCTTTATGCACTTTAGACCCTGTGATTTACCTTATTTATTAATAAGTTTAGAATTGAATTATATTACACACAAAATTAGTTGAAGATACACCATGAGAATCATGGTAGAAACATTTATTTAGTAAAAGACATGGAAAAGATAAGTAAAGAATAGTTTCTTAATTATTCATGTGTTGTTGTAAGGAATGTCATGTTGAGATCTTTTATAGAATCTTGTAGTTGACCCTTACTTAAGGTGTTGTTTGTTGTCAAAACTAATTCCATTTGATCTAGCTCCTAGATCAAATCCTCTCTACCCAAAACAAGGTTTTAGCAAATATCACAGTGAAGTTTATAGCGCTTGACTTGATGATCTACTTCAATTCCAGCAAGTCAAGTGAAACTTCAGTTACTGTGGTAAGTTTTATTTGAAAGCGCGAAAAATTCCCCGGATTTTCTATGCATGAATGCAATGCACACTTTGGTGTTCTCTCATTTTATAGCCTCTAAACCTGGGATATTACAGATTCAAAGCAATAGATTGCTATCAAAGAGATAATGACTAAACAAATGAATCATATAGCAAAACTTTTCATGAATAGTACTTTCAAGACAAGTATCAAAAAGACTTGCATAAGAGCTAACTCATAAAGCAATAGATTCAAAGTAGAAGGCATTGAAGCAACACAAAGGATGATTAAGTTTCAGCAATTGCTTTCAGCTTGTAACATGTATATCTCATGGATAATTGTCAACATAGAGTAATATAACAAGTGCAATAAGTAATCATGTAGGAATCAATGAACACAGTTAACACAAGTGTTTGCTTCTAAGACAGAAAGAGGTAGGTAAACTGACTCAACATAAAGTAAAAGAATGGCCCTTCATAGAGGAAAGCATGGATTACTATTTTTGTGCTAGAGCTTTTAGTTTGAAAATATAGAAACAATTTTATCAACGGTAGTAATAATTCATATGTGTTATGCATAAAACTTCCTACAAGTTGCTAGTCTCATGCATAGAATACCAATAGTGCTCGCACCTTGTCCTAATTAGCTTGGATTAACACGGATTATCATTGCATAACATATGTTTCAACCAAGTGTCACAAAGGGGTACTGATACGTCTCTAACGTATCTATAATTTCTGATGTTCCATGCTTGTTTTATGACAATACCTACATGTTTTGTTCACACTTTATGATGTTTTTATGCATTTTCCGGAACTAACCTATTAACAAGATGCCGAAGTGCCTCCTTTTCTGCTGTTTTTGGTTCTAGAAAGGCTGTTCGGGCAATATTCTCGGAATTCGATGAAACAAAGACCAAACATCTTAATTCACCGAGACGGACCAGAACACCGAGGGGAGACGGAGAGGAGGCCCAGGGCCCCCACACCACAGGCTGCGCGGCAGGCCTCTCGTCGCGCCGGTATGGGGAGGGCGCCCGGTGCCCCTCCGACGCCGCCTCTTCGCCTATAAAGTCCTCGCGACCTAAAACCCAATAACGATTGACGAAACTCCGAAAGACTCCAGGGACGCCACGCCATCGCGAAACTCCACCCGGGACAGAAGTCTGTTCCGCACGCCGCCGGACGGGGAATTGCCCCGGAGCCATCTCCATCGACACCACCGCCATCTTCATCGCCATCGCTGTCGCCCATGATGAGGAGGGAGTAGTTCTCCCTCGAGGCTGAGGGCTCTACCGGTAGCTATGTGGTTAATCTCTCTCATGTACCTCAATACAATGATCTCATGAATTGCTTTGCATGATTGAGATCCATATGATGAGCTTTGTATCACTATTAATCTATGTGCTACTCTAGTAATGTTATTAAAGTAGTCTATTCCTCCTTCATGATGTAATGGTGACAGTGTGTGCATCATGTAGTACTTGGCGTAGGTTATGATTGTAATCTCTTGTAGATTATGGAGTTGATTATTACTTGATAGTATTGATGTGATATATTCCCCCTTTCATACTGTAATGGTGACAGTATGTATGCTATGTTAGTACTCGGTCTAAATTGCAAAGATCTATTATGCTCTAAAGGTTACTTAAATATGAATGCCGAATGTTGTGGCGCTTGTTAACTCCGGCTTGAGGGAGCTCTTGTAGCCCTACACAATGAATGGTGTTTGTTATCAAACAAGAGTATATGTAGCACAAGTGAGGAGAAGTTATTTATTTATTATGTGATCAATGTTGAGAGTGTCCACTAGTGAAAGTATGATCCCTAGGCCTTGTTTCCAATACTGCAAACACCGCTTACTTACTGTTCTACTGCATGTTTACTCGCTGCCATATTTATTTCAGATTGTTATTACCACTCATATTCATCTATACCACCTGTGTTTTACTATCTCTTCGCCGAACTAGTGCACCTATACATCCGACAAGTGTATTAGGTGTGTTGGGGACACAAGAGACTTCTTGTATCTTAATTGCAGGGTTGCTTGAGAGGACTATGTTTGACCTCTACCTCCCCGAGTTCGATAAACCTTGGGTGATTCACTTAAGGGAAATTTGCTGCTGTTCTACAAACCTCTGCTCTTGGAGGCCCAACACTGTCTACAAGAATAGAAGCACACGTAGACATCAAGCTATTTTCTGGCGCCGCCGGGGAGGTAAGGTAAAAGGTATTCACATCCTCCGACTACTAAGCTATTTCCTAGCACTGTTGCCGGTGTGTGAGTGCTCGAAGCTATCTCCTTTAGATTCTGCAATTATATCTTTTTGTTTCTTGTTTTTATTTTCACTGGTTAGGCATAATGGAAAACAACAAAAAAATTAGTGAGATTTTTAATCTTTTTCCTGAGTTAGAATTGTTTGATGCGAAAATTAAAAAACCTATGGAACCTTATTTGCATGTTAGTAGCAATGTTATTAGTACGAATGCAATTACTGCTAATGCTATGGAAAAGTCTAAGCTTGGGGAAGCTAGTTTTTATGATCTTTTTAGCTTCCCAGTTTTAGGGGAGAAAATTTGCTCTGATAATACTTTATCTCCCATATGCGATAACTCTAATGATGCTTGTGATATTTTAAATCCACCTACTGAAAATATTCCTTTCAAGATACCTATGAAAATTATTGAACGTGTTATAGATAACCGCTATGAAGGGGATGGAACTGTCCGTCCTGAAGATCATTTACTGTTTTTACATGAATTATGCGGGTTATTCAAGTGTGCATGTATTTCTATGGATGAAGTTAGGAAGAAATTATTCTCTATGTCGTTGTCTGGTAAAGCGGCGCATTGGTATAAACTGCTGAAGGATGGGCATTCTCTTGATTGGAAGGATATTGTGCCTCTCTTTTATTCTAAATTTTATCCTCCTCATGAAGTGCATATTGATAGGAATTACATTTATAAATTTTATCCTCGTGATGGAGAGAGTATTTCCCAAGCGTGGGGGAGATTGAAGTCACTAATGCTCAAATGTCCCATTCATGAGCTCCCCCGTAATGTTATTATTAATAATTTTTATGCAAGGCTTTCAGGACATCACAAGGACTATCTAGACGCATGTTTGGAGGGATCTTTCACAAGCAAGGAGGTTGAAGCTAGATGGGATCTTCTTGATCGGATTGAGGAGAACGCTGAAGATTGGGAGAATGACAAAGGTAGAGAGTGATACGTCTCCAACGTATCGATAATTTCTTATGTTCCATGCTACATTATTGATGATATCTACATGTTTTATGCACATTATATGTCGTATTTACGCATTTTCTGGAACTAACCTATTAACAAGATGTCGAAGAGCTAGTTGCTGTTTTCTGCTGTTTTTGGTTTCAGAAATCCTAGTAAGGAAATATTCTCGGAATTGGACGAAATCAACACCCAGGGTCCTATTTTTGCACGAGGCTTCCAGAAGACCGAAAGGATAACGGCGGGCGACGAGCGCCACGCCAGGGCGGCCATGGGCCCGCGCCGCCCTGGTGTGTGGGGCCCTCGTGCACCCTTGCGCTGCCCTTTCGCCTACAAATAGCCTCCGTCGCGAAACCCCGAGAGCCACGATACGGAAAACCTTCCCAGACGCCGCCGCCGCGAATCCCATCTCGGGTGATTCAGGAGATCGCCTCCGGCACCCTGCGGAGAGGGGATTCATCTCCCGGAGGACTCTACACCGCCATGGTCGCCTCCGGAGTGATGAGTGAGTAGTTCACCCCTGGACTATGGGTCCATAGCAGTAGCTAGATGGTCGTCTTCTCCTTATGTGCTTCATTGTTGGATCTTGTGAGCTGCCTAACATGATCAAGATCATCTATCTGTAATACTATATGTTGTGTTTGTCGGGATCCGATGGATAGAGAATACTATGTTATGGTGATTATCAATCTATTGTTTATGTGTTGTTTATGATCTTGCATGCTCTCCGTTATTAGTAGAGGCTCTGGCCAAGTTTTTGCTCTTAACTCCAAGAGGGAGTATTTATGCTCGATAGTGGGTTCATGCCTTCATTGACACCGACAGTGACAGAAAGTTCTAAGGTTGTGATGTGTTGTTGCCACTAGGGATAAAACATTGATTCTATGTCTAAGGATGTAGTTGTCGATTACATTACGCACCATACTTAATGCAATTGTCTGTTGCTTTGCAACTTAATACTGAAAGGGGTTCGGATGATAACTGAAGGTGGACTTTTTAGGCATAGATGCAGTTGGATGGCGGTCTATGTACTTTGTCGTAATGCCCAATTAAATCTCACTATATTTATCATATCATGTATATGCATTGTTATGCCCTTCTCTATTTTGTCAATTGCCCGACCGTAATTTGTTCACCCAACATGCTTTTATCTTATGGGAGAGACACCTCTAGTGAACTGTGGACCCCGGTCCTATTCTTTACATCGCATACAATCTACTGCAATAGTTGTTTTACTGTTTTCTTGCAAACAATCATCTTCCACACAATACGGTTAATCCTTTGTTACAGCAAGCGGTGAGATTGACAACCTCACTGCTTCGTTGGGGCAAAGTACTTTGGTTGTGTTGTGCAGTTCCACGTTGGCGCGGAATCCCGTTGTTGCGCCGCATCACATTTCGCCACCATCAACCTTCAACATGCTTCTTGGCTCCTCCTGGTTCGATTAAACCTTGGTTTCTTTCTGAGGGAAAACTTGCCACTGTGCGCATCATACCTTCCTCTTGGGGTTCCCAACGGACGTGTGCATTTACGCGCATCAAGCATAAGAGGCTTGGTTTCTTTCCTGATTTTAAACAAATACTTGAAAAGATGGATATGGATAGAATTAGGTATACTAGTAATGTTAATGATGGTAGGGAAATTAAAGCGCCAATACCTAGTAAGCTACTAGGGATGCATGAAGCTTTGGAAAATAATTATGCTTGGCTTGTTCCTGAAAATTTGTTTGATGAGAATAGTAAGCCTAGGAGCAATGAGAGAGGAGTTACTTATATAGACCAGATACAATGCATTGTTGAGGAAACTCCCAACACCCCTGGTTATAATGTTGATGCTTCTACTCTCGATGTTACTTGATTTGCACTTTCTGCGCCTAGCTGAAAGGCGTTAAAGAAAAGCGCTTATGGGAGACAACCCATGTTTTTACTACAGTACTTTGTTTTATATTTGAGTCTTGGAAGTTGTTTACTACTGTAGCAACCTCTCCTTATCATGTTTTGGTGCCAAGTAAAGTTTCTATGTTAAAGTTGATGTTATATTTGGGATCGCTGCACAGAAACAGCATTTCTGTCTGTCACGAATCTGGGCCTAAGTCTCTGTAGAAAATTCGAAAAAATCTTCCCATTTACGAGCGTGATCCTCAGATATGTACGCAACTTCCATTAGTTTTGAGTTTTTCCATTTGAGCAAGTCTGGTGCCATTTTAAAATTCGTCTTTACGGACTGTTCTGTTTTTGACAGATTCTGCCTTTTATTTCGCATTGCCTCTTTCGCTATGTTGGATGAATTTCTTTGATCCATTAATGTCCAGTAGCTTTGTGCAATGTCCAGAAGTGTTAAGAATGTTTGTGTCACCTCTGAATATGTGAATTATTAATTGTGCACTAACCCTCTAATGAGTTTGCTTGAAGTTTGGTGTGAAGGAAGTTTTCAAGGGTCAAGAGAGGAGTATGATATACTATGATCAAGAGGAGTGAAAGCTCTAAGCTTGGGGATGCCCCGTGGTTCACCCCTGCATATTTTAAGAAGACTCAAGCGTCTAAGCTTGGGGATGCCCAAGGCATCCCCTTCTTCATCGACAACATCATCAGGTTCCTCCCCTGAAACTATATTTTTATTCAGTCACATCTTGTGTTCTTTGCTTGGAGCGTCGGTTTGCTTTTGTTTTTGTTTTGTTTGAATAAAATGGATCCTAGCATTCACTTTGTGGGAGAGAGACACGCTCCGCTGTTGCATATGGACAAATATGTCCTTAGGCTTTACTCATAATGTTCAAGGCGAAGTTTTTTTTCGTTAAATTGTTATATGGTTGGAATTGGGAAATGCTACATGTAGTAATTCTAAAATGTCTTGGATAATGTGATACTTTGCAATTGTTGTGCTCATGTTTAAGCTCTTGCATCATATACTTTGCACCCATTAATGAAGAAATACATAGAGCTTGCTAAAATTTGATTTGCATATTTGGTCTCTCTAAGGTCTAGATAATTCTAGTATTGAGTTTTGAACAACAAGAAAGACGGTGTAGAGTCTTATAATGTTTACAATATGTCTTTTATGTGAGTTTTGCTGCACCGGTTCATCCTTGAGTTTGCTTCAAATAACCTTGCTAGCCTAAACCTTGTATCGAGAGGGAATACTTCTCATGCATCCAAAATCCTTGAGCCAACCACTATGCCATTTGTGTCCACCATACCTACCTACTACATGGTATTTCCCCGCCATTCCAAAGTAAATTGCTTGAGTGCTACCTTTAAAATTCTATCATTCACCTTTGCAATATATAGCTCATGGGACAAAATAGCCTTAAAAACTATTATAGTATTGAATATGTACTTATGCACTTTATCTTTTATTAAGTTGCTTGTTGTGCGATAACCATGCTTCTGGGGACGCCATCAACTATTCTTTGTTGAATATCATGTGAGTTGCTATGCATGTCCGTCTTGTCTGAAGTAAGAGAGATCTACCACCTTAATGGTTGGAGCATGCATATTGTTAGAGAAGAACATTGGGCCGCTAACTAAAGCCATGAATCATGGTGGAAGTTTCATTTGGACATATATCCTCAATCTCATATGAGAATAATAATTGTTGCTACATGCTTATGCATTAAAGAGGATTCCATTATCTGTTGTCATGTTGTGGTATGGATGTCTAAGTTGAGAATAATCAAAAGCGAGAAATCCAAAATGCGAGCTTTCTCCTTAGACCTTTGTACAGGCGGCATGGAGGTACCCCTTTGTGACACTTGGTTGAAACATGTGCATTGCGAAGATCCGGTAGTCCAAGCTAAGTAGGAAAGTTGCGGGCACTATTAGTATACTATGCATGAGGCTTGCAACTTGTAAGATATAATTTACATAACTCATATGCTTTATTACTACCGTTGACAAAATTGTTTCATGTTTTCAAAATAAAAGCTCTAGCACAAATATAGCAATCGATGCTTCCTCTTGAAGGACCTTTCTTTTACTTTTATGTTGAGTCAGTTTACCTATCTCTCTCCACCTCAAGAAGCAAACACTTGTGTGAACTGTGCATTGATTCCTACATACTTGCATATTGAACTTGTTATATTACTTTATGTTGACAATATCCATGAGATATACATGTTATAAGTTGAAGGCAACCGCTGAAACTTAATCTTCCTTTGTGTTGCTTCAATACCTTTACTTTGATTTATTGCTTTATGAGTTAACTCTTATGCAAGACTTATTGATGCTTGTCTTGAAGTACTATTCATGAAAAGTCTTTGCTTTATGATTCATTTGTTTACTCATGTCATTACCATTGTTTTGATCGCTGCATTCATTACATATGTTTACATATAGTATGATCAAGATTATGATGGCATGTCACTTCAGAAATTATCTTTGTTATCATTTTACCTGCTCGGGACGAGCAGAACTAAGCTTGGGGATGCTGATACGTCTCCAACGTATCGATAATTTCTTATGTTCCATGCTACATTATTGATGATATCTACATGTTTTATGCACATTATATGTCGTATTTACGCATTTTCTGGAACTAACCTATTAACAAGATGCCGAAGAGCCATTTGTTTTCTGCTGTTTTTGGTTTCAGAAATCCTAGTAAGGAAATATTCTCGGAATTGGATGAAATCAACGCCCAGGGTCCTATTTTTGCACGAAGCTTCCAGAAGACCGAAAGGATAACGAAGTGGGGCGACGAGGCGCCGCCACGCCAGGGCCGCGCGGCCAGGGCTGGGCCCGCGCCGCCCTGGTGTGTGGGGCCCTCGTGCCACCCCTTGCGCTGCCCTTTCGCCTACAAATAGCCTCCGTCGGGAAACCCCCAGTACCGAGAGCCACGATACGGAAAACCTTCCAGAGACGCCGCCGCCGCGAATCCCATCTCGGGAGATTCAGGAGATCGCCTCCGGCACCCTGCCGGAGAGGGGATTCATCTCCCGGAGGACTCTACACCGCCATGGTCGCCTCCGGAGTGATGAGTGAGTAGTTCACCCTGGACTATGGGTCCATAGCAGTAGCTAGATGGTCGTCTTCTCCTTATGTGCTTCATTGTTGGATCTTGTGAGCTGCCTAACATGATCAAGATCATCTATCTGTAATACTATATGTTGTGTTTGTCGGGATCCGATGGATAGAGAATACTATGTTATGGTGATTATCAATCTATTGTTTATGTGTTGTTTATGATCTTGCATGCTCTCCGTTATTAGTAGAGGCTCTGGCCAAGTTTTTGCTCTTAACTCCAAGAGGGAGTATTTATGCTCGATAGTGGGTTCATGCCTTCATTGACACCTGGGACAGTGACAGAAAGTTCTAAGGTTGTGATGTGTTGTTGCCACTAGGGATAAAACATTGATTCTATGTCTAAGGATGTAGTTGTCGATTACATTACGCACCATACTTAATGCAATTGTCTGTTGCTTTGCAACTTAATACGAAAGGGGTTCGGATGATAACCTGAAGGTGGACTTTTTAGGCATAGATGCGTTGGATGGCGGTCTATGTACTTTGTCGTAATGCCCAATTAAATCTCACTATATTTATCATATCATGTATATGCATTGTTATGCCCTTCTCTATTTTGTCAATTGCCCGACTGTAATTTGTTCACCCAACATGCTTTTATCTTATGGGAGAGACACCTCTAGTGAACTGTGGACCCCGGTCCTATTCTTTACATCGCATACAATCTACTGCAATTGTTCTTTACTGTTTTCTTGCAAACAATCATCTTCCACACAATACGGTTAATCCTTTGTTACAGCAAGCGGTGAGATTGACAACCTCACTGTTTCGTTGGGGCAAAGTACTTTGGTTGTGTTGTGCAGGTTCCATGTTGGCGCCGGAATCCCTGTTGTTGCGCCGCATCACATTTCGCCACCATCAACCTTCAACATGCTTCTTGGCTCCTCCTGGTTCGATTAAACCTTGGTTTCTTTCTGAGGGAAAACTTGCCACTGTGCGCATCATACCTTCCTCTTGGGGTTCCCAACGGACGTGTTTTAAGCATAAGAGGCTTGGTTTCTTTCCTGATTTTAAACAAATACTTGAAAAGATGGATATGGATAGAATTAAGTATACTAGTAATGTTAATGATGGTAGGGAAATTAAAGCGCCAATACCTAGTAAGCTACTAGGGATGCATGAAGCTTTGGAAAATAATTATGCTTGGCTTGTTCCTGAAAATTTGTTTGATGAGAATAGTAAGCCTAGGAGCAATGAGAGAGGAGTTACTTATATAGACCAGATACAATGCATTGTTGAGGAAACTCCCAACTCTCAAGGTTATAATGTTGATGCTTCTACTCTCGATGTTACTTGATTTGCACTTTCTGCGCCTAGCTGAAAGGCGTTAAAGAAAAGCGCTTATGGGAGACAACCCATGTTTTTACTACAGTACTTTGTTTTATATTTGAGTCTTGGAAGTTGTTTACTACTGTAGCAACCTCTCCTTATCATGTTTTGGTGCCAAGTAAAGTTTCTATGTTAAAGTTGATGTTATATTTGGGATCGCTGCACCGAATCTGGGCCTAAGTCTCTGTAGAAAATTCGAAAAAATCTTCCCATTTACGAGCGTGATCCTCAGATATGTACGCAACTTCCATTAGTTTTGAGTTTTTCCATTTGAGCAAGTCTGGTGCCATTTTAAAATTCGTCTTTACGGACTGTTCTGTTTTGACAGATTCTGCCTTTTATTTCGCATTGCCTCTTTCGCTATGTTGGATGAATTTCTTTGATCCATTAATGTCCAGTAGCTTTGTGCAATGTCCAGAAGTGTTAAGAATGTTTGTGTCACCTCTGAATATGTGAATTATTAATTGTGCACTAACCCTCTAATGAGTTTGCTTGAAGTTTGGTGTGAAGGAAGTTTTCAAGGGTCAAGAGAGGAGTATGATATACTATGATCAAGAGGAGTGAAAGCTCTAAGCTTGGGGATGCCCCCGTGGTTCACCCCTGCATATTTTAAGAAGACTCAAGCGTCTAAGCTTGGGGATGCCCAAGGCATCCCCTTCTTCATCGACAACATCATCAGGTTCCTCCCCTGAAACTATATTTTTATTCAGTCACATCTTGTGTTCTTTGCTTGGAGCGTCGGTTTGCTTTTGTTTTTGTTTTGTTTGAATAAAATGGATCCTAGCATTCACTTTGTGGGAGAGAGACACGCTCTGCTGTTGCATATGGACAAATATGTCCTTAGGCTTTACTCATAATGTTCAAGGCGAAGTTTCTTCTTCGTTAAATTGTTATATGGTTGGAATTGGGAAATGCTACATGTAGTAATTCTAAAATGTCTTGGATAATGTGATACTTTGCAATTGTTGTGCTCATGTTTAAGCTCTTGCATCATATACTTTGCACCCATTAATGAAGAAATACATAGAGCTTGCTAAAATTTGATTTGCATATTTGGTCTCTCTAAGGTCTAGATAATTCTAGTATTGAGTTTTGAACAACAAGAAAGACGGTGTAGAGTCTTATAATGTTTACAATATGTCTTTTATGTGAGTTTTGCTGCACCGGTTCATCCTTGAGTTTGCTTCAAATAACCTTGCTAGCCTAAACCTTGTATCGAGAGAGGGAATACTTCTCATGCATCCAAAATCCTTGAGCCAACCACTATGCCATTTGTGTCCACCATACCTACCTACTACATGGTATTTCCCCGCCATTCCAAAGTAAATTGCTTGAGTGCTACCTTTAAAATTCCATCATTCACCTTTGCAATATATAGCTAATGGGACAAAATAGCCTTAAAAACTATTATAGTATTGAATATGTACTTATGCACTTTATCTTTTATTAAGTTGCTTGTTGTGCGATAACCATGCTTCTGGGGACGCCATCAACTATTCTTTGTTGAATATCATGTGAGTTGCTATGCATGTCCGTCTTGTCTGAAGTAAGAGAGATCTACCACCTTAATGGTTGGAGCATGCATATTGTTAGAGAAGAACATTGGGCCGCTAACTAAAGCCATGAATCATGGTGGAAGTTTCAGTTTGGACATATATCCTCAATCTCATATGAGAATAATAATTGTTGCTACATGCTTATGCATTAAAGAGGAGTCCATTATCTGTTGTCCATGTTGTCCCGGTATGGATGTCTAAGTTGAGAATAATCAAAAGCGAGAAATCCAAAATGCGAGCTTTCTCCTTAGACCTTTGTACAGGCGGCATGGAGGTACCCCTTTGTGACACTTGGTTGAAACATGTGCATTGCGAAGATCCGGTAGTCCAAGCTAAGTAGGAAAAGTTGCGGGCACTATTAGTATACTATGCATGAGGCTTGCAACTTGTAAGATATAATTTACATAACTCATATGCTTTATTACTACCGTTGACAAAATTGTTTCATGTTTTCAAAATAAAAGCTCTAGCACAAATATAGCAATCGATGCTTTCCTCTTGAAGGACCTTTCTTTTACTTTTATGTTGAGTCAGTTTACCTATCTCTCTCCACCTCAAGAAGCAAACACTTGTGTGAACTGTGCATTGATTCCTACATACTTGCATATTGAACTTGTTATATTACTTTATGTTGACAATATCCATGAGATATACATGTTATAAGTTGAAGGCAACCGCTGAAACTTAATCTTCCTTTGTGTTGCTTCAATACCTTTACTTTGATTTATTGCTTTATGAGTTAACTCTTATGCAAGACTTATTGATGCTTGTCTTGAAGTACTATTCATGAAAAGTCTTTGCTTTATGATTCATTTGTTTACTCATGTCATTACCATTGTTTTGATCGCTGCATTCATTACATATGTTTACAAATAGTATGATCAAGATTATGATGGCATGTCACTTCAGAAATTATCTTTGTTATCATTTTACCTGCTCGGGACGAGCAGAACTAAGCTTGGGGATGCTGATACGTCTCCAACGTATCGATAATTTCTTATGTTCCATGCTACATTATTGATGATATCTACATGTTTTATGCACATTATATGTCGTATTTACGCATTTTCTGGAACTAACCTATTAACAAGATGCGAAGAGCCATTGTGTTTGTTTTTGGTTTCAGAAATCCTAGTAAGGAAATATTCTCGGAATTGGATGAAATCAACGCCCAGGGTCCTATTTTTGCACGAAGCTTCCGAAGACCGAAAGGATAACGAAGTGGGCGACGAGGCGCCGCCACGCAGGGCGCGCGGCCAGGGCTGGGCCCGCGCCGCCCGGTGTGTGGGGCCTCGTGCCACCTTGCGCTGCCCTTTCGCCTACAAATAGCCTCCGTCGGAAACCCCCGCACCGAGAGCCACGATACGGAAACCTTCCAGAGGCCGCCGCCGCGAATCCCATCTCGGGAGATTCAGGAGATCGCCTCCGGCACCCTCCGGAGAGGGGATTCATCTCCCGGAGGACTCTACACCGCCATGGTCGCCTCCGGAGTGATGAGTGAGTAGTTCACCCTGGACTATGGGTCCATAGCAGTAGATGGTCGTCTTCTCCTTATGTGCTTCATTGTTGGATCTTGTGAGCTGCCTAACATGATCAAGATCATCTATCTGTAATACTATATGTTGTGTTTGTCGGGATCCGATGGATAGAGAATACTATGTTATGGTGATTATCAATCTATTGTTTATGTGTTGTTTATGATCTTGCATGCTCTCCGTTATTAGTAGAGGCTCTGGCCAAGTTTTTGCTCTTAACTCCAAGAGGGAGTATTTATGCTCGATAGTGGGTTCATGCCTTCATTGACACCTGGGACAGTGACAGAAAGTTCTAAGGTTGTGATGTGCTGTTGCCACTAGGGATAAAACATTGATTCTATGTCTAAGGATGTAGTTGTCGATTACATTACGCACCATACTTAATGCAATTGTCTGTTGCTTTGCAACTTAATACTGAAAGGGGTTCGGATGATAACCTGAAGGTGGACTTTTTAGGCATAGATGCAGTTGGATGGCGGTCTATGTACTTTGTCGTAATGCCCAATTAAATCTCACTATATTTATCATATCATGTATATGCATTGTTATGCCCTTCTCTATTTTGTCAATTGCCCGACTGTAATTTGTTCACCCAACATGCTTTTATCTTATGGGAGAGACACCTCTAGTGAACTGTGGACCCCGGTCCTATTCTTTACATCGCATACAATCTACTGCAATTGTTCTTTACTGTTTTCTTGCAAACAATCATCTTCCACACAATACGGTTAATCCTTTGTTACAGCAAGCCGGTGAGATTGACAACCTCACTGTTTCGTTGGGGCAAAGTACTTTGGTTGTGTTTGCAGGTTCCACGTTGGCGCCGAATCCCTGTTGTTGCGCCGCATCACATTTCGCCACCATCAACCTTCAACATGCTTCTTGGCTCCTCCTGGTTCGATTAAACCTTGGTTTCTTTCTGAGGGAAAACTTGCCTTGTGCGCATCATACCTTCCTCTTGGGGTTCCCAACGGACGTGTACATTTACGCGCATCAGAGGTATAAATTATTATTATGAATGCATTGAAACTTTTATGGATAGATAAATTTCGAAATATGAGTGCTACTTATGGTCTTGACTCTCAAATTGTTGCAAATCTTTATAAAGCTTTTGCTTCTCATTTTGAATTGCCTAGAAAGAATTTTGATAAGTATCATGAACCTTTTAAAGACACTTGCATGAAGGATGAAACTGTTATTAATGATTGCAATGAACATGTTCAAACTTCTGAAAATGCTATTTCCTATAAGCATGTTAATTTTTGTGGAATACATAGACCTTGTGGAATTAATCAAATCGAAGATGAATATTGTATCCATCATAGGAATGAAAAAACTAGAAAGTGGTCTAGGGCTCTAGATGATCTTGGTGAAAAAGTGTGTGCCCTCTATCCTTTTATTTGTGAACTTTGCCATAGAGTTGGTCATTTTAATTTTCAATGCTCCTCCAATGATAATTCGAACCCCATGAGTGCTGCAAATTTGTATTGTGATGATGAAATTATTCCTAATCAGCATGATGAACTTACCTTATTTTTGAAGTGTGAAGAGTTATCAAGAAAAATTTCTTTGTTAGATATTAACGATCTTGATATTGATGATGTCCTGCATGGGTGTTTTTCTTATTGCATTAATAATTGCCATACAAATACTTACATACAGAATATTTTAGAAGATGACACTTTGCCAAAATATGATAGGACCGCTGTGTGTTTTAAACTTATTAATGAAAAGGAGGAATCCTCCCAAGTTTCTTCTATTGTTTCTGGAAATAAATCAGGTTATGTGGAGAAGCCTCCCTTCAAGCCTCTTCCTCCTAAAGAAGGGAACAAGGAGAAGGAAAAGAAGAAGAAGGGAACGAAGAAGAGGAAGAAGAGGGGGAATAAGAAGAAAGAGGTAACGGCATATCCCCGCGTGTATGAGGTAACGATAGGTAACCGTAAGTATGTTGCTCCTAATGATTATTATGATAATGAATCTGAGTACAATGATCTTCCTATGCCCTTTACCCATATTAGTGATCATGATTTGGAAGAGCACACTACCTTTGATATTGGAAATCTCTTTGGTACTGATTATGAAAGTAATGATGATAGCACTATTCATGTTCCCTCAAATGATGATATTGAAAGCTCTAAGCTTGGGGATGTTGTGTTTGAAGATCCTATATTTGAGACCTTTACTTTTAGTGAAAATGATGATATTATATATTCTGGTTTAGATAATCGTTATAGAGATGGATATGACACAAGTTATAATTATCCTTATGAAACTTGTCATAGTTATGATGGGATTGCCAAAAACCATTCCCTTAGTATGCAACTTGTTTACCATGTTCAAATTCTTGATAATGATACCTTTATGCATATGAACCATGATAAGAATGTTTTAAGTGATGGTTATATTGTGGATTTCATCAATGATGCTACTGAAAGTTATTATGAGAGAGGGAAACATGGTTATATGCATCTTAATAATATTAAGTTTCCCCTCTTTATGTTGAGAATTTTGAAGTTACTCGTGTTTTATCTTCCTATGCTTGTCACTTTGTTCTTCATGAATTTATTTGTGTACAAGATTCCTTTTCATAGGAAGTGGGTTAGGCTTAAATGTGTTTTGAAATTGCTTCTTGATGCTCTCTTTTGCTTCAACTCTTGTTTCTTGCAAGAGTATCATTGAAATTATTGAGCCCATCTTAATGGCTATAAAGAAAGCACTTCTTGGGAGATAACCCATGTGTTTATTTTGCTACTATTTTGTTGTGTCTTGGAAGTTGTCACTACTGTAGCAACCGCTCCTTATCATGTTTTTGTGCCAAGTAAAGTCTCTATGGCAAAGTTGATGCTAGATTTGGATTGCTGCGCAGAAACAGAATTGCTGTCTGTCACGAATTTGCGTAGAACTCTCTGTAGAAAAATCAAAAAATCTTCCAATTTACGTGCGTGATCCTCAGATATGTACGCAACTTTCATTAGTTTTGAGTTTTTCCGTTTGAGCAAGTTAAGTGCCTCTGTAAAATTCGTCTTTACGGACTGTTCTGTTTTGACAGATTCTGCCTTTTATTTCGCATTGCCGCTTTTGCTATGTTGAATGGGTTTCTTTGTTCCATTAACTTTCAGTAGCTTTGTGCAATGTCCAGAAGTGTTAAGAATGATTATGTCACCTCTGAATGTATGAATTTTTGATTATGCACTAACCCTTTAATGAGTTTGCTTGAAGTTTGGTGTGGAGGAAGTTTTCAAGGGTCAAGAGAAGAGGATGATACAATATGATCAAGAAGAGTGAAAGGTCTAAGCTTGGGGATGGTGGTTCATCTCTGCATATTTTAAGAAGACTCAAGCATCTAAGCTTGTATCCCCTTCTTCATCGACAACTTATCAGGTCACTTCTAGTGAAACTATATTTTTATTCCGTCACATCTTATGTACTTTACTTGGAGCGTCTGTGTGCTTTTATTTTCGTTTTGTTATCTTAGTTTTCTGAATAAATTCATGCTTGTGTGGGAGAGAGACACGCTCCGTTGTTGCGTATGAACACATGTGTTCTTAGCTTTACTTTTAATGTTCATGGCGAAGGTTGAAACTGCTTCGTTAATTGTTATATGGTTGGAAACAGAAAATGCTACATGTGGTAATTGGTATAATGTCTTGAATAATTTGATACTTGGCAATTGTTTTGCTCAAATATATCATGTTTAAGCTCTTGCATCATGTAGTTTAATCTATGAGTGGAGAACTACCGTAGAGCTTGTTGAAATTTGGTTTGCATGATTGGTCTCTCTAAGGTCTAGATATTTTCTGGTAAAAGTGTTTGAACAACAAGGAAGACAGTGTAGAGTCTTATAATGCTTGCAATATGTTCTTGTGTAAGTTTTTGATGTACCTGTTCATACTTGTGTTTGCTTCAAACAACCTTGCTAGCCCAAAGCCTTGTACTGAGAGGAAATGCTTCTCGTGCATCCAAACACCTTGAGCCAAAACCCATGCCATTTGTGTCCACCATACCTACCTACTATGTGGTATTTTTCTGCCATTCCAAAGTAAATTACTTGAGTGCTACCTTTAAAATTTCATTCCTTTATCTTTGCAATATATAGCTCATGGGACAAATAGCTTAAAAACTATTGTGGTGATGAATATGTAGTTATGTGTCTTATTTCTTATAAGTTGCTTGTTGAGCGGTAACCATGTTTCTGGGGACGCCATCAACTTTTTACCTTTGTTGGATATCATGTGAGATGCTATGCATGTTCGTCTTGTCTGAAGTAAGGGTGATGTCATGATCAAATGGTTTGAGTATGCATATGTTAGAGAAGAACATTGGGCCGCTAACCAAAGCCATGTATCATGGTGGAAGTTTTCAGTTTGGACATACATCCTCACTCTCTTATGAGAATATTATCTGTTGTTGAATGCTTATGCATTAAAGAGGAGTCCATTATCTGTTTTCTATGTTGTCCCGGTATGGATGTCCTAAGTTGAGATCTATTAAAAACGAGAAATCAAATGCGATTTATCTCCTTGGACCTTTGTACAGGCGGCATAGAGGTACCCCTTTGTGACACTTGGTTGAAACATATGTTATGCAATGATAATCCATGTAATCCAAGCTAATTAGGACAAGGTGCGGGCACTATTGGTATTCTATGCATGAGGCTTGCAACTTGTAGGAAGTATTATGCATAGCACATATGAATTATTACTACCGTTGACATGCGAAGGGCCATTCTTTTACTTTATGTTGAGTCAGTTTACCTACTTCTTTCTATCTTAGAAGAAAACACTTGTGTTAACTGTGTGCATTGATTCTTACATGTTTACCTATTGCACTTGTTATATTACTCTATGTTGACAAATATCCATGAGATATACATGTTACAAGTTGAAAGCAATTCTGAAACTTAATCATCCTTTGTGTTGCTTCAATGCATTCTACTTTGAATCTATTGCTTTATGAGTTAGCTCTTATGCAAGTCTTATTGATGCTTGTCTTGAAAGTACTATTCATGAAAAGTTTTGCTATATGATTCAATTGTTTAGTCATCATCTTTTGTTAGCAATCTTTTGCTTCGAATCACTCCATCCATCTCATATGCTTTACAATAATGTTGATCAAGGTTATGTTGGTAGCATGTCACTTCAGAAATTATTTGTTGTTATCGTTTACCTACTCGAGGGCGAGTAGGAACTAAGCTTGGGGATGCTTGATACGTCTCCAACGTATCTATAATTTCTGATGTTCCATGCTAGTTTTATGACAATACCTACATGTTTTGTTCACACTTTATGATGTTTTTATGCATTTTCCGAACTAACCTATTAACAAGATGTGTCCTGTTTTCTGCTGTTTTTGGTTCCAGAAAGGCTGTTCGGGCAATATTCTCGGAATTCGACGAAACAAAGACCAAACATCTTAATTCACCGAGACGGACCAGAACACCGAAGGGGAGACGGAGAGGAGGCCCAGGGCCCCCACACCACAGGGCCGCGCGGGCAGGCCCTGGCCGCGCCGGCCTATGGGGAGGGCGCCCTGGTGCCCCTCCGACGCCGCCTCTTCGCCTATAAAGTCCCTCGCGACCTAAAAACCCGATACCGATTGACGAAACTCCAGAGACTGGGGACGCCGCCGCCATCGCGAAACTCCAATTCGGGGGACAAGTCTCTGTTCCGGCACGCCGCCGGGACGGGAATTGCCCCGGAGCCATATCCATCGACACCACCGCCATCTTCATCGCCATCGCTGTCTCCCATGATAAGGAGGGAGTAGTTCTCCCCTGGGCGAGGGCTCCCGGTAGCTATGTGGTTAATCTCTCTCTCATGTACCTCAATACAATGATCTCATGAATTGCTTTGCATGATTGAGATCCATATGATGAGCTTTGTATCACTATTAATCTATGTGCTACTCTAGTAATGTTATTAAAGTAGTCTATTCCTCCTTCATGATGTAATGGTGACAGTGTGTGCATCATGTAGTACTTGGCGTAGGTTATGATTGTAATCTCTTGTAGATTATGGAGTTGATTATTACTATGATAGTATTGATGTGATCTATTCCCCCTTTCATAGTGTAATGGTGACAGTGTGTATGCTATGTTAGTACTCGGTCTAAATTGCAAAGATCTATTATGCTCTAAAGGTTACTTAAATATGAATGCCGAATGTTGTGGCGCTTGTTAACTCCGGCTTGAGGGAGCTCTTGTAGCCCTACACAATGAATGGTGTTTGTTATCAAACAAGAGTATATGTAGCACAAGTGAGGAGAAGTTATTTATTTATTATGTGATCAATGTTGAGAGTGTCCACTAGTGAAAGTATGATCCCTAGGCCTTGTTTCCAATACTGCAAACACCGCTTACTTACTGTTCTACTGCATGTTTACTCGCTGCCATATTTATTTCAGATTGTTATTACCACTCATATTCATCTATACCACCTGTGTTTTACTATCTCTTCGCCGAACTAGTGCGCCTATACATCTGACAAGTGTATTAGGTGTGTTGGGGACACAAGAGACTTCTTGTATCTTAATTGCAGGGTTGCTTGAGAGGACTATCTTTGACCTCTACCTCCCTGAGTTTGATAAACCTTGGGTGATTCACTTAAGGGAAACTTGCTGCTGTTCTACAAACCTCTGCTCTTGGAGGCCCAACACTGTCTACAAGAATAGAAGCACACGTAGACATCAGGTACCTCTATGCCGCCTGTACAAAGGTCCTAGGAGATCAATTGCATTTGATTTCTCGTTTTTAATAGATCTCAACTTAGGACATCCATACCGGGACAACATAGACAACAGATAATGGACTCCTCTTTTAATGCATAAGCATTCAACAACAAATAATATTCTCATAAGAGAGTGAGGTTGTATGTCCAAACTGAAAACTTCCACCATGATACATGGCTTTGGTTAGCGGCCCAATGTTCTTCTCTAACAATATGCATACTCAAACCATTTGATCATGAAAATCGCCCTTACTTCAGACAAGACGAACATGCATAGCATCTCACATGATATCCAACAAAGGTAAAAAGTTGATGGCGTCCCCAGAAACATGGTTACCGCTCAACAAACAACTTATAAGAAATAAGACACATAACTACATATTCATCACCACAATAGTTTTTAAGCTATTTTTCCCATGAGCTATATATTGCAAAGATAAAGGAATGAAATTTTAAAGGTAGCACTCAAGTAATTTACTTTGGAATGGCAGAAAAATACCACATAGTAGGTAGATATGGTGGACACAAATGGCATGGGTTTTGGCTCAAGGTGTTTGGATGCACGAGAAGCATTTCCTCTCAGTACAAGGTTTGGGATAGCAAGGTTGTTTGAAGCAAACACAAGTATGAACAGGTACAACAAAACTTACACAAGAACATATTGCAAGCATTATAAGGCTCTACACTGTCTTCCTTGTTGTTCAAACACTTTACCAGAAAATATCTAGACTTAGAGAGACCAATCATGCAAACCAAATTTTAACAAGCTCTACGGTAGTTCTCCACTAATAGATTAAACTACATGATGCAAGAGCTTAAACATGATCTAATGAGAGCTCAAAACAATTGCCAAGTTTCAAGTTATTCCAAACCATATGAAGCATTTTCTGATTCCAACCAAATAGCAATCAACGAAGCAATTTTCAGCCTTCGCCATGAACATTAAAGCACAACTAAGAACACAAGTGTTCCATATGAAAAAGCGGAGCGTGTCTCTCTCCCACATGAGCATGAATTTATTCAGAGAATGAAAATAACAAAACGAAAATAAAAGCACACAGACGCTCCAAGTAAAGTACATAAGATGTGACGGAATAAAAATATAGTTTCACTAGAAGTGACCTGATAAGTTGTCGATGAAGAAGGGGATGCCTTGGGCATCCCAAGCTTAGATGCTTGAGTCTTCTTAAAATATGCAGGGATGAACCACCGGGGCATCCCT
Organism: Lolium multiflorum; assembly: GCA_030979885.1. NCBI lineage: Eukaryota > Viridiplantae > Streptophyta > Magnoliopsida > Poales > Poaceae > Lolium > Lolium multiflorum. Next base: position 112,128 of record JAUUTY010000244.1, on the reverse strand, counting down.
AAGCTTAGACTTTTCACTCTTCTTGATCATAGTATATCATCCTCTTCTCTTGACCCTTGAAAACTTCCTCCACACCAAACTTCGAGCAAACTCATTAGAGGGTTAGTGCATAATCAAAAATTCATATATTCAGAGGTGACACAATCATTCTTAACACTTCTGGACATTGACAAAGCTACTGAAAGTTAATGGAACAAATAAACCCATTCAACATAGCAAAAGCGGCAATGCGAAATAAAAGGCAGAATCTGTCAAGACAGAACAGTCCGTAAAGACGAATTTTCCAGAGGCACTTAACTTGCTCAAACGGAAAAACTCAAGACTAATGAAAGTTGCGTACATATCTGAGGATCACGCACGTAAATTGGCAGATTTTTTTGATTTTTCTACAGAGAGATCTACGTAAATTCGTGACAGACAGCAAATCTGTTTCTACGCAGCAATCCAAATCTAGCATCAACTTTACCATAGAGACTTTACTTGGCACAAAAACATGATAAGGAGAGGTTGCTACAGTAGTAACAACTTCCAAGACACAACAAAACAGTAGTAAAATAAACACATGGGTTATCTCCCAAGAAGTGCTTTCTTTATAGCCATTAAGATGGGCTCAGCAATTTTAATGATGCTCTCGCAAGAAATAAGAGTTGAAGCAAAAGAGAGCATCAAGAAGCAAATTCAAAACACATTTAAGCCTAACCCACTTCCTATGAAAAGGGATCTTATACACAAATAAATTCATGAAGAACAAAGTGGTAAGCATAGAAAAGCAACACAAGCGCAACTTCAAGATTCTCAACATAAAGAGGGGAAACTTAATATTATTAAGATGCATATAACCATGTTTCTGTTAGATAACGTTGCATAGAAAACAAAAAATTTCCTACCGCGAACACGCAATCCAAGCCAAGATGCAATCTAGAAGACGGTAGCAACGAGGGGATATCGAGTCTCACCCTTGAAGAGATTCCAAAGCCTACAAGATGAGGCTCTTGTTGCTGCGGTAGACGTTCACTTGCCGCTTGCAAAAGCGCGTAGAAGATCTTGATCACGATCGCTTCCGGCGCCACGAACGGGCAGCACCTCCGTACTCGGTCACACGTTCGGTTGTTGATGAAGACGACGTCCACCTCCCCGTTCCAGCGGGCAGCGGAAGTAGTAGCTCCTCTTGAATCCGACAGCACGACGGCGTGGTGTCGGTGGTGGTGGAGAAATCCGGCGGAGCTTCGCTTAAGCGTGCGGGATGTGGTGGAGAGAGACCGCTAGGGTTTAGGGAGAGGGGGTGGCCGGCCACTAAGGGGTGCGGCCAAGCTATGGCTTTGGTGTGGCCGGCCCCCTCCCCTTGGCCCTCATTATATAGGTGGAACACCCAAGAGTTGGTGTACAAGTCTTCGAATAAGACCCCAACCCAAAACCTTCCATGTGTAGGGAAACCTACCCAAGGTGGGATTCCCACCTCAAGTGGGACTCCCACCTTTCCATGAGGGGGGGTGGCCGGCCACCTTGGGGGGAAGTCCACCTTGGACTTTCCCCTCTAGGGTTTGGCTGGCCAAGCTTGTGGAGTCCTTCCGGGACTCCACCTTCCATAGTGCGTTTCTTCCGGACTTTTCTAGAACCTTCTAGAACTTGCCATAAATGCACCGGATCATTTCCAAACTTGGAATATGACTTCCTATATATGAATCTTATTCTCCGGACCATTCCGGAACTCCTCGTGATGTCCGGGATCTCATCCGGGACTCCGAACAAATATTCGAACTCCATTCCATATTCAAGTTCTACCATTTCAACATCCAACTTTAAGTGTGTCACCCTACGGTTCGTGAACTATGTGGACATGGTTGAGTACTCACTCCGACCAATAACCAATAGCGGGATCTGGAGATCCATAATGGCTCCCACATATTCAACGATGACTTTAGTGATCGAATGAACCATTCACATACGATACCAATTCCCTTTGTCACGCGATATTTTACTTGTCCGAGGTTTGATCATCGGTATCACTCTATACCTTGTTCAACCTCGTCTCCTGACAAGTACTCTTTACTCGTATCGTGGTATGTGGTCTCTTATGAACTTATTCATATGCTTGCAAGACATTAGACGACATTCCACCGAGAGGGCCCAGAGTATATCTATCCGTCATCGGGATGGACAAATCCCACTGTTGATTCATATGCCTCAACTCATACTTTCCGGATACTTAATCCCACATTTATAACCACCCATTTACGCAGTGGCGTTTGATGTAATCAAAGTACCTTTCCGGTATAAGTGATTTACATGATCTTATGGTCATAAGGACTAGGTAACTATGTATCGAAAGCTTATAGCAAATAACTTAATGACGTGATCTTATGCTACGCTTAATTGGGTGTGTCCATTACATCATTCATATAATGATATAATCTTGTTATTAATAACATCCAATTTTCATGATTATGAAACTAATCATCTATTAATCAACAAGCTAGTTAAGAGGCTTACTAGGGACTCTTTGTTGTTTACATATCACACATGTATCAATGTTTCGGTTAATACAATTATAGCATGGTATGTAAACATTATCATAAACATAAAGATATATAATAACCATTTATTATTGCCTCTTGGGCATATCTCCAACAGTCTCCCACTTGCACTAGAGTCAATAATCTAGTTTACATATGTAAAGATATAACACCTTGGCCTTCTGGTGCTTTATCATGTTTTGCTCACGGGAGAGGTTTTAGTCAACGGTTCTGACACACTCAGAAACGTATGTATTTTGCAATTCATTTGCGTCTTCACGCATCACTCATTTTCCAAATGAGTCGGCATTAAATATGTTTGGTCTTCTGGTGGAACCTTAATTCCGCGGTCTGAAATATGTCACTAATATTGTCACACACAATATAGCTTCAAAGTTCTGACACTATCGGAACTACACCAAGTTCTCAAAGAACTTCTTGACTCAACATCCTCAATCATTGTCAAAACAATGACATATTCTGCCTTCTTTTGTAGAATCCGTCACAATATTTAGAACTCTTCTAAATCTAGCATTGTGCTACCTTTTAAACAACACTTAGCCTAATTGAGATTTGAAATTTATTTTTATATGTGACCAAACTAATATCGGTGCAACACTTTACAGCGATTTGTTTGTCATTACCCCATACAAAAATATATTTATATATCCTTGATTCTTCTGAAGTACTCAAGGATATTCTTACTGTTGTCCAATGATCATCACATGAATCATTCTGGTATATGCTCATAACACTTTAGAGCATAGGACATCTGATTATGTACATATTATACGTGATCTATAATCACTCATGTGTTTCAACTCATTGAGTGTCATATACACTCAAGTCTTGTTAATCCTTCACATGAAAAGAACACCTTCTTTATATTGAACTACTTCAATATTCATTCTATGTACTTTAACTTAAACTTATTATGTGTTTCAATCTATCTTCATAGATCTTGACACTAAATATGTTTCAGTCCATATCCTTTCATTGAAGCTAATTTTCAATGAAACCTTTTAATCAATTATATAATTACACTATTTATAATCAACGATATGTCATCTACATAAAGTATTACAAATATGTCTCAGCGCTCCCACTTAATTTCTTGCAAATGCAAGCACCTTCATCGTTTCTGATGAAATCAAAAACTCTTTGACTATTTCATCCGGTGAAGATTCCAACTCCGCAATACTCACTTCATCCAATTGAAGTTCGTATTCCTATCTAGTATTCTACGGACTAGCAAAACTCTAGGTTGTATCTTGTATACACCTTTAATACACACTTCTATTAAGTAATATATTTTGCCATCCTACTAACATATCTCATAAAGAAATATGTAGCGATTACTAGAATAATCCACATAGACTATAAGCATTGCTACGGAAGATCTAATCTTATCGTAGTCAACTCTTTGAACTTTGTCGTAAACAACTTTTTGACAAATCGTGCTTATTCAAGGATATTGCATCCAAGTCCATCAATTTTATAGATCCATTTACTTTCAAAAAGTATTTATCTATCTTGGATTTCATGGCGCATAGCCATTTTAACGGAGTCAGGGCCCATCATAACTTCTTTGTATGTAGTTGGTTTATTATTGTTCAAAATCAATCCTTTGTCCACAAATCATTTATTTGATTACAAAGTAAACCAAACCTACAAGGTTCAATAGGTACTTCGATCTCCATGGCTAAAACACTTTGTAGTCATGGGAGTCATGATTGTCGTAGCCGCTTCCGGAACCTATTTCCGATGCTGCGCTACTCTGATCATTATGCTCAGGTTCATAAACCTTATCAAGTTCTATTGTCCTCCCACTCAAATACTTCGCTAGAAAACAATTTCTTGGAAATAAGCAAGTAATATTAACAAACACTTTTGTCTTTTACTTCATAGTGGAAAGAATTCCCAATCAATTCTTTGGGATAACCAACAAAGATATTCATCCGATTTTGGTTGTAAACTCATTTACTTATGCTATGCATACCAAAATTTAAGAAAGGACTATTAGGGTTCATACCCATGCCATAACTCGTATGGTGTCATTTCAATGGATCATGATGATGCTCTATTTAGTGTAAAAGCGGTAGTCTCTAAAGCATAATCCACAAAAATATAATGGCATCAATATTTTATCTCATCATTGATCCAACAAGGTTTGGATACATCTCTCGGATACTCCATCATCACTATGATACTCCAAGAAACGTGAGTTGTAGAACAACTTCATAACTCTCTTAGATGTTCGCTAAAACTCGTAATTCAAATATTTCCACTATGATCCAATCATAGATATTTGACTTTTCTATTACGATGATTTCCACTTCATGCTGAAATTTATTTGAATCCATTCAAATGTTTCAAACTTCTTCCTTATCGAATATATCCACATATATATACTCAATTCATTGTTGGAAGTTTTCATGAAGTAGAAGAATCTCCCGCACACAACTATGCCCAGTGAACCACATATATCATCATATATGTTTTCACTAAGTTAGTTGCCCGTTCAACTCTTGGCCTATGAACGGTATTTTAGTCATTCTCTTTAGAAAAGATTTGCAAGCGTCAAACGATTCAAAAATCAAATGACTCCAAAAATCCATTTGCATGGAGTTCCTTCATGCGTTCCTCTCTAACATGACCTAAATGGCGGTTCCACAAATAAGTGGAATTCAAATCATTTGCCTTATGGCATTTTAGCGTCAGTGTTATGTATGTGTGTTTCACCATTAAGATTTATAATAACTTATCCATCGTACATGGAGTAATGTCATAATTTGAACAACTCATTGTTTTCATTTGACCAGAGCAAAATAACAATTATTAAGTTCTTTATTATAAATTCTAAGGGCTAGATAGAATACCAACGACGAACATAATAACACTTTATTTTTGTTCCAGACGTGTATTCCTATCATATTCCTTGTCAGTCACTTAGGCCATTGTATTCTTGTATTGCGTTGTTTTGCATGACACTTCATACCAACCAATATGGTACAAATACCCAAGAATTTCATTGTGTGACCAAACTAGGAATACAACCATAACATGTATATCATTTATATACACCTGAGCTAGACTTTCTAGTCTTTTCTTTTCTTTCTGCCAAAATATCTTTTATAGTTTCTCTTTTAGCTTTCCTCATTATTCAGAAAAACACTTCAACATCATAGACTTCTAGATTTGTTGGTCAAATACCAATAACCTTGAGGTTCTTACTTTGAAGTTGATCATCATATGACAAGTGTTCCTGATTTCACTATTAGTAACTTTGTAATATGATGAACAATTTCACTCATAATTTTATCCATCATATCATGACGACTTTCCGAGACCATGTCTGTACATGCTAGGCTCGTAAAGTTTAACCTTAGTATTCGCATGTGCAAATCTGGCTTGCACCCGTTGTATGCACTCGTGGAATCTATGACACCCGATCATCACGAGATGCTTCGAAACGACGAGTCTTAGCAACGGTGCATACTAAGGATGATAACTTCATGGATGACCCACAAGTATAGGGGATCGCAACAGTCTTCGAGGGAAGTATTACCCAATTTATTGATTCGACACAAGGGAGACAAAGAATACTTGTAAGCCTTAACAGCGGAGTTGTCAATTCAGCTGCACCTGGAAACAGACTTGCTCGCAAGAGTTTATCAGTAGTAACAGTTTTATGGCAGTGGAAATAGTGAAATAGCAGCAGCGGTGAAATAAAGACAGCAGTAGTGATTATAGTAAACAGCAGGATTAAAATACTGTAGGCACAGGGACGGATTTAACGGGCGTTGCATGGATGAGAGAAACTCATGTAACAATCAAAGCATGGGCATTTGCAGATAATAATAAAACGGTATCCAAGTACTAATCAATCAATAGGCATGTGTTCCATATTTAGTCGTACGTGCTCGCAATGAGAAACTTGCACAACATCTTCTGTCCTACCAGCCGGTGGCAGCCGGGCCTCTAGGGAAACTACTGGATATTAAGGTACTCCTTTTAATAGAGTACCGGAGCAAAGCATTAACACTCCGTGAACACATGTGATCCTCACATCACTACCATCCCCTCCGGTTGTCCCGATTCTTGTCACTTCGGGGCCATTGGTTCCGGACAGCGACATGTGTATACAACTTATAGGTAAGATCATAAACAACGAATATCTTCATGAATCAATAACATGTTCAGATCTGAGATCATGGCACTCGGGCCCTAGTGACAAGCATTAAGCATAACAAGTTGCAACAATATCATAAAAGTGACATCTACGGATACTAGGCACTATGCCCTAACAATCTTATGACTATTACATGACCAATCTCATCCAATCCCTACCATCCCCTTCAGCCTACAGCGGGGAATTACTCACACATGGATGGGGGAAACATGGCTGGTCGATGGAGAGGCGTTGGCGGTGATGGCGGTGAAGATCTCCTCCAATTCCCCGTCCCGGCGGAGTGCCGGAACGGAGACTTCTGGCTCCCGCGACGGAGTTTCGCGATGTGGCGGCTCTCTGGAGGGTTTCTGGCGACTTCGACTTCTCTCCGTGCGTTTTCAGGTCGAAACCAATAAGTAGTCCGAAAGGGGGCGTCGGAGGAGGCCGAGGGGGCCACACATGGCCGCGGGCCCCCTGGCCGCTGCCATGTGGTGTGGGGCCCTCGGGCCTCCACCTCCTTTGCCCTTCTGGCTCCGTCAATATTTTGGTAAAATAGGGCCATCTGAAGAAATTCCGAGGATTTTCCCGAAAGTTGGATTTCTGCACAAAAACGAGACACCAGAGTTCTGCTGAAAACAGCGTTAGTCCGTGTTAGTTGTATCCAAAATACACAAATTAGAGGCAAAACAATAGCAAAAGTGTTCGGGAAAGTAGATACGTTTTGGACGTATCAACTCCCCAAGCTTAGCTTATTGCTTGTCCTCAAGCAATTCAGTTAACAACTGAGCGATAAAAGAACTTTCACGAACACATTTGCTCATATGATGTATATATTCTCATGCTATGGCTAATACTTAAGCAGTTCATAATAAGATACATGCAAATAAGATCATCCAACAGCTATGTCAATCATGGAGAGGTACCAACAATTAATAATAAGCACCATGAATCATGTATATAAGCAGGATTGCAATGTTCATAAGAGAATATGATAAAGTGGTATCTCGCTTGCCTGTATTTGATCGGCAAAACATAAATGCCGAGGCACCTCTTGAGTTCATAGAAAGACTAGAAGTAGTGATTGTCAAAGATAAAAGCATCAAAGTTATACCACGATCAATCATATTTTGAGACAAGCATATTATACTAAGAATGACAGTTGTGCTCTCAAGATAGTGCTCAAAGAAAGAATGGAGACACAACATAAAAGTAAAAGATTGACCCTTCGCAGAGGGAAGCAGGGATTAACATGCGCTAGAGCTTTTCATTTGTAAAGCAGGAGTAAAATTATTTTGAGAGGTGTTTGTTGTTGTCAACGAATGGTAATGGGTACACTAACTACCTCATCAACCGGACTCACAAGAGCGGCTCCCATTTTATTTATTTTTGGTTGGCACTCCTTCCAACCTTTCTTTCACAAACCATGGCTAACCGAATCCTCGGGTGCCTGCCAACAATCACATACCATGAAGGAGTGCCTTTTTATTTAAGTTTTATTATGATGATGACACTCCCCCCAACCTTTGCTCACACAAGCCATGGCTAACCGAATCCTTCGGGTGCCGTCCAACAATCACAAACCATGGAGGAGTGTCTATTTTAGTTAATTAATTTGGGACTGGGAATCCCATTGCCAGCTCTTTTTGCAAAATTATTGGATAAGCGGATGTGCCACTAGTCCATATGAGAGTCCGTCAAAAGTAAATGACAAGGTTGAAAGCTAAACACCACATACTTCCTCATGAGCTATGAAACATTAACACAAATTGAGAAGCATTTTGAAGGTTTTAAAGGTAGCGCATGAGAATTTACTTGGAATGGTTTGAAATGCCATGCATAGGTATTTATGGTGGACACTTTTGGAACAACTTGGTTTTCAGGTGTTTGGAAGCACGAGCGGCGTCCCGCTCAGTACAAGTGAAGGCTAGCAAAAGACTAGGGAGCGACAAATCAAGAGAGCAATAACTGTCATAATCATGCTTGCGGCAAAATAAATTAACGGAGGCATAAAAGTGATACAAGAACTCTGAAGCAATATAAATCATCGAGGCTTAATTGACTTTTTGTTCAGTCATATGCATGCGTGAGCATGTGCCAAGTCGATATAAATGAATTATTCAGAGGAGGATACCACAATGCCATACTTACTTATGAATAAAACAATGCAAGCAAACATCCATGACATGCTACTCATATTAATAAATTGGAACTAAACATGAGAGATCATGAACTACTAGACTTTCTCAAATAACATATACCTCACATGAACCAACTAAGCATGCTCATATGGATGAGTATATGTACAAAAATGAAAGCAAATAGAGTTCATACCAGCCTCTCACCACAATCAGATTGTCGTAGATCGTCATTATTGCCTTTTCACTTGTGTAGCTTGGATAATATGAAATGAAAACCACGCTCCAGCCACCGAAGACCATTGAACTCATGATGAACTTTACAAACCAAAGAAGAACAGCAAATATTTTTGGTGTTTTCGAATTGGAAACAAGAACGAAAGAAAACAAGCAAACAAAGCAAAATCTTTTTGGGTTTTCTCATAGCAAACCAACGATAGCAAACGAAGTAAAATAAGAGCAAAGAACCAAATAAACAAATGGTGAAGAGAAACAACAGAAATATTTTTGGTCTTTTTGTGTTTTAGGAAAGAAACAAAGCGAAAACAAAAGAATGCAAACTAAAAGAAACACAGAAAAGCAGGATGACAGAAATCTGCCAAATCCTGACAGCAGTACAGAAATCGAAATTAACAAAAATCTTCCATTGCTCAGACCAAAAAGTGTTCAACTAATGAAAGTTAGATAACAACCTGGGGAACATGCTCAAAAATTGGCAACTCAAAATAACGTTCTGGCTGTGCGCACGAATTTTTTTGGTAACAGCCCAGAATCTGTTTTTGGACAGCACTTCCCCAAATATCATCTCCCTCTCATTAGAAAACCACTCTAAGAGACTAAACAAGTATGTACAAGTATCCAGCAACCATAATATGCAAAGAATGAGTGATGCCGGTATACCTCCCCCAAGCTTAGGCTTTTGACTCTTCTTGATCATATATCATCCTCCTCTCTTGACCCTTGAAAACTTCCTTCACACCAAACTTCTCATAAACTTCATTAGAGGGGTTAGTACTCAAAAAACTTTAATCCACCTTGGCCCTGTAGTGACACATTGCAATAACTCAATAAAACATTAGCTACAGCTCTCCACGTCTAGAAAGCCTCACTTAAAGTCCACAAGAGACAATGCAAAAAACAGAGACAGAATCTGCCAAAACAGAACAGCCAGTAAAGACGAATTTTAAAATGGTACTTCCGTTGCTCAAATCAGAAAACTCAAAACTAATGAAAGTTGCGTACATATCTGAGGATCACGCACGTAAATTGGCAGATTTTTCTGAGTTACCTACAGAGAAATATGCCCAGATTCGTGACAGATAGAAATCTGTTTCTGCGCAGAAATCCAAATCTAGCATCAACCTTCTACTAGAGACTTTACTTGGCACAACAATGCAATAAAATAAAGATAAGGAGAGGTTGCTACAGTAGTAAAACAAATGGAGGGAGAAAGAAAGAAAGAAATGTTGTTTAGCTCTCTTATGCATTAAAATATACTTGTTAACAAGGTTGATCAAGTCTTGCTACCAAATAAATTTTATATGACATAAGAAGAAATAAACCTCAAATCAATCATGTTACCTTATATTGAATTGATATGGATCCAATCACAAGAGTTTGATATTCTTCTTTAGGCTCATATATAGGACAATCAATGGATCCCACTTTGATAGTTTTCACATTAAAAATTGTATTAACTCCGCATACTTTATCAATCCTCTTGGGAAAATAGACAGTATGTTCCTTATCATCAACATTGAAAGTAACCATGCCTTTATTGCAATCAATAACAGCCCCTGCAGTATTAAGAAAAGGTCTTCCAAGAATAATGGACATATTATCATCTTCAGGCATTTCCAACACAACAAAATCAGTTAATATCAAGCAATGTTGAGTAACTTGAACAGGAACATTTTCACATAAACCAACAGGAATAGCAGTAGATTTATCAGCCATTTGCAAAGATATATCAGTTGGTATCAATTTATCTAAATCAAGTCTCTTATAAAGAGAAAAAGGCATCACACTAACTCCCGCTCCCAAATCACATAGAGCAGTTCTAACATAATTATTCTTGATGGAACAAGGAATAGTCGGTATACCTGGGTCTCCAAGCTTCTTTGGAATCTTACCATTGAAGGAGTAATTAGCGAGCATAGTGGAAATTTCCTCATTGGGGATTTTCCTTTTGTTAGTAACAATATCTTTCATATACTTTGAATAAGGAGGCAATTTAATAGCATCAGTCAAAGGGATTTGCAAAAATAAAGGTTTCATCCAATCACAAAATTTATTATAATGTTCCTCTTCCTTTGATTTTAGTTTCTTAGCAGGAAAAGGCATTTGCTTTTGAACCCAAGGTTCTCTTTCATTACCATGTTTCTCAGTAATAAAATCTTCTTTAGTGTACTTTTTATTTTTAGCATGCTTTTCAGGTTCTTTTTCAATTTCTTCTTTATCAGGAGTATCATTCTTATCATTATCTTCCTCATGTTCATTACCACTTTCAGTTTCAGCATCAGAAATAGAAATACTATTAGGATCATTAACAGGTTCAGAGGATTCTACAACATTCTTATGTTTCTTTTTCTTTTTCTTAGATGGAGCACTAGTTTTAATTAGTTGAGAATCTTGTTCAACTCTTTTGGGATGCCCTTCAGGATATAGAGGATCCTGGGTAGAAGCACCACCTCTAGTTGTTACTTCATAAGCATGTTTTTCTTTAGAATTATTTCCCAACAAGTCATTTTGCACTTTAGTAAGTTGATCAATTTGAGTTTGAACCATTTGAAAATGTTTAACAAGTATCTTAACATCATTGGAGGTTCTCTCCACAATACCATGCAATTCACTAATAGCTCGAGAATTTTCCATTAAATGATTCTCTACTCTCATATTAAAGTTTTCTTGCTTAACAATATAATTATCAAATTCATCTAAGCATTGAGCAGGAGATTTTGAATACGGAATATCTTCTCTAGTAAAGTGTTGAAGCGAGTGTACCTCAATCATGGATGAAGGGGGAATCGTCTCACATATATCTTCTATAGGAGGTAAATTCTTCACATCTTCAGGTTTAATACCCTTCTCCTTAAGAGACTTCTTGGCTTCCCTCATATCTTCATCATTTAATTTAATCATACCCCTCTTCTTCACTATCGGTGTCGGGGTTGGTTCAGGTGTAGACCAATCATCATGATTCCGGCCTATTTTAGCCAATAATTCTTCAGCGTCGTCTGGAGTTCTTTTCCTGAAAACACAACCAGCACAACTATCCAGGTATGCCCTAGACTCAATAGTTAGTCCACTATAAAATATATCAAGTAAATCATGCTTTTCCAAATCATGGTCAGGCTGAGCTCTAATAAGAGAGCAAAATCTTGCCCAAGCCTCAGGCAATTTCTCTCCATCTTCCTGGTCAAAATTATAAATTCTCTGCAAAGCAGCATGTTGAGCACTAGCAGGAAAGTATTTTCGAAAGAAAACATCACGCAAATCAGTTGGACTTTTAATAGAACCAGGAGGCAAATTATTATACCAAGTTTTAGCATCATCCTTTAATGAGAAAGGAAAAAATTTAGCGACAAAATAAGTACGCATCTTGACATCATCAGAAAACACGCCACTAAGAGTAGATAACTCAGTCAAGTGTTCAACAACACTTTCTTTTTCAGTACCACAAAAGGGTGTTTTCTCAACAATAGCTATATGAGATAGATCAAGAGAAAAATCATAATCTTTATCCCTAATGTTTATAGGAGATGTGGCAAATTTAGGATCAGGAGATGGTGTATATCTAACAGCATGTTCTGCAAGCAACTTTTTAATTTTTCTTGCATCAGTAGTAGCCTTGCATTTTTCAATAAAATCATTATCAAGCTCTACATAATCTTCATCAAGATCATCACTAGAATATTCAACAGACTCAGGTGAATTAACAGGTGTAGCAGCATTAGGAGTTTCAGTATTTTCAATTTGTCTAGACTTAGCAATTGTAGCATCTAGAAAAGATCCCAATGAACCACTATCATCAAGCACAGCAGAAACATTATCAATATTATAAGAATTTTCAGATTCAGCAGAAGTACCAGCACGTGAAGCATGTGGCGGTGAAACAAGTTTATCAATCACAGAGGGTGAATCAAGAGCAGCAGAGGTACTCAGAGTTGTACCTTTTCTTGTAGTGGATGGTAATATGGCGATCTTAGTATCGCGAGGTTTACCCATAATGGAGAATTTGCAGCGAACAATATCAATCCAAGTGAACTTCCAAATAAAGCTATGCTCCCCGGCAACGGCGCCAGAAAATAGTCTTGATGACCCACAAGTATAGGGGATCGCAACAGTCTTCGAGGGAAGTATTACCCAATTTATTAATTCGACACAAGGGGAGACAAAGAATACTTGTAAGCCTTAACAACGGAGTTGTCAATTCAGCTGCACCTGGAAACAGACTTGCTCGCAAGAGTTTATCGTAGTAACAGTATGGCAGTGGAAATAGTGAAATAGCAGCAGCGGTGAAATAAAGACAGCAGTAGTGATTATAGTAAACAGCAGGATTAAAATACTGTAGGCACAGGGACGGATTTAACGGGCGTTGCATGGATGAGAGAAACTCATGTAACAATCAAAGCATGGGCATTTGCAGATAATAATAAAACGGTATCCAAGTACTAATCAATCAATAGGCATGTGTTCCATATTTAGTCGTACGTGCTCGCAATGAGAAACTTGCACAACATCTTTTGTCCTACCAGCCGGTGGCAGCCGGGCCTCTAGGGAAACTACTGGATATTAAGGTACTCCTTTTAATAGAGTACCGGAGCAAAGCATTAACACTCCGTGAACACATGTGATCCTCACATCACTACCATCCCCTCCGGTTGTCCCGATTTCTGTCACTTCGGGGCCATTGGTTCCGGACAGCGACATGTGTATACAACTTATAGGTAAGATCATAAACAACGAATATCTTCATGAATCAATAACATGTTCAGATCTGAGATCATGGCACTCGGGCCCTAGTGACAAGCATTAAGCATAACAAGTTGCAACAATATCATAAAAGTGACATCTACGGATACTAGGCACTATGCCCTAACAATCTTATGACTATTACATGACCAATCTCATCCAATCCCTACCATCCCCTTCAGCCTACAGCGGGGGAATTACTCACACATGGATGGGGGAAACATGGCTGGTCGATGGAGAGGCGTTGGCGGTGATGGCGGTGAAGATCTCCTCCAATTCCCCGTCCCGGCGGAGTGCCAGAACGGAGACTTCTGGCTCCCGCGACGGAGTTTCGCGATGTGGCGGCTCTCTGGATCTGGCGACTTCGACTTCTCTCCGTGCGTTTTCAGGTCGAAACCAATAAGTAGTCCGAAGGGGGGCGTCAGGCCGGCCGAGGGGGCCACACCACATGGCCGCGCGGGCCCCCTGGGCCGCGCCGCCATGTGGTGTGGGGCCCCGGGCCTCCACCTCCTTTGCCCTCCGCTCCGTCAATATTTTGGTAAAATAGGGCCATCTGAAGAAATTCCGAGGATTTTCCCGAAAGTTGGATTTCTGCACAAAAACGAGACACCAGAGCAATTCTGCTGAAAACAGCGTTAGTCCGTGTTAGTTGTATCCAAAATACACAAATTAGAGGCAAAACAATAGCAAAAGTGTTCGGGAAAGTAGATACGTTTTGGACGTATCAATACGCGAATATTATTAGTGCCCCAATAGTTGGAGGATTGTGACGCCTGGCGTCTTCAACCTTCATACATTCCCATAAAACTTATGAGTTTATGTAGTCTCACCAAATTATATTCTATTATCTTGCAATAAGGTCTTAGATATCATATATATCTCATACCTTGATTATTTCTGAAAACTAAATTTTCAGCTCCTTACTTTTCAAACAAATTTGAACTTCAAGTTTGACGGAGACAAGATAACTTTAGGTACTAATTGAAACCATAGCTCTTTGACTCAACAATATGAGGTTTACTAAAAGTTTGCAATAGGACTTAATCAATTCTTGATTCTTTAACAATACGGTACCAATCCGTAAAGTTTCTTGTCAGATTTTAACAGTATTTCTATCTCAATAATAAGACTAGCGCATGGTAGAAAAACGGATGCCAATACTACAAAATTAATTCAAAATACTACTCAGACTATGTTTATGATAATTAGTTCATGTTTTAATCTAATTACTAATGAACTCCCACTTAATACAACATCCCTCATAGTTGTTAAGTGGTACACGATCCAAATCCACTACACCAAAACCGATCATCACGTGAGATGATGTAGCTTCAATGGTGAACATCAACATGTTGATCATATCATCCATATGACTCGTGTTCAACCTTTCGGTTTCCGTTGTCCCGAGGCCATGTCTGTACATGCTAGGCTCGTCAAGCAAACCCAAGTATTCCGCGTGTGCAACATGGCTTACACCCGTTGTATGTGAACGTTGAATCTATCACATCCGATCATCACGAGATGCTTCGAAACGACGAACTGTACAACGGTGCATACGAGGGGAGAACACTTTATTATCTTGATATTAATGTGAGGGATCATCTTATAATGCTACCGTCGCGATCTAAGCAAAATAAGATGCATAAAGGATTAACATCACATGCAATTCATATGTGACATGATATGGCCCTTTAGTCTTTGCGCCTTCGATCTTCATCTCCAAAGCACGGACATGATCTCCATCATCAACGGGCATGATCTCCATCATCGTCGGCGTAGCGTCAAGGTCCATGGCGCCGTCTTCATGGTTGTTCACCTCATGTAGCAACTATTACAACTACTTTGAAATACTACTCAACATGAAATTTAAAGACAACCATAAGGCTCATGCCGGTTGCCACAATACAATAATGATCATCTCATACATATTCATCATCACATTATGGCCATATCACATCACCAAACCCTGCAAAAACAAGTTAGACGTCTCTAATTTGGTTTGCATATTTTACGTGGTTTAGGGTTTTCGAGTGAGATCTAATCTACCTACGAACATGAACCACAACGGTGATACTAGTGTTGTCAATAGAAGAGTAAATTGAATCTTCACTATAGTAGGAGAGACAGTCACCCGCAAAGCCACTTATGCAATACAAGTTGCATGTCGAGCGTGGAGCAAATCTCATGAACGCGGTCATGTAAAGTTAGCCCGAGCCGCTTCATCCCACTATGCCACAAAGATGCAAAGTACTCAAACTAAAGACAACATAAGCATCAACGCCCACAAAACCATTGTGTTCTACTCGTGCAACCATCTATGCATAGACACGGCTCTGATACCACTGTAAGATAACGTTGCATAGAAAACAAAAAATTTCCTACCGCGAACACGCAATCCAAGCCAAGATGCAATCTAGAAGACGGTAGCAACGAGGGGATATCGAGTCTCACCCTTGAAGAGATTCCAAAGCCTACAAGATGAGGCTCTTGTTGCTGCGGTAGACGTTCACTTGCCGCTTGCAAAGCGCGTAGAAGATCTTGATCACGATCGCTTCCGGCGCCACGAACGGGCAGCACCTCCGTACTCGGTCACACGTTCGGTTGTTGATGAAGACGACGTCCACCTCCCCGTTCCAGCGGGCAGCGGAAGTAGTAGCTCCTCTTGAATCCGACAGCACGACGGCGTGGTGTCGGTGGTGGTGGAGAAATCCGGCGGAGCTTCGCTAAGCGTGCGGGATGTGGTGGAGGAGAGAGACCGCTAGGGTTTGGGAGAGGGGGTGGCCGGCCACTAAGGGGTGCGGCCAAGCTATGGCTTTGGTGTGGCCGGCCCCTACCCCTTGGCCCTCATTATATAGGTGGAACACCCAAGAGTTGGTGTACAAGTCTTCGAATAAGACCCCAACCCAAAACCTTCCATGTGTAGGGAAACCTACCCAAGGTGGGATTCCCACCTCAAGTGGGACTCCCACCTTTCCATGAGGGGTGGCCGGCCACCTTGGGGGGAAGTCCACCTTGGACTTTCCCCTCTAGGGTTTGGCTGGCCAAGCTTGTGGAGTCCTTCCGGGACTCCACCTTCCATAGTGCGTTTCTTCCGGACTTTTCTAGAACCTTCTAGAACCTGCCATAAATGCACCCGATCATTTCCAAACTTGGAATATGACTTCCTATATATGAATCTTATTCTCCGGACCATTCCGGAACTCCTCGTGATGTCCGGGATCTCATCCGGGACTCCGAACAAATATTCGAACTCCATTCCATATTCAAGTTCTACCATTTCAACATCCAACTTTAAGTGTGTCACCCTACGGTTCGTGAACTATGTGGACATGGTTGAGTACTCACTCCGACCAATAACCAATAGCGGGATCTGGAGATCCATAATGGCTCCCACATATTCAACGATGACTTTAGTGATCGAATGAACCATTCACATACGATACCAATTCCCTTTGTCACGCGATATTTTACTTGTCCGAGGTTTGATCATCGGTATCACTCTATACCTTGTTCAACCTCGTCTCCTGACAAGTACTCTTTACTCGTACCGTGGTATGTGGTCTCTTATGAACTTATTCATATGCTTGCAAGACATTAGACGACATTCCACCGAGAGGGCCCAGAGTATATCTATCCATCATCGGGATGGACAAATCCCACTTGTTGATTCATATGCCTCAACTCATACTTTCCGGATACTTAATCCACCTTTATAACCACCCATTTACGCAGGTGGCGTTTGATGTAATCAAAGTACCTTTCCGATATAAGTGATTTACATGATCTCATGGTCATAAGGACTAGGTAACTATGTATCGAAAGCTTATAGCAAATAACTTTAATGACGTGATCTTATGCTACGCTTAATTGGGTGTGTCCATTACATCATTCATATAATGATATAATCTTGTTATTAATAACATCCAATGTTCATGATTATGAAACTAATCATCTATTAATCAACAAGCTAGTTAAGAGGCTTACTAGGGACTCTTTGTTGTTTACATATCACACATGTATCAATGTTTCGGTTAATACAATTATAGCATGGTATGTAAACATTATCATAAACATAAAGATATATAATAACCATTTATTATTGCCTCTTGGGCTACAACCAGACTTTCCCTCTCTCATAATAACTTTCAGTAGCATCATGAACAAACTCAACAATATAACTATCACATACAACATTCTTGTCATGAGCCACATGCATAAAATTATTACTCTCCACATAAGCATAATCATTACTATTAATTGTAGTGGGAGCAAATTCAATAAAATAGCTATCATTATTATTCTCATCACCATAATCATCATATATAGGTGTCATATTGTAATCATAATTAATTTTCTCCTCAATAGTAGGTGGACTGAAAATATCATATTCATCATTGTAAACATCATATATATGAGGTAAAGTATCATCAAACTAAATTTTCTCCTCCATGCTAGGGGGACTAAAAATATCATGCTCCTCAAAACCAGCTTCCCCAAGCTTAAATTCTTCCATAGCTTTAGCAATAATGGTGTTCAAAGAGTTCATGCTAATAACATTGCTACAACTATTTTGCAAACAAAGTTCCATGGGTTTTTAATTTTTCTTCAAACACATCATGTCCTAATTCAAGATAAAGTTCATAAAGATCTCTAATTTTTTTGTTGTTTTCCATTAAGCCTAACTAGTGAAAATAAAAACAAGAAACAAAAAGGTTAATTGCAGAATCTAAAGGAGATACCTTCGAGCACTCACACACCGGCAACAGTGCTAGGAAATAGCTTAGTAGTCGGAGGATGTGAATACCTTTTACCTTACCTCCCCGGCAACGGCGCCAGAAAATAGCTTGATGTCTACGTGTGCTTCTATTCTTGTAGACAGTGTTGGGCCTCCAAGAGCAGAGGTTTGTAGAACAGCAGCAAGTTTCCCTTAAGTGAATCACCCAAGGTTTATCGAACTCAGGGGAGGTAGAGGTCAAAGATAGTCCTCTCAAGCAACCCTGCAATTAAGATACAAGAAGTCTCTTGTGTCCCCAACACACCTAATACACTTGTCAGATGTATAGGCGCACTAGTTCGGCGAAGAGATAGTAAAACACAAGTGTATGGATGAATATGAGTGGTAATAACAATCTGAAATAAATATGGCAGCGAGTAAACATGCAGTAGAACAGTAAGTAAGCGGTGTTTGCAGTATTGGAAACAAGGCCTAGGGATCATACTTTCACTAGTGGACACTCTCAACATTGATCACATAATAAATAAATAACTTCTCCTCACTTGTGCTACATACACTCTCTTGTTGAATAACAAACACCATTCATTGTGTAGGGCTACAAGAGCTCCCTCAAGCCGGAGTTAACAAGCGCCACAACATTCGGCATTCATATTTAAGTAACCTTTAGAGCATAATAGATCTTTGCAATTTAGACCGAGTACTAACATAGCATACATACTGTCACCATTACACTATGAAAGAGGGAATAGATCACATCAATACTATCAAGTAATAATCAACTCCATAATCTACAAGAGATTACAATCATAACCTACGCCAAGTACTACATGATGCACACACTGTCACCATTACATCATGAAGGAGGAATAGACTACTTTAATAACATTACTAGAGTAGCACATAGATTAATAGTGATACAAAGCTCATCATATGGATCTCAATCATGCAAAGCAATTCATGAGATCATTGTATTGAGTTACACAGAGAGAGATTAACCACATAGCTACCGGTAGAGCCCTTAGCCTCGAGGGAGAACTACTCCCTCCTCATCATGGGAGCAGCATCGTTGATGGAGATGGCGGTGGTGTCGATGGAGATGCCTTCCGGGGGCAATTCCCCGTCCCGGCGGCGTGCCGGAACAGAGACTTCTGTCCCCCAAATCTTGGCTTCGCGATGGCGGCGGCTCTGGAACTTTTCTCGTATCGTGGCTTATCTTTTTAGGGTTTTCGATACGGAGGCTTTATATAGGCGGAAGGGCAGCCTCGGAGGGGGCCTAGTGCAGCCACACCATAGGGGGGCGCCCCCCCTTGGTCGCGCCGCCTTGTGGGGTGGGGCCCCTGGCTCCCCTCTGGCTCTTTTTCGGTGCTCTGGAAGCTTCCGGGAAAAATAAGATATTGGGCGTTGATTTCGTCCGATTCCGAGAATATTTATTTTGTAGGATTTACGGAACCAAAAAAGAAACAGAACTCATACTGGCATCTTGTTAATAGGTTAGTTCCGAAAATGCATCAAAACGATATAAAGTGTGAACAAAACATGTAGGTATTGTCATAAAACTAGCATGGAACATCAGAAATTATAGATACGTTGGAGACGTATCAGCGAATCGCGACCTATTTATGAAAGTCTGTACACGGTTGGAGGCTATGGCGAGTGATACTTTTTCCCAACATGGGTGGCAGCATAATCTACTGATCTGGCCGCCACTGGTTACCTAGGTGTTTGCACAGTTGCTCATCATTGATATGTACATTGCCTTTTATTGTCTTTTTAGAACTTCTGAATACTCAGACTTGGACCTGTGTGCATCTTGGTTATACAGAGGCCGGGTGTAATTGCTTGTTTCGAGTAATAAAAGCGTCCATTATAAAAAAAAGGAATGTCAAATCTCATTGCCATAGCCTTAGCCAACTCCAGGTTCACCACCTACTGAAAACTTTCGCTTTGCTGGCAAGAAAGCCCATGTGGTGATCACAAGCAACAACACCCGCTCCTGTGCACGGAGAAGAAGCGAAGAGAGTCGCATCAACATTCAAATAGATCAGACCATCCGGCGGCAGAGACCAAGAAACCTCCTGATTGGTCCCACGACTATGGACGATATCCTTTAGTGAAGAATGCATCAACATGAATTCAATATATGCCTTGATCCGAGCATCAACGCCACTAGGAGAAACCCTACAGCCCTCCTCCTAAATATTGTTTCGAGTGTCCCAAGATGCCAAAAAGTGATAGCCAACACCGTGGTCTGGGAACTGCTACACTTGGACAAAACTTTCATCACCAAGTTTATGGGTATTAAAGAACTTATGGTTCAATTGAACCCCAAAATCCTTCTTCACATCATCCCGCATCTCCCTCGCGAAAGAGCAGAGGAGCATGCCATACTCCACACTCTCTTCCGTAGAACAATGAACACATAACAGCAAGGCAGGGATATAGCGTCGCGGGAATTGTTGTCCCAACGGAAGGCAATTGTGCGCGAAACTCAATAAGGTAATACACATTTTCCCTGAAGCTTTGATTGCCCACAAAACCTTCTAGAACTTAGCATCAGCCAGAGAATCAGATCCCATACCGCGGCCACGCACGCTCCGACGCATAGTTACCTGCTCCGAGCATGCAAGGTGATACGACAACCCTACGGTAAACTGTCCAAAACGGCTGTGAGGCCAAGATAAGAAGTCATCACCATCATGACGGCTGAGCGGAATCTGAAGCACCTAATCTGCTACATACGGTTAAAAAAGGAAAGCAGGAGAAGAACGTTCCATGACACTGTCTCCTCATAGAAGTCCACAGTTTTCCCTTTGGGTAAGACTAGCCATAGTGGGAAATAAACATACACATGTTATTGATCCATGTTACTAGCTTCATAGTGGGTAGTAACATATATATGGTGTCATGCAAAGTCATATACATTAGGTTGTAGACTCATCTTATCTTGAAATGTGTAATGTGATAGTAACATAGCTATCTACCACCTCACTCTCTTTCTTCATTTATTGGTCATTTATTGACATGTCATGCCACCAAAACTTTTTGGGGTGTGTGATATTACTATCATGTTACTCCCACTATGAGTAGTAAGGACGTCAAAGTGCTCAACATTTCAGGTCTAGTTCCCACTTCCCAGGATCCAGTTGTCATGGATGATTATGATCGTCCGTCCATCTCCAACACTCCATCGGACACCTATCTGCACCAGCTTCCGCCCATACAAAATACTCGCCAATAAATAGGGGGCCAATAAAAAGAGGGAGAAGAGCTAGCTGGAAAAAGGAAGAAGAAAGCTATAAATAGGGGCTAGTAAATTTGTCCGTTAGAGGCAAAACGGCCAAGCCGCACATGACGGTACTACCGCGTTGTGAGCCGATGGTACTCGCCCCGTGCGCTGCGGGTAGCTAGCACAACAAGGCAACAAGGGGGCGAGCGGGCAACACAACACGTGCGAGGGACGATGCACGTGCGAGCGAGCGTGTGAGCGGTGAGCGGGCAAGGGCGCTCCTATTTGCCGGCAGTTGGCGCGGAGTTCACACCGCACACCCTGTGTAGGCCGGGGCTAGCTTGGCCACGACCCACTAGGTGGTAATTCTTTGTTTTTCTTTTTAGTTTAGTTTTTTTTTTTTCTAATGTTTCTTTTTACTTTCCATAACTTGATTTTTTAGAAAATATCTATTTTTTACAAATTGAACATTTTAAACTATGAATATTTTAAAATGTTAAATTTGAACGATTTTCAAATCCGAACTAATTTTAAGTTCAAACGATTTTCAAACTTGAACATTTTTAAAAAATTGAAGATTTATTTAAGTTGAATATTTTTAAAATCTTATTTTTTTTAAAGTAAACATTTTTCCGGTTTTGAACATTTTTTTATTTTGAACATTTTTCAAATTTTAATATTTTTTTAAAAATAAATTTGAACGTATTTTAATTCAAAGGTTTTAAATTTGAATATTTGTTAAATTTTAGTATTTTTAAAAATGCACTTTTAATAATTTTAAAATCTTTAAGAAATAAGAAAGAAACCGAAAAAAAGAAGAAAAAAACATAAATGGGCCGACCAGGGCAGACCATACCGCGTGCGGGGGTGTGCGGCGCGCGATAACTGCCCACCTGGTCGGCATATAGGGCTCGCCAGCGGGCAAGGTAGGGTGGGTGATACGTCTCCAACGTATCGATAATTTCTTATGTTCCATGCTACTTTATTGATGATACCTACATGTTTTATGCACATTATATGTCGTATTTACGCATTTTATGGAACTAACCTATTAACAAGATGCGAAGAGCCGATTCTGTTTTCTGCTGTTTTTGGTTTCAGAAATCCTAGTAAGGAAATATTCTCGGAATTGGATGAAATCACCGCCCAGGGTCCTATTTTTGCACGGAGATTCCAGAAGACCGAAGAGATAACGAAGTGGGGCGACGAGGCCGCCACCATAGGGCCGCGCGGAGGGGGGCCCGCCCCGCCTATGGTGTGGGCCCTCGTCAGCCCTCCTGACCTACCCTTTCGCCTACTTAAAGCCCCCGTCGCGAAACCCCCACCGAGAGCCACGATACGGAAAACCTCCACTGAACGCGCCGCCGCGAGTCCATCTCGGATTCGGAGACGCTCTCCGGCACCCCGCTGGGAGAGGATTCATCTCCCTGGAGGACTCTTCATCGCCATGATCGTCCGGAGTGATGAGTGAGTAGTTCACCCCTAGACTATGGGTCCATAGCAGTAGCTAGATGGTCGTCTTCTCCTAATTGTGCTTCATTGTTGGATCTTGTGAGCTGCCTAACATGATCAAGATCATCTATCGTAATACTATATGTTGTGTTTGTCGGGATCCGATGGATAGAGAATACTATGTTATGGTGATTATCAATCTATTGTTTATGTGTTGTTTATGATCTTGCATGCTCTCCGTTATTGTAGAGGCTCTGGCCAAGTTTTTGCTCTTAACTCAAGAGGGAGTATTTATGCTCGATAGTGGGTTCATGCCTTCATTGACACTACGTGACCGTAGGTTCTAAGGTTGTGATGTGTTGTTGCCACTAGGGATAAAACATTGATTCTATGTCTAAGGATGTAGTTGTCGATTACATTACGCACCATACTTAATGCAATTGTCTGCTTTGCAACTTAATACTGAATGGGGTTCGGATGATAACCTGAAGGTGGACTTTTTAGGCATAGATGCAGTTGGATGGCGGTCTATGTACTTTGTCGTAATGCCCGGATTAAATCTCACTATATTTATCATATCATGTATATGCATTGTTATGCCCTTCTCTATTTGTCAATTGCCCGACGTAATTTGTTCACCCAACATGCTTTTATCTTATGGGAGAGACACCTCTAGTGAACTGTGGAGCCCGGTCCTATTCTTTACATCGCATACAATCTACTGCAATACTTGTTTTACTGTTTTTCTTGCAAACAATCATCTTCCACACAATACGGTTAATCCTTTGTTACAACAAGCCGTGAGATTGACAACCTCACTGCTTCGTTGGGACAAAGTACTTTGGTTGTGTTGTGCAGGTTCCACGTTGGCGCCGGAATCCCTGTTGTTGCGCCGCATCACATTTCGCCACCATCAACCTTCAACGTGCTTCTTGGCTCCTCCTGGTCCGATTAAACCTTGGTTTCTTTCTGAGGGAAAACTTGCTACTGTGCGCATCATACCTTCCTCTTGGGGTTCCCAACGAACGTGTGAGTTACACGCCATCAAGCTCTTTTTCTGGCGCCGTTGCCGGGGAGATCAAGACACGCTGTAAGGGGAGTCTCCACTTCTCAATCTCTTTACTTTGTTTTTGTCTTGCTTTATTTTATTTACTACTTTGTTTGCTGCACTTAAACAAAAAACAAAAAAATTAGTTGCTAGTTTTACTTTATTTATCTGTGCTTGCTCTATATAAAAAACACAAAAAAAATTAGTTACTTGCATTTACTTTATCTAGTTTACTTTATTTAAAAACTACCCCTGAAAATACTAATTTTGTGTGCTCCACCTGCTACCTAAGAATTTTTAACTTCCACCGCTACCTACTAGCAGAATTCTTTGAAATTAAACACGCTTTACTGAATCTTGTATGAGAGAGTGGCCGATCTTCTCAGTAAGCATGATGATCACGGGTGATAGCAGCGGAGATACACGACGATGAAGTGGATGATAACTTGTATGACGCAACGAGATCTCTCGATTGGTCCCTGTCGCCAATGTGACTCTCAACCCTGCAAGATATTCGCAACTCCACACACTTGCGCACGTAGCCGCCGACCACGAAGCGGTAAGTTGCAACCGTCTAATTCCCAATGGAACAGCAGATCACACAAGACTTTTTCAGGATCTACACAATATTCAAGCAATATGGTGTAGGGAATTCAATAGTTTTGCAGAGCAAACAACTAAGAACTAGGGTTTATCTTAAACGTGGTCTAAAGCAACTTGTGGGGCGTCCAGGGACTTATGAGGCGTACGGGACCCAGTCCAAAAAGTACGAAAATAACCGACCCGAATAGATTGGTCGAAACGGACTCGGGCTGGTCCGATGGGATCCGGTCACGGCCGTGGACCGGCGGTCCGGTTGGCGGCCGGTCAACCGGGCTGTGGACCGGATAGTCGGTCTGGGGTCCGGTCAACCGGCTGATGACCGGAAGCGTTTCCGGTTTCGGTAAATCACGAGCGGCTCCGTCCGGTTGACGTCCGGTTGGCGACCGTCGACGGGGCGAGGACGGCTGGCGGTCGGGCGGTCTGACGGGTTCTGGACCGGCTTTGGACTTCTTCTTCCTCTCGCGCATGCCTCCCGCTCTCCTCGCGCGTCCATGATATCTTCATGTCCAGCTCCATGTCAAGCTTCACGTCCTCGTGCGACGCTCGTCTCCTCTTGATACCCGATGATACATAAGTAATAGGACTTAGGCTATAAAGTTCTCATCAATCAAAGTATCGTTTAGAAACAAGTTCACCTGTTGTTTAAGTAGCTTCGCCCGAGCTCGTGTCATTGGTCCAATCGACTTCATTGGACTTGAGCTTCTCACAGGTTCATCTTGTTGGTAATGACGGAGGTAGTAGTGAGGTAGGGATGTCTCATCATCTCCCCCTTAAAAGGCGTCGACCCCGACGCTCCAAGGTCTTCTCCGTCATATGGTGTCAAATCAGCAACATTGAAAGAATTGCGACACCAAACTCATCCTCTGGAAGATCTATCGAGTATGCATTATCATTGATCTTGGCAAGCACTTTGTAAGGGCCAGCACCACGAGGCTTCAATTTAGACTTCCTCAGCTTCGGGAACCTATCCTTGCGAAAATGTACCCAGACCAAATCACCAGGCTTGAACAACATCTCTTTGCGCTTCTTATTCATCCTTGCAGCATTGCTCTTGCCTTTCTTCTCAATCAACTCTTTAGTCTTCTCATGAATCTTCTTCACATAATCTGCCCTCTTTGATGCCTCCATATTGACTCTCTCATGTATGGGCAAAGGCAACAAGTCAAGTGGAGTAATGGGTTTGAAACCATACACCACCTCAAAAGGACATAGCTCTGTGGTAGAATGTACCCGCTGTTGTAAGCAAACTCTACATGCGGCAAACACTCTTCCCACTCCTTCAGGTTCTTCTTGATCATGGATCTCAACAGTTGTGACAATGTTCTATTCACCACTTCAGTTTGACCATCAGTTTGGGGATGACAAGTGGTGCTGAACAGCAGCTTCGTCCCCAGCTTTCTCCAAAGCGTCTTCCGAAGTAGCTCATAAACTTCACGTCACGATCAGAAACAATAGTCTTCGGCACTCATGTAGACGTACAATCTCCCTGAAAAACAGGTTAGCAATATGCGACGCATCGTCGCTCTTGTGGGCAATAAAGTGGGACATCTTAGAGAATCTATCCACTACCACAAATATAGAATCATGGCCTCTCTTAGTACGCGGCAAACCCAACACAAAATCCATACTAATATCCTCCCATGGTGTAGTAGGTGTAAAGGAGTATACAAACCGTGAGGCTTCAGCTTGGACTTAGACTTGTTGCAAGTAATGCATCTTCGCACATATCTATCCACGTCCCGCCTCATCTTTGGCCAATAAAAGTGGTCAGCTAGCATGAGTAGCGTCTTCTCACGCCCAAAGTGACCCATCAAACCTCCGGCATGTGATTCCTGCAATAAGAGCAAACGCACAGACGATTCTGGAACACATAGTTTGTTAGCCCTAAACAAGAAACCATCATGTATGTGATATTTTTCCCATGCTTTACCAAGAGCACATAAGCGATATGGTTCAGCAAAATCATGATCAGTGGCATACAAATCACATAGTATCTCTAAACCAGGAATTTTAACATCAAGTTGAGTTAATAGCATATTCTTCCTAGATAGAGCATCAGCAACAATATTATCTTTTTTCTTATTATTAATAATAATATGGAAAAGACTCAATGAACTCAACCCACTTAGCTAGACGCTTATGCAAAGTAGATTGGGCTTTCTGGTATTTCAAAGCTTCATGATCGGAATGTATGATAAATTCTTTTGGCCACAAGTAATGTTGCCAAACCTCAAGAACTCTAATTAAAGCATACAATTCTTTATCATAGATAGGATAGTTCAACTTAGCACCAGAAAGTTTCTCAGAAAAATATGCAATTGGGCGACCCTCTTGCATCAACACACCACCAATTCCAATACCACTAGCATCACATTCAATCTCAAATTGCTTATTGAAATCAGGAAGTGCAAGCAACGGTGCAGAAGTTAACAATCTCTTAAGTTCATCAAAAGCATGATCTTGGGCGCGCCCCACTCAAAGACAACACCCTTTTTAGTCAAATCATTCAAAGGTGCAGCAATAGTAGAAAAATTGGGCACAAAACGGCGATAAAACCCAGCTAGACCATGGAAACTTCTTACTTGACTCACATTCATGGGAGTAGGCCAATTTTGAATAGCTTCAATTTTAGACACATCTACTTCTACTCCATGCTTAGAGACAACATAACCCAGAAATATGACCTTATCTTTGCAAAATGTGCACTTCTCAAGATTACCATATAGTTGATTATCACGCAACACTTGCAAAACATGTCGAATATGTATAGTATGATCAGATTCATTGCGGCTGTAGATTAATATGTCATCAAAATACACAACCACAAATTTGCCAATAAATTCACGCAAAACATGGTTCATCAGTCTCATGAAAGTGCTAGGTGCATTAGTTAATCCAAAAGGCATTACTAACCACTCATATAAACCAAATTTTGTTTTAAAGGCTGTTTTCCACTCATCCCCTTCTTTCATCCTAATTTGATGATAGCCACTACGCAAATCAATTTTAGAGAACACAGCAGCACCACTCAATTCATCTAGCATATCCTCTAAACGGGGAATAGGATGACGATATCGAATAGTAATGTTGTTTATAGCTCTACAATCTACGCACATACGCCAAGTACCATCTTTCTTAGGAACTAGAATAACAGGAACAGCACAAGGACTAAGGCTTATGCGGATATAACCTTTGTCGAGTAGCGCTTGTTCTGTATCTCCTTCGTCTCTTCGGGATTAGTGCGATATGGCGCCCTATTAGGCAGCGATCCGGGAATCAAGTCAATTTGATGCTCAATACCTCGCAATGGTGGTAGTCTGCGGGTACCTCCTCCGGAAACAAATCGCGAAATTGCAAAACATTAGAAACACCAAGAGGAAGAGGAGTCATGTCATTAGAAACCAATACCGTACCCCTGTACAAAAGCACAAGAGGCATGGCCGTAGGATCCTCACTAAATTCTCTCATGTCTTCTTTGGTGGCTAATGAGACTAAGGAATTCACTCTCTCACTTTTCGTTATATCACTCACGACATTACAATTCTCTCGCCTATCTAGAGGTGCATCCTCCAAATTGACTTCGATCTTCTGACGAGACTCATTGACAATTTGTTGTGGTGACATAAGTTGTAAGTTAATTTTCTTTGTACTCAGTGATATGTATTGGCTCGGCCATTGTGTTGCACTGAACGGTCATAGAGCCAAGGCCGACCCAATAAGAGGTGACAAACCGTCATAGGAACCACATCAAAATCAATGCAATCCTTATACGGTCCAATCGCAAACTCAACACGCACCATGTGGTTTACCTTCATCTCACCATTGTCGCTCAACCACTGAATATAATATGGATGCGGGTGTGAGATACTTCAACTTCAGCTTGGTACATAACTCCTTGCTTGCTAAATTGCGGCAACTCCCGCCATCAATAATGACCTTGCAAGCCTTGTCAGGGACCAACTAAAGCTTTGGTTTGGAACAAATTGCAGCGCTGAGTAGATGCACTAGGCAACACATTAAGAGCACGCTGCGACACAACAATGGTGCGAGCATCAGAAGGATATGCATCTTCACCATCAGTGTCATAGTCATCATTTCTGGAGCATTTGGATCAGCATCATCGCCAGTCTCATACTCATTGTCCTCATTGATAAACATGACTTTGCGGTTAGGACTCTCTTGAAGTGACCCTTGCCACCACAAGTATGGCAAAGCATATCACGGTTGCGCGTTAGTAGACACCAGAACCACTCGTACTTGCAGCAGATTCGGACTTCTTTGCATTAGATACATTGGAGACCGGTTTGCTAGGCGGAGTAAGTAAGGAGCGGAGCGCGTGAAGGCGCCGGCGCTGTAGAGGGCGCGCGGGGTGTAAAACGCCAGCTCCCGTAGCACGTCCCTTAACCTTTGCTTCTTCAGCCAACTGTGATTCAGCTTCTCTTGCATGATGTAACAATTGATTCATATTGGTGTAGGTGTAATGACGAACAATGCCTTTAACATCATACTTCAGTCCATTCAGAAAACGTTGCATTGTCATCTCTAGAGACTCACGGACACGACCACGCTGCATAAGCATCTCCATCTCCATGTAGTACTCATCAACAGTCTTCACACCTTGCCTCAATATCAAATATATTCCTCATGTAATTTGTAGGCACAAAATGAGAAGTCATTGCCTCTTTCATAGCACGCCATGTACGGATAGGTTGTGCACCATCTTCATCGAGGTTACGAATCAAAGAATCCCACCAACGCAATGCATAACCATCAAATTCAGAAGACGCAAGTTTGATCTTCCTATCTTCAATGTAATGTAGGCTCCATAATTTCTCAATCTTCAGCTCCCAAGTGAGGTATTCTTCAACATCAGCTCCTCCTTCAAACTTGGGTATGGAAAACTTAGGCTTTCCCAATCCATCTTCTTCATCTTGTCCACGACCATTGCGGCCAAGTGGGACCCAGCCACGAGGACGATGACCACGAGGCGCACCACGAGCATTGTGTGCGTCATCTTCAAGCTCAGATCGTCATCATCTTCTTGTTGTTGTTGTTGTAGTACAGTCAAGTTCTCAATAGCGAGACGCATATCCGCAATATTGCGCTGTATATCCGTCATTTGATCAGACAATCCAGTGACGGTGACATTAGTAGCATCCAGTGTTTGTTTGATCTCATCAACTGTACTCTTAAGCTCATCATCGTTAGTGCGGAATTCACGTCGCATCTCATTACGAAGAGCTTCATACTCCCTCCAAGTGATGATATCGCCGAATTCTTGTTCTCCTGGTTAACAATCTTATTATCACTAGCAGACATGATTAGTAGGTTAGTGCACTAAATCAAAAATATATGGTGGTACTCTCACAACTCACTCAAAACTGATAAGAAAAATCTTACCGTTCCAAAGTAAATTAGTGTTGCTTACCACTTGTAGTAACAACTAGTGCACGGATGTAGCGAAGCGAATATCAAGGGTATAAGAACAATCACACGACAAAGCAGGATATATGTGGGGCTGTAGGTAGGCTACCTATTTGCACCAATAACAAGCTCTAGCGCTAGTAGAACAACCAAAGATACTCACACAAGCGATATAATGGGGCAATGCAACTATATGGAGGAAAGGTTGCAATGCACAAGAGAGACGCAAAGCTCAACGAGACAGGCACAAGATTGCTCAACTACGGATGCAGGAAAGAAAACTTAGGCCTTTCACTTGATTTCAACTAGCACACACTTTTCTTTTTGGATTTTCTTTTTTGTAACACACGCAGCTATGTACCTCTTTTTGCTTCTTTTCAATTTTTTTTTTTTTGATTTTATGACTCAACTCCTTGATAATACGGCCAACAAGATATGCAAAGCACCAAAACCCTAATGAGCAGCCAGTCGAGCGGTAAAACTAGTCTCTTCTGGGAAGTTCCTAGTCACGTATATCGAAAGGCTGTGTCTATGGTTGGGAACAAGCACACTGTACGCTATGTGGACTCGGAGTAACAAAACTGACACTAGAAGATAAACTAGACAATAGAAAACACAAACCCTAACAATTCTACTAGAAGAAAGATAAAGTTACGCAAAAACAACTACGAAAAGCAACTAAAAACTCGAAATTAGTGCAATCTATGGCTATGGCAAACCCTAACCCTAATTTTTTGGCTTCTGGATAGAAAACACTCACAACTCAACTATGGGGTGGATTGTGGATGGCTTACCGAGGAAAACTGGAAATCTGATACCAAGATGATAAGGGGTGGCCCGATCTTCTCGGTAAGCAACAGTGGCGATGATGATCACGGGTGATAGCAGCGGAAATACACGACGATGAAGTGGATGATAACTTGTATGACGCAACGAGATCTCTCGATTGGTCCCTTCAGATCAACAGCTCTCAACCAAGATATTCGCAACTCCACACACTTGCACGTGCCGCCGACCACGAGCGGTAAGTTGCAACCGTCTAATTCCCAATGGAACGACGAGATCACACAAGACTTAAACAGGATCTACACAATATTCAAGCAATATGGTGTAGGGAATTCAATAGTTTTGCAAGCAAACAACTAAGAACTAGGGTTTATCTTAAACGTGGTCTAAAGCAACTTGTGGGGCGTCCAGGGGACTTATATGGCGTCGGGACGAGCCTCAGAGTCAAAATACGAAAATAACCGACCGAATAGATCTGGTCGAGACAGGACTCGGGTGAGTCGATGCACGGGATAATCGACCGGGCTGTAGACCGGCCGGTCAGTTGGCGGCGGTCAACAGGCTGTGGACCGGATGGTCGATCTGGGAGTCGATCCAACGGGCTGATGACCGGAAGCTGCGAAGTTCAGTTTCCGTCCCGTCTGGCCTCCGTCCGTTGCGTCAGTGTGACGTTGACCGGCGAGGAGACGAGCTGGCGTCGGCGGCTGACCGGCGGTTGGACGACTGGACTTCTTCTCCTCTCGCGCATGCCTCCCGCTCCTCCCTCGCGCGTCCATGAGATATCTTCATGTCCAGCTCCATGTCCACTGCTCCTCTCCTCGATGCGCGCTCGTCTCCTCTTGATACCCGATGATACATAAGTAATAGGACTTAGGCGGTATAAAGTTCTCATCAATCAAATATCGTTTAGAAACAAGTTCCTGTTGTTTAAGTAGCTTCGCACGAGCTCGTGTCATTGGTCCAATCCTGACTTCATTGGACTTGAGCTTCACAGCAGGTTCATCTTCAGTTGGTAATGACGGAGGTAGTAGTGAGGTAGGGATGTCCTCATCAACTTGGTTATGAGAGATCAATTTTCTGGTGCTAGTTCTGATGATGCGGCTGCCCATCTTAATAATTTTGTTGAACTTTGTGAAATGCAAAAGTATAAGGATGTAGATGGTGATATTATTAAATTGAAAGTGTTTCCTTTCTCATTAAGAGGAAGAGCTAAAGATTGGTTGCTATCTTTGCCTAAGAATAGTATTGATTCATGGACTAAATGCAAGGATGCTTTTATTGGTAGATATTATCCTCCCGCTAAAATTATATCTTTGAGAAGTAGCATAATGAATTTTAAGCAATTAGATATACTGAACATGTTGCTCAAGCATGGGAGAGAATGAAAACTTTGGTAAAGAATTGCCCAACCCATGGACTGACTACTTGGATGATCATCCAAACCTTCTATGCAGGGACTAAATTTTCTTCGCGGAATTTATTGGATTCAGCTGCTGGAGGTACCTTTATGTCCATCACTTTGAGGCGGCTACAAAGCTTCTTGATGATATGATGATAAATTACTCTGAATAGCACACGGAAAAGCTCCACAAGGTAAGAAGGTAAATTCTTTGAAGAAACCTCTTCCTTGAATGATAAGATTGATGTGATTATGTCTATGCTTGTGAATGGTAGATCTAATGTAGATCCAAATAATGTTACTTTAGCTTCATTGGTTGCTCAAGAAGAAAATGTTGATGTGAATTTCATTAAAAATAATAATTTCAACAACAATGCTTATAGGAACAACTCCGGTAATAACTATAGGCCATATCCTTCTGCTAATGGTAATTCTTATGGGAATTCTTACAATAATAATAGGAGTGTACCCTCTGGTCTTGAAGCCATGCTTAAAGAATTTATTAGTACACAAACTGCTTTTAACAAATCTGTTGAGGAAAAGCTTGATAAAATTGATACTATTGCTTCTAGAGTTGATAGACTTGCCTCCGATGTTAATCTTTTAAAATTGAAAGTTATGCCTAATAATGATATTGATAATAAGATTACTACTACAGCAAATGCCATCCAAGTTAGAATTAATGAGAATATAAGATTAATGGCTGAAATGCGTGCTAGGTGGGATAGAGAAGAAAATGAAAAACTAGCTAAAGAGAATAATGTAGCTAAAGTTTGGACTATCACCACTAGTAATGTTAATTCTTCACATGTTGCTGCACCTCCTACTATCAATGGTAAAATAATTGGTGTTGGCAATGTTTCTACTCCTAGTGCAAAGCGAACAATACTGAAATTGCTAAAGCTGCTAAAGCGCGTGATAAAGCTGAAATTTTTCCAACCTTGGGAACAATGATCCCATTGCTGTAGCTCATAATGATTTAGATTTTGATGATTTCCACATCTCTGAAGTTATAAAGTTCTTAAAAACTTGCTAAAAGTCCTAATGCTAGTGCTATAAATTTAGCCTTTACAAAACATATTACAAATGCTCTCATAAAAGCTAGAGAAGAGAAACTAAAACTTGAAACTTCTATTCCTAGAAAGTTAGAAGATGGTTGGGAGCCCATCATTAAAATGAAATTCAATGACTTTGAATCTAATGCTTTATGTGATCTTGGTGCAAGTATTTCTGTTATGCCTAAAAAGATTTATGATATGCTTGACTTGCCACCATTGAAGAATTGTTATTTGGATGTTAATCTTGCCGATAATGTTAAAAAGAAACCTTTGGGGAGGATTGATAATGTGCACATTACGGTTAACAATAACCTTGTCCCGTTGATTTTGTTGTCTTGGATATCGAATGCAATGCATCTTGTCCTATTGTGTTGGGAAGACCTTTTCTTCGAATTGGTGCTGTTATTGATATGAGGGAAGGTAATATTAAATATCAATTTTCTCTCAAGAAAGGTATGGAACACTTCCCTAGAAAGAGAATGAAGTTGCCTTTTCATTCTATTATTAGAACAAGTTATGATGTTGATGCTTCTCTCGATGTTACTTGATTTGCACTTTCTGCGCCTAGCTGAAAGGCGTTAAAGAAAAGCGCTTATGGGAGACAACCCATGTTTTTAATACAGCAATTTTTTGTTTTGTTGAGTCTTGGAAGTCTTTTACTACTGTAGCAACCTCTCCTTATCATGTTTTTGTGCCAAGTAAAGTTTCTATGTCAAAGTTGATGTTATATTTGGGATCGCTACTGAAACAGCATTGTGTCTGTCACGAATCTGGGCACAGGCCTCTGTAGAAAATTCTAAAAAATCTGCCAATTTACGAGCGTGATCCTCAGATATGTACGCAACTTTAATTAGTTTTGAGTTTTTCATTTGAGCAAGTCTGGTGCCATCTTTAAATTCGTCTTTACGGACTGTTCTTTTTGACAGATTCTGCCTTTTATTTCGCATTGCCTCTTTTGCTATGTTGGATTCATTTCTTTGATCCATTAATGTCCAGTAGCTTTATGCAATGTCCAGAAGTGAAAAGAATGTTTGTGTCACCTCTGAACATGTGAATTATTAATTGTGCACTAACCCTCTAATGAGTTTGCTTGAAGTTTGGTGTGAAGGAAGTTTTCAAGGGTCAGAGGGAGTATGATATACTATGATCAAGAGGAGTGAAAGCTCTAAGCTTGGGGATGCCCCGTGGTTCACCCCTGCATATTTAAGAAGACTAAAGCGTCTAAGCTTGGGGATGCCCAAGGCATCCCCTTCTTCATCGACAACATCATCAGGTTCCTCCCCTGAAACTATATTTTTATTCAATCACATCTTGTGTTCTTTGCTTGGAGCGTCGGTTTGTTTTTGTTTTTGTTTTTGTTTGAATAAAATGGATCCTAGCATTCACTTTGTGGGAGAGAGACACGCTCGCTGTTGCATATGGACAAATATGTCCTTAGGCTTTACTCATAATGTTCAAGGCGAAGTTTCTTCTTCGTTAAATTGTTATATGATTGGAATTGGAAAATGCTACATGTAGTAATTCTAAAATGTCTTGGATAATGTGATACTTGGCAATTGTTGTGCTCATGTTTAAGCTCTTGCATCATATGCTTTGCACCCATTAATGAAGAAATACATAGAGCTTGCTAAAATTTGATTTGCATATTTGGTCTCTCTAAGGTCTAGATAATATCTAGTATTGAGTTTTGAACAACAAAGGAAGACGGTGTAGAGTCTTATAATGTTTACAATATGTCTTTTATGTGAGTTTTGCTGCACGTTCATCCTTGAGTTTGCTTCAAATAACCTTGCTAGCCTAAACCTTGTATCGAGAGGAATACTTCTCATGCATCCAAAATCCTTGAGCCAACCACTATGCCATTTGTGTCCACCATACCTACCTACTACATGGTATTTCTCGCCATTCCAAAGTAAATTGCTTGAGTGCTACCTTTAAAATTCCATCATTCACCTTTGCAATATATAGCTCATGGGACAAAATAGCCTTAAAAACTATCGTAGTATTGAATATGTACTTATGCACTTTATCTTTTATTAAGTTGCTTGTTGTGCGATAACCATGCTTCGGAGAACGCCATCAACTATTGTTGAATATCATGTGAGTTGCTATGCATGTCCGTCTTGTCTGAAGGATCTATCACCTTAGTGGTTGGAGCATGCAAAATTGTTAGAGAAGAACATTGGGCCGCTAACTAAAGCCATGAATCATGGTTGAAGTTTCAATTTTGGACATATATCCTCAATCTCATATGAGAATAATAATTGTTGCTACATGCTTATGCATTTAAGAGGAGTCCATTATCTTTTGTCCATGTTGTTCCGGTATGGATGTCTAAGTTGAGAATAATCAAAAGCGAGAAATCCAAAATGCGAGCATTCTCCTTAGACCTTTGTGCAGCGGCATGGAGGTACCTTTGTGACACTTGGTTGAAACATGGCATGCAAAGATCCGGTAGTCCAAGTTAAGTAGGACGAGTGCGGGCACTACTAGTATACTATGCATGAGGCTTGCAACTTGTAAGATATAATTTACATAACTCATATGCTTTATTACTACCGTTGACAAAATTGTTTCATGTTTTCAAAATAAAAGCTCTAGCACAAATACAGCAATCGATGCTTTCCTCTTTGAAGGACCATTCTTTTACTTTTATTGTTGAGTCAGTTCACCTATCTCTCTCCACCTTAAGAAGCAAACACTTGTGTGAACGTGCATTGATTCCTACATACTTGCATATTACTTGTTATATTACTTTATGTTGACAATATCCATGAGATATACATGTTATAAGTTGAAAGCAACGAAACTTAATCTTCCTTTGTGTTGCTTCAATACCTTTACTTTGATTTATTGCTTTATGAGTTAACTCTTATGCAAGACTTATTGATGCTTGTCTTGAAGTACTATTCATGAAAAGTCTTAGTCATATGATTCACTTGTTTACTCATGTCATTACCTTTGTTTTGATCGCTGCATTCATTACATATGTTTACAAATAGTATGATCAAGATTATGATGGCATGTCTCCAACGTATCGATAATTTCTTATGTTCCATGCTACTTTATTGATGATACCTACATGTTTTATGCACATTATATGTCGTATTTACGCATTTTGGAACTAACCTATTAACAAGATGCCGAAGCGGTTGCTGTTTTCTGCTGTTTGGTTTGAAATCCTAGTAAGGAAATATTCTCGGAATTGGACGAAATCCCGAGGGTCCTATTTTTGCATGGAGCTTCGGAAGACCGAAGAGATAACGAAGTGGGGCGACAGGCGCCGCCACCATAGGCCGCGCGGCCGGAGGGGCGCCGCTCATGGTGTGGCCCCTCGTCAGCCCTCGACCTACCCTTTCGCCTACTTAAAGCCCCAGTCGCGAACCCCGGTCACGAGAGCCACGATACGGAAACCTTCGAGCCGCCGCCGCGAATCCCATCTCGGGGATTCAGAAGATCCGGCACCTGCCCAGGAGAGGGGATTCATCTCCCGGAGGACTCTTCATCGCCATGATCGCCTCCGGAGTGATGAGTGAGTAGTTCACCCTAGACTATGGGTCCATAGCAGTAGCTAGATGGTCGTCTTCTCTAATTGTGCTTCATTGTTGGATCTTGTGAGCTGCCTAACATGATCAAGATCATCTATCTGTAATACTATATGTTGTGTTTGTCGGGATCCGATGGATAGAGAATA
This sequence comes from Lolium multiflorum, assembly GCA_030979885.1. Classification (NCBI taxonomy): domain Eukaryota; kingdom Viridiplantae; phylum Streptophyta; class Magnoliopsida; order Poales; family Poaceae; genus Lolium; species Lolium multiflorum. The sequence continues at coordinate 74,910 of JAUUTY010000244.1, read as the reverse complement.
CTATGTTATGGTGATTATCAATCTATTGTTTATGTGTTGTTTATGATCTTGCATGCTCTCCGTTATTAGTAGAGGCTCTGGCCAAGTTTTTGCTCTTAACTCCAAGAGGGAGTATTTATGCTCGATAGTGGGTTCATGCCTTCATTGACACTGGGATCGTGACAGTAGGTTCTAAGGTTGTGATGTCTTTGTTGCCACTAGGGATAAAACATTGATTCTATGTCTAAGGATGTAGTTGTCGATTACATTACGCACCATACTTAATGCAATTGTCTGTTGCTTTGCAACTTAATACTGAATGGGGTTCGGATGATAACCTCAAGGTGGACTTTTTAGGCATAGATGCAGTTGGATGGCGGTCTATGTACTTTGTCGTAATGCCCGGATTAAATCTCACTAGATTTATCATATCATGTATATGCATTGTTATGCCCTTCTCTATTTGTCAATTGCCGACTGTAATTTGTTCACCCAACATGCTTTTATCTTATGGGAGAGACACCTCTAGTGAACTGTGGAGCCGGTCCTATTCTTTACATCGCATACAATCTACTGCACTGTTTTCTGCAAACAATCATCTTCCACACAATACGGTTAATCCTTTGTTACAGCAAGCCGGTGAGATTGACAACCTCACTGTTTCGTTGGGACAAAGTACTTTGGTGTGTTGTGCAGGTTCCACGTTGGCGCCGGAATCCTGTTGTTGCGCCGCATCACATTTCGCCACCATCAACCTTCAACGTGCTTCTTGGCTCCTCTGGTTCGATTAAACCTTGGTTTCTTTCTGAGGGAAAACTTGCTACTGTGCGCATCATACCTTCCTCTTGGGGTTCCCAACGAACGTGTGAGTTACACGCCATCAGTGGGCGAGCGCCGGCCGAGCGAAGCATGAAGGTGGGAGGTGACCTAGGTAGGGAAACAAGCCAGCCCGGTAGCACCAGCCTGGTATCGACCTGAGGACGACGGGGTACTGCTGGAGCGGCAGTGGGCCTGTAACGCTGGAGGTAGTGCTGCGAGGCCCAAAAAACAATTCCCTTCTTTTCTTTTTTGAAACCAAATAAGATGTTGTAAAATCAATATCTAGAGTTTGGAAACTCCGACTAAGATGAACCCAATTTTGTTGAAAAGAAGGCAGAAAGAGTTACCCAATAATGCCTCCTCAAACTTTAATTTTAAAATGCAGAATTTGTGTAAGATGATGAATAAAGTTGTAAGAAGTGAGCAACCTAAGCTTTGCTACTGTCCAAGATCACACAAGAATTATTCAAACTGATATTCTAACTTAAATTTTCTGAAGATATCGTAATTTAGTAAATTTCAATTTGTGTTTGTAGGAGATATGAAAGCCCACGAACATCAATTGGATCTTCTTCGTTGACAGTGTGGAAGGATTCCACGAACCCCACTCTCAACGATCTCCGGCTCCACTTCATCATCGAATTTCGGGAGAAAACTCTATTTTTGTACATTTTTATTTGATCAATTGTGTGAGCTAATGGCTAGTGAAAACAATTCACCATCACACATTTATACTAAACATTTTTTCATTTATTTCGTATAACTTTGTCATGAAACATAAATTAGGTTGTTTGTATGATACAACCTTTAACATAAGAATTTGAATACTTTTAGTATTCACATCTTATAATATTAAACATGTGCAATATTATAACTTGACTTTCATTGTTATTTAATACAAACATGTATAGTTTCAAACACGACACTGCCAAAGAGGAATCCCTTCTGTTATAAAATAATTATGTTGTTTTCTTAGATTTATTTCACAACAGAATTCATAGAAGAAGATAAAATTACATTTATCTCCCAGATAATGGGTGCACCCATATATAAGGATAGTGTTTCTCTATATGTGTATGTTTCTTTCAAGATCTTTATAGTGTGTCTTCATTGTACGAGTTTAACAAATATCCTAATAAATAGTTATTTAGTAGATTATAGATTTTATGAGGCGTTTAAAGGATTATCCTTGAGTTATATGCTTATCTTTGCTAATTAACATTTTGCCCATGTGGTAATATCTCAATTCATGTCCTCAAGGTTCATAGCTGAAGATCATACATGTGTGCGCCATCTATTGTTAGGCATTCAGGACATGCCAATATGTATAAGTCTAAACTTGGTCGAGTATAAAATATAACTAGAAGGACCCATGCACTTCGTTGCACCGACATATTTTTTTCTGGGCCGAGACAGTACGGTATGGGATCAAGATGAATCCGGTAAACTGTGTATTTTGTGTGCTAGTCGACAAATTCTTAGATTTCATCATACATTATCATGGCATAGAGATTGATCAGAAACAATAGAGGATATCTAGAATGTCCAACCTCCGACTTGCAAAGAGGAAATGCATAAGTTTCTTGGCAAGATAAATTTGTAGGGTTTCGTAGCAAAAAAAAATTCTGACTAGCGCGACCCGACTGCCTAGATTTATCTAGGAGTAATGTTTTAATGGAGATAGTTTCCGTGACATATATACCCTTGTAGACCGAAAGAGGTTAACGGTCCGCTAGAATATGGATGAAGTAGTTGTACTCGTCGCTGACCTCGGGGTCGTGTTCAATCCTCCTGGTATGACGTCAAGTCCCACACATGCAATACATCGTAGTTTCGCACACATACGGTGCTCAACAATGCTCCCATCTCCGATCCATTGAAGGTGCGGAAGTAGATCTTCTGGATTCAGATCCCATCAGCGCTCTCGCGTACTGGGTGCAGTGGACTAACTTTATGCGCAGCTCTTCGAGAAACCGCGTGCGGGAGAGAGAATAACTAGAGAGAGAGAGAGAGAGAGAGAGAGAGAGAGAGAGAGAGAGAGAGAGAGAGAGAGAGAGGAGGAGGAGGAGGAGGGGCCCAAGGGTGCTCTCCTTTTCCTCAAGCCAATTTTATGTGTACTCCTCCCTCCATATGTCCCACTATATACAGGGGGAAGGGGAGGGGGGGAGGCTCAGCTAGGCAATGGGGGACAAAAATGGGGGATAGGTTGGTCGGCTGGGCCACCAGGGGCCCATGTGCCCCACCTCCAAAACCCTAGCTGCCCCCCATAAGCCCATCGGGGGTGGCCGGCCACTTAATGGGCTCCCCTCCGGAAGGGGCCTATTAAGGTGGGTTGCACCTTTTATTATTAAATAAATATATATTTAAATATTAACTAATTTAATTAATATATAATACATATTATTTAATTCCCGATGATCCGAGACACCTATAGTACCACTCTGAATATCAGATGAGATTAGACGCACGGGCAGAGACTATGGACCCAACAATGGCGAAGACGAAGAGTATGGTTGAGATAAACTCGGCGAGGTACGATCGGAGCGCCGGTGCCGAGAAGGACCGCTCCAAGTGAGCCCTGAGGTTAGACGCCATGGCACGCAACTCGTATGGTCGTCTTCGACAACTGCAAAATGGAAGAGCAACTGCAGAGAAATACTTCCTCTCTTTGGAAATTTAAGATGTTAAAACATTTTGTTTTGTTTGATTCATCCACTTTAGTTTGTATCCACTCTATTTTTGCATGTAGGTTCACTTATGTTGATTTGTATCTAGTCTACTTTAAAAGTATCTAGTCTACGTGGCTGCACAAAGCGAGTACAGTCCAGAGTTACGGGCGCGCCTCTGAGCAATATTTTAATGGATTTGCTAGTTCTCAGCTAGGTAACTGAGAACTAACTTCGTGATCAGTCAAGTCCTACATTATTTAATTTGAATCGCGATTCTTGCTAATTATGAGTTGCAAAAGAGATTTGATCACATCATCTGACTAAGAAATGAAGTTAGTTCTCAGTCGACTGGAAAATAGTCACGCCTATATTTCAAATGGGAGAAATGGAGAATGGATGAGCGGTTTAGAGGGAAGGAGCGACAACCGTACACGGAAAGTGTTTGCAGTTAACAGCAGTTCCAGTCCATCACAATTCCCACATATGCAAATGACATAATTAAACTGCAAACGCCAAATTCTTTGATGGAACTATTTTCTTTTCCAAACGAGGACAATAGATCATTTTACATAGTAGATTGAATCAAAATGGAAACACAAGTGCCTTGACCGTGACACAACATTCGTACACAACCTTGATCACATCATGCATCATCACAGGACGAAGAGCAAGCAACTTAACGACGCGCATATCTGACTGGAACGGCTAGACGGAGCGTTCGACACTTTGACCTTATGCGTAGTCGTGGTCGGCGACCGGCTGGTAGGATGCGATGAAGACGTCGCCGTATACGAGCCCGGCGAGGCCGCCACCGATGAGAGGGCCGACCCAGTAGACCCAGTTTCCAGCGAAGTCGCCGGCGGCGACGGCGGGGCCGAAGGAGCGGGCGGGGTTCATGGAGCCGCCGCTGAAGGGGCCGGCGGCGAGGATGTTGGCGCCGACGATGAAGCCGATGGCGATGGGGGCGATGGTGCCGAGGGAGCCCTTCTTGGGGTCGGCGGCCGTGGCGTACACCGTGTAGACCAGCGCGAAGGTGATGATGATCTCCATCACCACGCCCTCGAACTCGTTCATGCCGGCAGCGACGGCGTGCGTCGGGATGGCCTGCATGCGTTTAGAATCCGTTGATTCATCTTTCAGTCTACGTACATAAGCTGAACGGGCAGTATAGTAATGGTGTTGCAAGTACTAGTACGGACCTTCCCGTGGGTGACAAACTTGAGCAGGAAGCAGGCAGCGGTGGAGCCGAGCAGCTGGGCGACCCAGTAGAAGATCCCGGTGAGGATGGTGATGTTGCCGCCGACGGCAAGGCCGAAGGTCACGGCGGGGTTGAGGTGCCCGCCGGAGATGTTTGCGGCGACCGCGACGCCGACGAAGAGGGCGAAGGCGTGGGCGATCGCGATGGCCACGAGGCCAGCCGGGTCCAGAGCGCCATCACTGGTCAGTTTGCCTATGTACGCACACACGCCAATTTGCCATTTCATACTGATTCACTGATGGAAAATAGAATAGAGTGATCACACAGTTAACGATTGCCGCGACTCACCGTAGGCAATGGCGGACCCAACGCCAGCGAACACAAAGAGGAGGGTGGCGATGAACTCGGACACATAGGCCTTGATGGACGTGGCGCTGAAGGAGTCGCCGCAGCTCCCGAATGTGAGTTTCACCATCCTGCTTTCACTCCCTTTAATTAACTTGCTGCTCTGGATGATGATGTGTGTACGCTGATGAGTGAACTCCCTTCAGATTAGGCCCCTTTTATACACTCAGAAATCGTGCTAACAACTTATTGGCAAGCTCCAATTGCGGACTATAGAATCTATGGGCGGTGGGGATGATTACCACGGATAGTTTAGTTTAAGGATTAGCTTCATCTATGATTGGTGCTACTAGACCGCCCAACCGCACTTTGCTTTGATCAAATGTTTTGTTGTTATTATGAACTTTTAGAGTATTTTACCTCATCTTGTGCTAACTAAAAGTTGCTTAAGGCGAGCATTTAAATCGCTGGGGGTGTTTGATTTGCTGTCTTTGTTGCCTCTGTTAATGTTTGTGATGAAACTCTTCAGTAGTTAGTACACACAAATTCATCTAATCATGCAGAATGTAAATATCAAACTCGCTCTCGTATATAAAAGGTTGAATATCTACTTTTATTAGTTCTGAAAAGAGGTGAACTACAACTGTGTAGTTAGTATAATGTAGACAGACACTTTTCTACCTTGGTTGTCCATAACAGGACATAACTAATTAGTATTACAAAAAAAATTTGGATGCTTAGGAAACTTTTGTATGCTTGCATCAATAAAAAAAATTTAATTGTGGTTTTGGAGCAATTTTTCATTTTCTTTCACTACTGGAACATGGCCTCCCCTCGAGGAAACCCAATTTTCCTCCAAGTTTTCATTGTTGAGCTCCACATTAGCGTGATGGAGGTGTAATGAAAATGTCCCTCTTTCTCAACTCAAATGCGAAATCCACAACACCGTAGTTGTTGTCTCGCGTATCTTACTAGAGGCCTCCACCTTGATCCCTGGGAGAGAACTAGCATAGATCGTCACCCCCCTTAGTTAACTTTTATCCAGCCAGTCAATGCTGGAAGCTTTTTTTTTTGAGAAATGGAATAATGTTGCAGTAGTACAGGAAGAATCATTCTCAGTTTGCCAAATCAACGTTAACTAGGTACAGTAGGATTAATACTAAAATATCATTTAAAAGGTGAACATTTCACATAGTTTGGCAAAGTGATCTTGACATGAACCAAAGGAGAACTCTGCATTGTCCAGAGTCGGCGAACCGAACAATATCTGTTCTGTCAGTTTGCATCAGGTACGGCAACTGAAAATTGTATTGATGATTAGGACTCAATCCATTGATTTATTTTATTCTGTAACAGTTTAATAGGATTTGCAATACCTTCTACTGCAAGTAAATTGGGGTTTTAAAGTGTGGTTCTTTATGGTGCTGAACTGCTGATTCAGAGTTTTCAATCATCGCAAATACTGTTACCTGTTGGTGGTAAAAACTAGAAATGGATTCCTTGCAGCAAGGGCGGCCATTGACGGCATGGAACTATATATAGCTCTTCTCTTGAGTAGTTTCTTATGCTGCTCTCATTGCCATCTAAATTTCCTCTTACTAAATTATTGCAAGTCAAAGTCTGGCCAGAGATGTAAGGTCTTGTGTTCCTGTCATGCAAGCCATGCGCATGTCATGCAAACAGATCAATAGACTTTTAAGAAAACTGCAAGAATCTTCCGCATTTTTCATACTATTCTGCCGTTCTGCTAGGACAGCTAGTTTGCGACTTAGTACTAAACAACCCTTTGGCGGTGCAGTGGTTAGCACTTTATTGGTACGATCGGACGCTCATTCCACTAACTTGCAGGGATTAGGAGTGTTGTCTACTTGCGCTGCTCCCTTGATCATTCGGTGGCAGCATTTCTGCCGTGGTCTAGTAAGGCACCTTTTGTTCTTACGTTGTCGTTTTAAGCAAATGGTTGGGGAACCTTGCCTACCATCTCTGTCTTCGTAGCAGAAAGTTGCTTGTGGTACATATGCATGCGGGCGATTTGCGATGCAGACCTCCCGTTTTCGCTATAGAGCTCATAAGGCATGTCGTTTCTTGTAACAGCAGAATTTCAAAAATTTGGCGAGCCACCAATTGCTATGAGGGTCCATTCTGATAGAATATAGGGTAAACCAAATGTTGCGGTGACTTCCGTCGTTGAGGAGCTATTTGGGTCCCGTGTGTGAACAATTCTCTGTTGTGGCGAGTTCCAGCGTGGCAATCCGCGTGGCCATTTGATTAAAAGAGTTAGTCATCTATGTCGGAACCTAATCAAAAATTCCTTTTTTACACCATGCCCGAACCTTAGCCGTTGGCGCGCCCCCGACACAGAGGGTGCCTTAGAAACCCTCCCACCCATTCATGTTGCTATGGTTAGTGCCCTTGAGTGTCCATCCCGTCCGCCCGCGTCCCTAAGTGATGCCGCATGTCGAGCGATACGTTCTGAGGAGTTACATCACCACCAGTAGCAGACGAACTGAGCAACACAAAGGATGGAAGGGCCTTCTACTCAGGAATCAAGTCTGATCCTGAGCAGCGGTGGAGCGAGGTGAGAATCTCTTCCCTATGGTATTTAATTCATATGTAACTGGTAGCTGGTTGTACAATAGAAATAAACATCGAACCTAGGAATGGTTATTAGCCATACACTAACAGTCATTTCTTATTTCCCCAAACTTTTGTAGAGTAGGATGTGTGGACAGACCGAATACTAAATCTTTATAACCGTACATTGCTAAGTTAAACGGTCGGATGGAGAGTAGTGTGTTGGCTCAGGATGTTGAACTTGTAGTGGAGCCTTGTCGTGTGTGTTGTTTCTAAACTGGTTGATGCTCTACGTCAGAATCTTTCAATGTGTTGCAAACAAACTGCAGAATTGGCTCACAGGAGAGGCTCTTAAAACTACGGACTCAAGCTTTTGCGATAACTTTTAATAGGTATAAAATCGGTTCTATTTGGTTGCTAACATTAAAGGAGTTGATGCTCAAGCTAGATTAGTTAAGCCTGCTGCCGATGGTGGAGTGGATCGAGCTTCTTTACCTCAAACTGAGGTTGATTCTGTTGTTCGTGAGGTTGTTACTCATCAACCTGTTGGTAATGTTGGTATTGAACCTAATGTTGCTGCTGTTCGTAAATCTGTTGGTGCTATTGTTAGTATAGCTGGTACTAATGTTGGTAATGCTTTTGTTAAAAATGCTGCTGCTAGTAAGGTTTTTGTTCAACATGCTACTGCTGGTAATGCTACTGTTGTTGTTGGTAATGCTCTTGTTCAACATGTTGCTGCTGATAATTCTCTTGTTCAACATGTTCTTACTACTTGTGGTAATGTTCTTGTAATCTTGTTCAACCTGCTGATGCTCGCATTGTTAGACATGAAGCTAGTCGCTGGTGGTGTTGGTGCTAATGCAAATGAAGTTGTTAATACTGCTATTGTTGTGGGAGGTGATGCTGCTATTGTTGTTAGTGCTTATGCAATTGTAGTTGTTGTTGCTGATGGTGTTGATGCTGCTGTTGAAGCTGATGGTGCTGAAGTTGCTCAAGCAAATGTTGTTGGTAGTGTTGAAGGTGATGTTGCTGGTCTTATTAATTCAACGATCGAAGTTACATGTATTTTCGATGAGTACACTGCAAAAATAGAGGGTGCCTCTGAAATTCTAGTGTCGGGTCAGGATATTGTTGTGGCTGTCAATCCCAAGGCGATACAAGTATCTGATCTGTTTGATATGGTTATTAAGAAGCTAATGATGGGCCACAACCACGTAGCAAAGTTCTTTTGGTACTGCCTCAAGTCGCATGCATCCCAAAAAGTTGTAAATTAATCCCAGTTAGATATGGTTCTTATAAAAGTTGCAAAGAAAAAAAATAACATGCATACTTCGTAATGTTGGCAACCATGTGATCCAAATCTTGGTATCTCTGAAGAGACTCAGGCAGCATTTCCAAATTTTAGCCCCCTAAATATTTTTTTTAAAGAAAGGGGCGAAAGGTAGAAAAGAAGACCTTTCCCAAGATCTCAACCCCACAGAAGACCACCATCAACAAAAACACCAGTAATGAGATCACCACGTAGAAGACAACCCCGAAGAAAATCCACACCAAGAAGACCACTCCGAACAAGATAACCCCTAAGAAATTAAAACCAAGAAGACTACACTGAAGAAGACAACCCCTAAGAAAATGAAAACCAAGGAAACCACCCCGAAGAAGACAAACCCCAAGAAAATGTACACCAAGGAGACCATCTCGAAGAAGAAAAGCTCCCCCCGCAAGAAGCAAGCCAAGACCACCCCTAAAAAGAATGATGATGTGGATTAGTGGATATGATACAACTAAATAGTGATGATAAAAAAAATTATTTCGATATTAAAGCAGAAATGGAACAAGAGGAAATGGATATACGGGCAGTACAACTAGCATTAGCACATCCAGCAGAAGTTCTTGGAGAAAATTTCCCAACACAATCGTCAGATTGGATCGTTGTCGAATTAAAACCCATGCTGGATGTTGAGCGTGTCGAGGCCTATGTGTCAGAGTTCATCGCCACCCTTCTCTTTGTGCTTGCCAGCATCGGGTCCGCCATTGCCTACGGTACGAGTCGCGGCAAATGTCAACTGCGTCCAAATTTCCATTAGTGATGATCAGTATGAACTGACAAATTGGCTTGTTTGGTGCGTACATAGGCAAACTGACCAGCGATGGCGCTCTGGACCGGGCTGGCCTGTGTGGCCATCGCGATCGCCCACGCCTTCGCCCTCTTCGTCGGCGTTGCGGTCGCCGCCAACATCTCCGGCGGGCACCTGAACCCCGCCGTGACCTTCGGCCTTGCCGTGGGCGGCACATCACCATCCTCACCGGGATCTTCTACTGGGTCGCCCAGCTGCTCGGCTCCACCGCCGCATGCTTCCTGCTCAAGTTCGTCACCACGGGAAGGTACGCGCGTGTACTTTCCATACCATCACTGATTCAGTACGTACGTCTTACCGGGAACGGATTCTAAACGCAGGCCATCCCGACGCACGCCGTGGCGGCGGGCATGAACGAGTTTGAGGGCGTGGTAATGGAGATCATCATCACCTTCGCGCTGGTGTACACGGTCTACGCCACGGCCGCCAACCCCAAGAAGGACTCCCTCGGCACCATAGCAATAAAAGACAATTTACTGAAAAGGAACTGGGCAGGCAGCCCTACTTGTCTTTTTTCTTTGCACATGAATCTATTCTACACCTCTTCTTTTCTTGTACTGAAGCAAAATTCCTGTGAAGCATGGTTGGGATGACTGTGGGGGCCCATAATCGACCTGGGTCCTTTACACAATATTTTTGGTGGATACCAAATTACTCCAATGCCAGCCGCAATGTTCAAATTGCTGAATTGGCAGCAATTTGCTGGGCCATTTAGAAAGCGCGTAATAAAGCTTGTTTTGATAAGATCTATCCTGAAAACCTGTTGAGCTAATATATCATGTTGTGGTGTTGTTATCACCAGAATTTGACCAAGCCAGAGGTGGGCCGCGATCAAGATGGACTTGAAGATGTGTACATCAAGAAATAGGTGAATCGGCCTTTATACGCAGAGTTTGGGCTAGTTGGCCCGTGTATCTTAATATAGTAGGCTACGTAGAAGTTAGATTTTATCTCGTGGTTTGGTGCACGCCCACATTAGAAAGTCCCCTGGACTATAAATATGTATCTAGGGTTTATGGAATAAACAACAACCAACGTTCAACACAAACCAATCTCGGCGCATCGCCAACCCCTTCGTCTCGAGGGTTTCTCCGGTAAGCACCATGCTGCCTAGATCGCATCTTGCGATCTAGGCAGCACGATGCCTACGTTGTTCATGCGTTGCTCGTGTGAAGCCTTCTTGATGGCGAGCAACGTAGTTATCATAGATGTGTTAGGGTTAGCATTGTTCTTAGTATCATATGCTGTCGTAGTGCAACCCTTGCGCATCTAGCCGTCCTTGTACCTCATCATGGGTGCGGGCGGCACCCGCTTGATCGTTATTTAGTAGATCTGATCCGTTACGGTTGCTCCTTGATTCATCAAGGATTAGTTTAACATCCGCAATAGTTAGGCCTTACAAAGGGTTGGAGGATCCAGCGGCGCGTAGGTGTAGTTTGTTGGCCCTAGAAGGATGTTCCGAGGATCAACCTCGTGTTGTTTTTAGGCCTTGTCTAGGATTGGCTTACGATCACCGTGCGTGAGCGCGAGGCCCAATCGTGAGTAGGATGATCCGATTATGCGGTGAAAACCCTAAATCGTCGTGGATCTCATACGCTTTATCTTGATCAAGCAGGACCACCATATATTCGGCCACCTTGGACGAATCATGGGTGGATCGGCTCCATGAGCCGATTCACAGGATAACTGAGAGCCGATCGAGGCTCGTATTTAACGTGTACGTGTGTGCCCAGGAAACTAAGCGAGGCATCATCCACACCTGACCAGGTATAGGTCAGGTGGCACGCCCTGCAATTTGCATCGGCGCGCGACAGGAGGCTGCGGGCCGTCGCTACGAGGCGGGCCAGCCGCAGCCCTAGTTGTTCCCGGCTCTACGGTGTTGACGTCCTGCCCGCCGGTGGGTTTCCGACGTCAACACATGCACGCCCGGTGGGACAATCCTCAACATCAACCACATCGCCGTCTACATCGGAGATGGCGGAAAGCACTCCGGTCAAGTACGAGGACCTGGCTGACAAGCTCAAGAAGAAGCATAACAAGGTCAAGGCGGTCCTCGGAACCGAACTCGTCGGCTCTGTGGGAAGACCCGTTCGCACGGCATCAAGCTCGACGGAGACACGTCCGTTGCCTGATGTCAACACGGTCGATCTCAGCCACTCCATAAGAGAACCAGGGTTCTCTTTCGATGCCAACATGGCAGGGTTCGTGATTCGCCATGACGCGGACAAAGCAGAGAGCAGCCACTCTCGCGGCAAAGAAAAGGAGGCCGTTCACGTGACCGGCCCCAAGACGACGATAAACGATACCTGGCCGAGGAGGAGGTGAGAAACATACGGCCACGCCCATTATCCGAGCATCTCCTCAGCAAATATGAACAGCCATACGACCGACGTCGCCGCTACGATAACGACGATGAAGGATATCGTCGGTCGATGCAAGGAGTATCGTCGGAGCGGCGCCACGACGGGTACGAACGTCGCGCGGAGGAGTCGAGGCCGGGACAACGTGGATGGCACTGGGACTGCCCCTTCTTCAGACACTGCTGGGATTCCGGAATGAGCCGATTACCAACGATCGGCAATTGCCGAATGTAAACAAAAGAAGAAGGGTACAGCTAAGGTGTCCGTGTTCGGCGTCTAGGGCCTCTCCCGCCTTGGAGCAAGCATGCTGAGTCCGTTCAGATGGAAGATCGCGAGGAATTAGAGGACGATGATGAAGAGGATAAGTATCATCGGCCAAGATGGTGCCCTGATGGGCTCAGCCGCTCCCAAAACGAAGCGACTACGTGCGTTAGAAGCCGAAAGGTTATATCACACGTTGAGGAAGGCACGGCCTGGCCGAAATTCAGCGAACCCTGGATGAAGAAGGTCGACCACAAAGGAAAGAGTGGCGCCTAAGCAAAGGAAAGCCGATGATGAAACATCGGTGGCACAAACATGGTCTTCATCCTTCGGCGAATTTAGCGCTCAAGGTTATATTTGTGGCGCAATTGGACTGCCACGGCATCATTGAGAAGCCACGAGAAAATTACAGGCATCTGAAGGCCACATGCGAGGTTACATCAATGGGCAGCTTGTCAACAAGATGTTGGTGGACCCGGAGCGCAGTCAACATTATGCCATACTCCATGCTACGCTGTTAGACGCTCCAGCTCGGATTTGATCAAAACCAATGTAACAAGCGATTTCAGCGGCCAAGCATCTGCCGCACAAGGTGTTGACGTGGATCGACCGTAGGAAGAAGTCCCTGACGTTCTTTATCCACAAAAGCACCTATCTTTGTCTTGTTAGGGAGGGATTGGATCCACGCCAAGTTGCATCCCATCCACGATGCACCAATGCCTAATACAGTGGGATGGAGATGAAGTGGAAGTCGTCCACGCCGATGATTCAGCCGAGATTTCGACAGCCGGCATGGGCATTTGGGAGACATCAGGTCAAGAACCACTCTCGGGCATCAATTTGGACCACTGCGAACGCATCGATGTGACAAAGAACGGGGTAAGGCTGGTTCTATCCACCGGACTGACCGTGTAGCAAGACTACGTCAAGAAGCAAACATGGCGAGGCTGATCCTTGCGATCGGCCCAACCTTTGAGCAAGCAACATGGAGGCCGATTCCAGCAATCGGCCAAGATTATCCTCACCATCTATTCTGCCTGGGATCGACATTTGACCCAGCAGGGACTACCTAAAAGAGCCGATACCATCAATTTTCTTGACAGAATCGGCTCGGGGGGCACCTAGGTGGATAAAATACATATGAGGTAACACTATCAAGTATGGGGGCCGACGCACAAGTCGGCCGTGAAAAAATTGAAATTTTTTGAGCACAGCCGATGCATGGCCATCGACTCAAGGAATACAACTGTTGCAAATGGAAGCCCAGGGCCACCTTAGTTGGCAGGTTCGGTAGGGTGAGCAAGAACATCAGTGTTAGCATCCAGGGCCACTTATCCTTCTAAGCCTTGTTTGGTTGCATCGGCTCTTTGGATAGAAGTTTTTTCTGCTACATTGATGAAAACTGAAAAGGCTCGGGGGGCATCTGACCTTGGAGATTTCTTTGCCCTGGAGGATCCTTTGCTATCAGAAGCCGATTTATTTTTGGAATCGGCTAGCGTTATACCATAGCTTGTCAGAGGAATAGCGCTGGTGTCACCAAAATATATCAGTTCCCACATCAATTGAGAGACAAGCCTAGAGCTCCGTTGAGGACACTTGCCCAAGATCAAATTACCAGCCTGCGGGGTTGAAGGGTAAGAGTCATGATCCTGTTTGAAGTGTCTCATGGTGCAAAGCCGATGCGCAGCCATCGGCTCTAGTACGAGCGCTCAAAGTTGCCTCATTACCAGTTTGGCAATCTGTTATGAGAGAGTTGGCATCCCAAAACAGCCTATTGTTCATTGAGTCGGGGGTGATCGCCTAAAGTAATGGGAGAAAGGATGATCGGCTGGTTGGCCTGCGCGATGTCTCTTCCGGCGTGATCAAACCTGGGCTGTTTGTCGAATTGCGGGCCCTCATCATGGTTTTCACCTCGGCTGAAGCTCGGGGAGCAGCTGGCCTCCTGGATGCTCTGTTGGAGGAGCCGATTACATAGTCGTCGGCTGGTTCCGCGGACATGGGCTTGTTGAGCACTGACCAAGCTCACAATCATTCCGATGACAAAAAGATGAGGAGCGGATCATGGGGGGATCGATGTGTGGAGATCGGCTCATTAAAAATCGATCGAGTTGACAATCGGCCAAGCAAGCATAAAAAAAAGGAGAATCGGTGAGATCAAGTTGGAGAAATTCTCCATTGATAACTAGATTTCTTACAAGGGAGGAACCGATTGCTTAAGAAGGGAAGAACAAAAGGAGGGTCTACTCAGCTAGGCCTAGTAGATCCTAATCTACGGGCCGTCATGCCTTCATCATCATCCCCGGAGTTCCCATCGGCGCTGCTGCCGACGGGCTCCTCATCGCTGCTCCAGGCCCTTTGCGGGAGCTTCATCCTCTTCTTCGTCATCGCGTCGTCGTCGTCCCACCACATGCGGAGCGCTTCGCTGGTGGGTAACCCTCGAGGGAGTCGTCGTCGTCTTCTTCCTCCTCTTCCTCCTCCTCCTCGTCGGAGGAGAATCCCCGTCCGGGGAAGAGGTCGTCGTCACTTGTTGCTTCCAGCTCCCGTCAATGAGGAGCGAAGGTCTTCTTCCCCGTCGGTGAGGGGTTCGTCGTCTTCCGACTCATTGGAGAAGTCCCGGTCCGCGCGTCCCAATATTCGGGCGCGGGCCTCGTAGATGGCCATCGGATCGACCTCCTGCTCGAGCTCTGGAGGAGGAGGACTGGAGAGAGGGAAGCGGTGGAAGAGGAAGAATCCATGGGGACTAAGGGGGGTTTTTTTGGTTTGCCGATGGTTACTGTGGAGCAGGGGGATGAAGAAAGGAATTATGGGAAGTGGCCAAATAAAAAGGGGCAAAGCGATTTAATGCCCAAGCAGTTTCCGAGGACGTGGTGCCAGAACCGTCAAATCGCGCAGAGAAGGCGGAGGCAAGACGTCATCATGAAACATCTGCGGCAGTTCCTGCCACGACATGACCCGACGAGAGAAAAGCATAATGATTTTGGAAATATCATTTCCAAAACCGGGGGGCATGTGTTATCACCAGAATTTGACCAAGCCGGTGGGCCGCGATCAAGATGGACTTGAAGATGTGTACATCAAGAAATAGGTGAATCGGCCTTTATCGCAGAGTTTGGGCTAGTTGGCCGTGTATCTTAATATAGTAGGCTACGTAGAAGTTAGATTTTATCTCGTGCACGGTTTGGTGCACGCCCACATTAGAAAGTCCCCTGGACTATAAATATGTATCTAGGGTTTATGGAATAAACAACAACCAACGTTCAACACAAACCAATCTCGGCGCATCGCCAACCCTCTCGAGGGTTTCTCCGGTACCATGCTGCCTAGATCGCATCTTGCGATCTAAGCAGCCTACGTTGTTCATGCGTTGCTCGTGCTGAAGCCTTCTTGATGGCGAGCAACGTAGTTATCATAGATGTGTTAGGGTTAGCATTGTTCTTAGTATCATATGCTGTCGTAGTGCAACCCTTGCGCATCTAGCCGTCCTTGTACCTCATCATGGGGCGGCACCCGCTTGATCGTTATTTAGTAGATCTGATCCGTTACGGTTGCTCCTTGATTCATCAAGGATTAGTTTAACATCGCAATAGTTAGGACAAAGGGTTGGAGGATCCGGCGGCGCGTAGGGTGTAGTTTGTTGGCCCTAGACAGGATGTTGAGGATCAACCTCGTGTTGGTTTTTAGGCCTTGTCTAGGATTGGCTTACGATCACCGTGCGTGAGCGCGAGGCCCAATCGTGAGTAGGATGATCCGATTATGCGGTGAAAACCCTAAATCGTCGTGGATCTCATACGCTTTATCTTGATCAAGCGGGACCACCATATATTCGGCCACCTTGGACGAATCATGGGTGGATCGGCTCCATGAGCCGATTCACGGATAACTGAGCCGATCGAGGCTCGTATTTAACGTGTACGTGTGTGCCCTGCGAAACTAAGCGAGGCATCATCCACACCTACCGGTATAGGTCGGTGCACGCCTTTGCAATTTGCATCGGCGCGCGACCGGGAGGCTTTGCGGGCCGTCGCTCGAGGGAGGGCCAGCCGCAGCCCTAGTTGTTCCCGGCTCTACGGTGTTGACCAGTCACTGCGCGCCGGTGGGTTTCTGACGTCAATAGGTGTTTATGAAATACTGGGCAGGTTCTCACTCTGCAGCTGAAGCCTCACAACTAAATCAAGGCGTTGATGCACTCCTCACGCTGGCTGGTGGAGCTGTGAATAGAAGAGATGACTCTGCAGGTGCAAGCAATATCCCTCGCCTGATGAACCGACAAGATGATGACATGGATGTTGATGATGACAAGGAAGAAGATGCTGATAACCTTGATGACTGATGCTGATATGATAGTTGTTCCCCGCCTCCTGTCAGATGAAAGTTGTCTCCCTGTTTGGTGCTGGAGGTTGGTGGTTTAGCCTCCTGGAAAAAACTTTCCCATTTGGCAGTTGTGATGACATATGTGCTAATGTTAAGTTGGTTAGACTACCCTGATCTTTAATTAGCAGATGATCGTTTGTTTTGCGCCCTTCTTTGCTACTCTCAGGCTGCTATCCTCCGGTAGCTGTAATGGTGATGTACATAGCTTTTGTGTAGGAGCTAGCTTTTGTTTTGTAAGAACACACTTGACGGCATGTTTTGATTATCTCCCATGATAATGAAAATCGATCCCCGCTAGTGGGTTCGCTTGGAAAAAAATCGCCATCGGCTACATCGTCGGCGCAAATAGCCTCGCCGCCAGCCTTCAGCGGCGGCTCCATGAACCCCGCCCGCTCCTTCGGCCTGGCCGTCTACGCTGGAAACTGGGTCTACTGGGTCGGCCCTCTCATCGGAGGCGACCTCGCCGGGCTCGTCTATGGCGCCGTCTTAATCGCGTCTTACCAGCCCGTCGCCGACCACGACTACGCCTAAATCGCATAGGTCGTCGAAGCGTCGAACGCTCGCTCTACCCATTTCAGATGTGCATCGTTAAGTTGCTTGCTCTTCCTCCCGTGGTGTGATCAAGGTTGTGTACGAATGGTGTGTCCAGTGGCGGAGCCAGAAATTGAACTGAGGGGAGATCGAAACTAAGCTCTAAATTTTTTTTTGACAGAAAAGAGCAAATGTATTCAACAAAAGAGGTTCAAACATATTCAATTTGCATATTTCATCAAGTATAACAACAAAATGACTATAAAAAACATGAACACCAAAATAAAGCCACATTTTGATAAGATAGTATCATACCATTAAGTTGTATCTAAGCTTGGAAGACGAAAGCCCCGCGGAAGATGACCTCTGCGGTTGTTGTAGGAATGGAAACGTAGCATAATCTTCTTTTCATCAATTTTGGCAAATATATCTTTCTCAACATAGCAAATCATCAAATCAATTAGCCAATCATCCCCTATCTTGTTCCGAAGAGATGATTTTATAATATTCATTGCCGAGAAAACCCTCTCAACTGATGTTGTTGCCACAGGTAATATCAAAGCAAGTGTAGTAAGGCGGTAGACCAATGAAAAGGTCTCATGGTATCTCTTATGAACTAACTTGAGAGCAAGATCACTCAAACTGTCACAAGCTATGGGATCAGGACTTCTCTTCATCACATCAACATATATGTCCAATTCACCAACCAATAGAGAACAATCATGTGAAGAGAAATCAGCAGAGTACATGGTTGCAAGCTCAACTAGCATATCATTATCAAAGTTGTTGAATGAGTCTCTAGGATCAAGGCATGCAGTGCACAATAATAGGCATGTAGAAGCTTCAGAAAATCTATGATTCATCTCAACTATGTTTCTATCAAGCACCTCATTAAAGATTTCTACCTTGTAATGATGCAAGCAAGTAACCATCTTGCGTGAGCTCCTTGGGTAACCTCTAGCTGCAATGTTATCATCCATATTCGATACTGCAATATTTTTTTCACCACAAAAGTTAGTAGCAGCAAGCAATAGAGGCTCCCATCCATCATCTCTCAATTTCTGCAATGCATTTTTCACTGAGACAATCATATTCATGGCGCTCACTATATTCTGATCTTTGGATTGCAATGCGTTGGACAAACCATTTGTTAAACCAAGCAATTGAATCATCAAATGCAAGATAATAACAAATTCAAAGGTTTCCATGTATATGATATAACCTGAAGCCACACCTTTCTCCTCGGCATCTGTCCCATCATGAGAAACACTGCATAGAGCTTCAATGACTGAATCCCACATTAGTTGAATATGAACTAGAGTTTTATGGTGACCCCCAACGAGTATCACCTGGTCTTGTTAAACTTGTCTCTTGATTTTGGCCTCTACCCGATGAGATCTCCCCACTCTCTAGCTGTGCTACCATACGGTCATGATGCGCTTGCAACAATGCATCTTTCTTTCTACAAGAGGCACTCACCTACAAAATATGTGCATTTAGAATTGATACATAGACAAACATTTGAAGACAACTATTTGCAATTGTGTACAAGAACTAACCATAAGAACAATCTTGTAGAAGTGACCAAAGAACTGACCAACTGGCACAACATTTTTCACAACCGCCACAACAACCAATTGAAGTTGGTGGGCAAAACAATGCACATAAAAAGCATGAGGGTTGTCAGCCAATATCAATGTTTTCAAACCATGTAGCTCACCCCGCATATTAGAGGCACCATCATATCCTTGACCTCTTAATCTAGACATGGACAAATTATGTTTAAGAAACATTGCATCTAGATTGCTTTTCAAAGAAGCCGATCTAGTATCAAGAACATGATCAATACCAAGCAATCTTTCCATGATCTCTCCTTTTTGGTTCACAAACCTACAAGCAATAATATATAAGTTCAGTTTGTGAGAGTATGATAATTGAGTTTCTGAGAGTATGATAATTTAGAGAAAACATAATTTCCGAGCTCACCTCACCAGGTCACGGCACTTGCGTTTCCCTTTTGATTCAAAAATTCCATGTAAACAGGTTCTGCCGTCCTCGTTTGAAATTTGAATTTGAAAGGAAGAAAAAACATTTTTTTTAAGGAAGAAAAAACGTTCTACGGAGTATTTGGCAGTTCGTTCTTTTTCTTCACTGAAACTGCAAGGCGGAAGTTGTATTAACTGCAAAATAACACGTTTTATTTACCGTTGCGATTCTTTCCTGCAAACCGCATCCTCCTCTCCCCTTTCAAATGTTTCTCAGAGAGTCAGAGGCGCGCCCGAAACTGTATTTCTCTGCAGTTGCTCATCCATTTTCCAATTGCTGAAGAAGACCATACGAGATACGACCATGGCATCCAACCTCAGTGCTCACTTGCAGCGCTCCTTTTCGGCGCCGGCGCTCCGGTCGTACCTCGCCGAGTTCATCTCAACCTTCCTCTTCGTGTTCGCCACCGTCGGCTCCACCGTCTCTGCCAGTCCGTCCAACGTCCTCTGGTTTACACGCAGTACAACTCGTTTCTACAGCTGAAATCATGCAGTTTGGATGTTGGTGCAGGGATGCTGACGCTGGACGTCACGTCCAGCGCCTCGTCCCTGGTGGCCACCGCCGTGGCCCAGGCGTTCGCGCTCTTCGCCGCGGTGTTCATCGCGGCCGATGTCTCAGGCGGCCACGTCAACCCCGCCGTCACCTTCGCCTTCGCCCTCGGCGGCCACATTCCATTTCCGACCGCCGCCCTCAACTGGGCATCCCAGTTGCTCGGCTCCACCTTCGCCTGCTTCATCGTCCACGCCATCTCCGCCGGCCAGGTAACTGAACGTCTGAACTGCGTTGATTCCATGCACTAGCACTTGCAGCGTTGCACCTACTGGTATCTGACAGAGATGTCCAAAATGACATACGTAGGCCGTCCCGACGACGAGGATAGCCGTGGAGATGACCGGGCTCGGCGCGGGGATCATGGAGGCGATGGCCACGTTCTTGGTGGCGTACACGGTTCACGCGGCGTGCGACCCGCGGGCGGGCGGGAGGAGGGGCACCGCGGCGACGGCGATGGGGTCCCTGGCCATCGGGCTCGTCACCGGCGCGTGCGTTCTGGCCACGGCCTCGCTCACCGGCGCGTCCATGAACCCCGCGCGCTCCTTCGGGCCGGCGGTCGTCAGCGGGGACTTCAAGAACCAGGCCGTGTACTGGGCGGGGCCAATGATCGGCGCGGCTGCTGCGGCGCTGGTGCACCAGAGCTTGGTGTTCCCGTCGGTGCCTGCCCCGTTGCAAGGGACTGTGGAGACGGTGGCTGTGTGATCTGACGACTGATCAGATCGAATGGTGGATTAGGTAGAGCAGGTACGGTTTGCAAAAAACAAAGACTAGCTAGGTTATCGCTGTCGTGGTATGTTAATTAGTATGCGAACCTTTAGTTACAGAGTTAGTATGTAGTGCTAGGGCTAGTGGTTATATGATGCAGCTTTTGTATATGTCTGTGACTATGTATATCATCGATGTCGTGGTGTGTTATATAGCGCTAGCTAGTGCTTGTACTAATAAACAAGACCACTCGGCGGAACCCAGGGCATCTTACTAAGGTAGAAAGGGTGTGAGAACCAATCCAAATCCATGTGAAATATTGCGTCCGCGGGGTTCGAGCTTTGGCCGGCCAGAAGACCAGGGGCGAAGCAAGGATAAATGATTTTTTTTTAGATGGACAAGGATAAATGGTTTGCCAGTGTCAAAATAACTAGTAACACAAGTTTGAAGCTATCTTCAATGGTGTCATTTTTTTTGCTTATGCACTACAGCTATAAGGGAATCTGTCTTAGGCGTCACCGGCCATTACATTGTAGCTCCGCCCCTTCAGAAGACGCCGCCGCTGAACTACTAGCTCATCCACAGTGCTTGTACTATGATAAAGCGTTTGTATATCTTTTAATAAAAGACGATTTTATTAGACTCATCGGTTTACATCAAAGTAACACAGTTACAGATCCCACACTCAGCCTCTGCATATAAAAGATACACACACCCTCTGAAAGAGAGAGGAACGAAGAAAAAAACAATAATAACTCATAAGAAGAAGATACATGTCGTATGAAATCACCCTTTGGTGAATCTCTACGTCGATAGTGGACCAATCCGTAGACTATGACGTCACCCGTGCGGCATAAAAATATCCTTCATCACTTGCTTCAACTACGAGCATAAATTCGTCAATAGGGAGTGGTGCTTCGGTTTCTAAAGAATAGACCACAATCGGATATCGTGAACATACTGGAAAATAGCCTGCATAGGAGAACATTTTTTAGCATTAAAAACCATGTCATTCTACGTAGTCATAGGGACCATAATAAGTCTACCGCTTTCACCCATATTAGAATTCTATCCACGTGATCTATGTCATTTAAGCAAAAACCAAAAATATTAGCAACAGAACATGGCCGATATGGGGTCGAAGCCACTTGGATGACCATATAAAACGTGCTAGTTGGCATTAGAAAAACAAGTGTTTTACATTCCCTTACATTGACAAAAGCAACACATTGCACTACCTTGTCAGTTGTGCTTCCTCGCTTTACATGGAATCACCGGTTCCAGAAAACAGAAAAGGTCACACGGAATCATCACTTTCAACACAAATCCAAGGGATAAACATCGTGGGGGCTACGGAACAGGGTTTGCGAGAAATCACGCGGTGAAAGGTTTTGCTTGAAATCACGCATTGAAGGGTCGAAAACCCTCCACCTCTTGCTAGTGCCGGAGCTAGCTTAAGATTGGAGCATGGGCAAGATGTGAGTGCGACCAAGCTTAGTAGCAAATTTTTGTAGCCAACACACTAATTTAACCAACTTTCTCTAGTTAACCTTCAATGCCCTAGAAGAAGATTGGAGGGGGAACTACTCGGGGTCGCCTCCGGCGACCTCACCCCTTCACCAACTCCTCCATGTCGCTCTCTTCCATGAGAGAAGTAGTCCACCCCATGAACTATGATTTTGTGGTGGTAACTGATGCCTGCAAGAGCACAGGTTCGTCACAGTATCCTCATGGAAGTATGACTTCCAGTTTAATATCGATCCCAACGAGGATCTTAAGTGAGTGTTTATCTACGGTGTTTCTATCACACCCAAGGTGTCACTAGTCTTGAGTGAATTGATTGTGGGTGTTGAAAGGTGAAAGAGTGAGTTTAAGTTGAGTTTGAGATTGTGTAGTGAAAGATGCTTAAAAGTAAATAACATGAAAGTAAGAAGGTTGAAGCTGTGTGAGTTCCTGCTAATGTGAAGTTATGCGCGGAGAGATTTGGTTCATGATGACAGTAAATGTGCCAATGGAATAAATGGACCAAGTGGATTATCATTCTTCTAACATTTATGTAAGTAGGCAAGAAACATATAATTAGCTGAACTCCTCGGGTATATTTTATCCAACTCCCATGATTCTACAGTGCGTTGCTCAGCAGCCCTGGCTAGCACCGTTATTAAGGTCGTGAGACCGAATTAAGGATTTAAGTGTCGTGGTTCCTTGTTGTTCCTCGAGAAATACTAGATCATCTTTGATATCAGCCACGCTACTCGGAGGTTGCCGATTCACTAGTAAACAAGTTCATATCTAAGATTTCTCAAGATCATGTTGTCTTGGCCCTTAATTAGACAACAAGCATTACGCAAATATAGATAATCATTCTTGCACGGTAGAATAAAAATCATAACCACAGATGGATGGAAAGTAAAGAGGCGCGTCACATATCACCAATCCCTTACATCTCCCACACCTATGGGGATTTACTTGCACATGGGAGAGGGAGAACACGATGATATAATCATGAAGTAAATAAGTTTCATCTCGATATTACCGTATCAAGCTACATTAAGGGAGATCAAATATAAATACAAACCAAGTATGAATAGAGTCTCAACCATAATTCTATGTGTGTGAATGTTCCTATCCCGTGTACAAGTGGAATGCATGGTGGAATGGATGGTTTAGAAGGTGAAGATCCCAAATCGAATGGAAGTTCTTCTCCTTCTTCTCTGGATCTCTTCCTCTCTGGTCTGGGGCGAATGGCGGCTGCTGTGATCTGATTTCATTATGTGTTCCTTCACGGAAGTTTCCCATTATAATGATGCAGGGACGGTGGTATCCCATACTGGCTGCGATATGGGCAAGACGCGCTCGTATCACTGGTCGTTATTAAGCTCTCCGAGCCTCAGAAGAATACGCCTCCAGCTGCAAAGTTGTCCAGAATACTCCAAACTGCTCAAGTGTGGCTTCATTTCCCCCAAAATACGTCAAAACACCTGAAAGGGTCAATAAAGCACAAGGTCTCTTTGTGTCGCACTATTAGTGTTAGTCAAAGATTAAAAAACCAGCGAAAATAAGTGGAAACCCGAGGAAAAATCATAGCCAGAAATCACGGAATTTGAAGCTATCAGATTGAATCTCTCTCCATGTATTATCATTGTAATGTATTTTCATTGTAACAGTCTGTATGAGTTTCCCAACATGATTATGGTTATATAGATGTAATTGCTGTGGTGGATATTATGGTATGATATGATACATGTCATGGATTTACTGCTGAGTTGTAACGTATATAACTTGTCATGCTCTAGAAACATATTATGATATCTAATGCAATGGCTCGATTATTGTACGTCACAATATTATTGTTGTAATGCCTTGTTTGCTCATGTAACGTGGTACTTAACATGGCTCTCCAGGTAGATAAGAGGGGTGCAGGTTCTCCATGAAAAATAAACCTATGCATTAGTTGTTGTACGTGTGTTTTTACACAAAGGTGTGCGATATATGTAGATGTGTGCGGTATTTGGGGGTGTAGCCGAATGATAGAAAGGGTAGTGCTAAATGACAAAATCCCACATCCTTTGGTATACGTGCATCTAGAGACGTGGAGAACATGTACGTGGAGCACATAAATTTTTGCAAACCTTTATCCTTCATCTTTGTCTCGGAGAGAAAAACGAAGGCAGGACAAAATGTCTTCACGGGGCGTGGCCAAGTGGTAAGGCAGCGGGTTTTGTTCCCGGTACTCGGAGGTTCTAATCCTTCCGTCAAATTGTTTCTTATTGTACCATGCAAAAGACAAAAATAAAAGAAAAAGATCGGATAGATTCGAACAATTTGTTTGGTGAATTTTAAGAGATAGTTTTGAATGGCATGCTATCCCTGGTTGTCTAGATGATTATTTAATAGAGATTCTAGGAAGGATAAATAAGAAATATAGAAATTCTAATCAAAACTTCAGAAACAACAATCGACGGCGGAATTAGGGTCCCCCCACGGTTACCCCGCGAGAGCGACGCTACACCAACAAAATGTCAAAGACATCGAGATGCACACGGCCAAAAAAGAAAACAATAAAATTAAAAGGACATGTCGCGGTGATTAATCACTCGCAACAATTGCACTCTAACCACGTCAATAAAGTTAACATTGGAACTGCAAAACAGGTTCTTCACAAGTGGCGCATCTGAAAAAAGAATAATGCACAAGCGTTATTGTCGCGGATCAAAGATACAACTATGATGTATTAAGACTTTAAAATTCGGTCGTTTTGACTAAACCTGCGTAAAGTGTAATAAAGTTGTGACGGACCAACTCTTCAGTCTTCACGTGCATGGTAGGGCCATCGATCCCATGGTAGTGATAGGGTTTAGTCCTTGGTCCGAGGCTGTACAAAGCATGTGTATGTATGGCGTGTCTTGGCCTATTTCCGCCTAATAGAATGTACATTTGTTATTTCTGTTTTCGTTCATGTCTTACTGTAAGCGTGGAAGACGTGTCCAGATGTTCTCTAAACTATTCAAAAAAAGTAGATCTCCTGAATAACCTATAGATAGACAGGTCATGCTTTTTTATTTTTTGAGAAAGTATGGCTGATCGATAGCGAAAAAATAATGTATCTGCACGCTATATCAACATAGAGGAGAGCTTAAGCCATATCCTAAATTATTATAGACACATGATATGAGGGACTGAGGGAGACTTGGCCTGAACATACGTATGCGTTATATTTTGCGTGCATTTTTGTGTTCCTTTTTTTTTACCAAACAAGTTTCTCTCGTCAATTTCACGATGTAAAGAAAAGAAACTTCCATATCTTACAAACAGAAACTAGACGAACAAAAGAGAAAACACTGCTTGTAGAAGAACAGACTGACAAATGCGGTCAAACCAAACACTGGTTGAAGACCTGGACGAGACCTTTGGCAACCTGCGCAAGATTAACCTCAAGCTGAACACCAAGAAGTATGAGTTCACGGTGCCGTCCAGAAAGCTGATTGGTTCTTCGTGTCTCACAGGAGGATCGAGGTCAATCCCGACAAGACCCGGCGTGTCAAGGAGGTACAACGGCTCAATGGTTGCATCACCGCCCGCAAGCGATTCATCTCCAGGCTGGGCAAGTGTGCCTTTCCTTTCTTCAAATTGCTAAAGATGTCCATGCCCATGAAGTAGAAACCTGAAGTGGAAGCTGTGCTCCAAGGCTTGAAGAAATACCCGGCGTCATCGTCCATCTTGGTAGTGTCGAAGCCCGATGAGCCGCTCTGCGTGGCGGCCATGGCCCACGTAGTAGGTGTCGTATTGGACTAATGGTGGCCGAAAGGGAAAAAAGAGGCTCGAAGACAACTGGAGAGGTTCTTGTCAAGGACCCGACAAGGAATCGTCAAGCACCCGGTCAAGCGGCGCTTCGTGCAACGGCCCATGTGATTCGTCAGCCGAGTGTTGCAAGATATCCGGGGAGCGCTACTCAGAGATCCAGAAGCTTCTTCTTGGAGTATTGATTGTGTTAGGGATGCTGAGGCATTACTTTGAAGCACACTTCACAAATACCAATGCCATCAAGAACAAAGTCTCTGGCCGACTTTGTGGTAGAATGGACTTGACTGCCCTATACAAACAAGAGGAAGCGTCGTCTAGCCTCCCCGGGAATGAGAATTCGGACCGTTGGACCCATGTACTCTTACGGCTCATTTTCGTATGGTGCGGGGGCTGGCGGGCTCCTCGTATCCCTGATGGGCGAACACTGTTAAACTTCATGCACTAGCCACTTGAACCAAAAGTCCGAACTGATGGAAACGGCTAGGCAATAATTCACCCCCACTCGCGTGTGACGGGAGAAGAAAGAAGAAGAGCACACCAAAACATGGCATCAGCGGTGGCTAAAGAGGGGGCAATTTTAGGCTTAATTAGAAAACCATGAAAGCAGGATTTGAACTCAAGACCAGATACATGTGTTCATGCACTAGCCACTTGAACCAAAAGTACGAACTGATAGAAATGGCTAGGCAATCCACACATACATTTCACAACAAACACCTCAAGTACGTCGTCCAGATGCACTACAACACGATGGCAAGGCCACCGACAACACCGCGGAGTACGAGGGTCTGCTGGCTGGTCTTCGACGAAGATGTACATCCTCATTGATGACGACATGTATCGGGACACGTGAGAATGGGGTAAAGCATCCAGTGATATAGAAACAACGACTTTGCGAAAGTTAGTGGCATCCATTCAATTCACCGATTCACGGTGACAGCGTCATAATAATATTGTCAAGAACTAGGAGCACGTTCATAAAAAAAACCCTAGTACATCTTACATGGCCTCGGAGGGACAATGACTTGTAGTCTTGTACTAAAACCACGCTGATCACATCGAGCAGGTCGGTAACAGTCGGTTAGGGGGTTAATTTGCTCAGGGCGACATGCTACTAGTATTATTATTCTTACAAACCACTTGTTTGATTACCATCGACCAGATCGCGTTGCCTGGTGGACAAGACGAAAGACCGGGGCACTGGGAGTGGCGCTAACTCCGCGGATTCTTGCGCCCACAAAGATCTGCCATCCTCGCTAAGCTGCAAGTTGTGGCTTGAGGCCTTGCTTTATCATGTGCCTGTCGGCCACTTTATAGGCTTTGCGTACGATCCCCTGATTTGATTCCAATACATCGGCACCACCACGCAGACCCAGGGGAAAAGACGAAGCATGCAACGTGATCACCTTCTAGAGTTATCTGAGCTAGCTGCATCGTGGTGGTAGTGGAGAGTAGGGAACAGTTCAACAGCACGAAGGGGTTCAAGTCTTAAACTATGACGCTGTTCCTCATGCGCCTTCGATGTGACGGAGACATGTCGACGGATTGATTACAGCGGCATAGCTAATATGTACTGCATAGAATGTCAGACTGAACCACAGACATATCGATTTCAGATAGAGCAGATATATACGTATGAACTAATTAACCGTTTTGACGATATATACTGAACTATCGGCATCGGCACTTCAGCGCCCAAGATGAACTGGTCAAGGCACGAGCATTTGACGAATTAACAGATAGATTCACCAGTAGTTGACAAAAGAGATAGCAGCATACATACATATATACGGAGTACATGCGGAAGTAGATCTCGTTGTGACATGCAGACATTTGCACACAAGGATCGATATAGAACGTATGTACCAGCTAGTCTAGGTACACCGGCCGACTAACTAACTAATTAGGCACCGTCTTATAGTACATGATGACAGGTCCCGGATCTAAGGAGTAAGAGGACCGCGACGCGTGCATCAGCAGTTCAGCACAAGACGTCCTTGAGGAGCTTGTACCTCCGGACAGCCTTGGGGCCTCTCCGGCCGCCCTCCTGCTCACCACCGCCGGCGGCCACCTTGAGCTTGCCGCAGCCCATCCCGGTTGCAGCGGCGCGCTGCTGCATGGGCGACGGGTTCTTCCTCGCGGCGGGGGCGCCTTCGTTGCTGAGGCACCAGTCGCACACGCCGGCGCCCGCCTCGGACGGCGCCGCGTCGCCGTAGTAGTTCGTGCAGTATCTGCGCGTACGGTGTGAAGGAGCATCGATCAGTGATGAGCATCCTGACACTGCATCTAGGAAGCTCATTCTGAACTAGACAACAGCATACTTACGAGTGCTGGGAGCGGCAGCGGCAGCGGGCGCAGCGGAAGAGCTTGTCCGGGAAGCCGACGTCGCCGCACATGGAGCACACGGTGCTGGACATCGGGAGAGGAGATGAGGACGGCGAGATTATAGCTAGCAGTGGTGCGGGAACTCGAGAAGAAGTGGCAATGCTAGGAATCGGTGGATGTGGATTGCGGAGGAAAGAAGAAGAAGGGGCTTTAAATACGGGGAGGCGACAGGAGAAGATGAGATCGTGATCGTGGCAGCGTCAGGCCGTGAGGTGGGGCCCAGGGCGGGGAGGTTTTGGGTTGGGTACGGAGCCGGGCGGGTGGGAGACAGGCCACGTGTCCATGTGGACGTGGGTGCTGCGTGCAAAGCGGGAAAAGAAAAGGAGTGGCGGGAGTTACTGGGTCGGTTGCCTGATGGGTGGATATTCAGAGGGGAGAAAGTCGTTTATTTTTTCAGGAGAAAATGGGAAAAACGTTTTACTCACATTATGACTGATTGACTGAGACTGGTCGGATCCGTCACTACTAATCAAAACCATGATGTAAGCGCGAGGGCGACGGAGCCAGGAACTGAGATCCGGGGAAGTTCCGGGAATGGTGTTTTGGCATGGAATATCTCCCTATTTTGAATCGTGTTACATATATTTTGAAATTTCAAAATATTGAAACGAAAAATTGACGTACATCTTCATGTATCGCTCACAAAGTCGTTTCATAAAAAACCGACTGGTGTGATGTGTGTAAAAGACAAAATTCAATTGAAAATAAGCTTTTCCGGGGATAAATTTTCTTTTTGACCACAAAACATATTGGCTCGCGAAACTTGAAGAACGTCGTATATTGTGGAGATCTACATGTAGAATTTTTATCAAAATTTTTCGACATTTCGAAATATAATTTTTTGATAGAGGGAGCATATGCACCCGGGAGCCGAATTGAATTTCCGGTTCCATGTTACGCTAGTTAAGTGTGGGTGATCTGGAGGAGGGGGCTAATCTAGTCAAATTACAATAATCATGGACCAGGAAGAGGAAGGCTAATTCTACACCACTCCGTCACGCCGTGACTGATATGGGAGAAGCAGACACCAGAAACTCGAACATAGATGAAATAACCAATCCTCTGTGTAGCTGCGCCAAAGCAACGTCGATGACCAACATCGAAGGCATCCTCATCGTCTGCACGACTTCAGGCCAACGTCCTCGGCACTGCCAAAGTTTCTGGGCGGCTGCCCGACTTCCAGCTCATTCACCGTGTTTAGCGGACCACCAACACCACCTTCGAGGACCTCCATCCCGACTCACCACCTCTCACACTCAAGATATGATGTCGCACAACTCAGCCACCCAAGCTACACAGGGCAAACCGCTCATAGTCCAAAGCCGCCGCACCAACATCCGGTGCCGCTGCCCCAACAAAAAGTCAAACCACCTACTCTGAGGCATGACGACCGAGTCGACAACCTCGCCGTACTAACGACACAAGATTACCACTGCATACGAGCAAGCAACTTCTCCAACCCCATGGATCTTCTTCCCACCATGGATCTCGAGGCCGCTGCCCTGATGTTCATTGACCCTAATGCAAGAGAAACCACATAAGCACACGGCCGTCCAAGGAAATGCCTCCAGGGAGGAAGTGACGAGAAAATGTTGTTGTTGCCCACTTAGGTGGATCCAGAGCTTCGATTTTCACTCAAAGTGCCCAGGACCTCACGGTAGGATAAACGGGAGCTTTACAGCAACTCATCCAAGAACGTATGGTAGCACCCGCGGGTGTTGCCGCTGCGTGCTCCGACCGAGGTTGAAACAAACCTTTCGGCTGAAGTTCTCGCACCCGCATGTCGTAAGGCGGACCAAGGTCCAGCATGCCCCACAACCATGGGCACGAGGAAACCCCTTGTAGGTTGTAGGTAGATAAACTGCATCTTATGCAGCTATGCTTCCATTGACCACCCCCAATGTGCCAGCATTAGTGAGCCGTACTTTCTCTGCATCCTTCATGGCGGGGAAGATGAAAAATGAGGTTGTCACGTTGGGTGCACTGCCCACGCCAAACAAACGGATGAGGAGTAGGCTTCTAGTCTTGTCCGTCATGGCGAATGGCGATATGCCCTAAACTCTGCTTCCTACACATCCAGCTCCAAATCCACTAGCCAAATCCATCTCCAATCCTAATCCCTCACATCCTCAGACTAATCTCTCGGTGCTCCACCTTATCCCCCCAGTTCTTGCCCTGTTCGGTTCGATGGAAGGCGGAAATCAAAGGAGCGCAAGTCAGAGAAAGGAACCAGATAAAATTGGAATCCCGGATCTAGCTCTCACGATGCAAGCCATGAGCCTGTCTGAGCCGGGACTCTGCAGGATTCAAGGTAACCAGGAGATAAAGCAGGAGCAACTAGATTTCTCTTGCAGCCTTATCATGAAGGTTGCAAATACGGGTGGATCTTCAAGATCACTATCTCAGAAATCTGTTGAAGATGCTATGGCCAGAGCGTGGAAAGATAAGTACCATGGAATCTCTCAGGTATCAAGTTCTGTGTTTTTGGCGCATTTCAAATCGCAGGAAGATATGGTTTCGATTTATATAAAGCAGCCTTGGATAGCAAATTCAGAGAACCTACTTGTAGACTGGTTTGACTCTAGCATGAACGCCACTTCATGCTCCGATTTTAGATTTGACAGTATCTTGGTTACTGTTAGGGCCTATGGAATCCCTAGGAATAAGAGATCTATCAGTTTGCTCAAAAACATTCTCAACCAGGTTGGTGAAGTTTCAGACTTCCATATTCTGCAAGAAACCAATCTCTTTGCTAAACAGGATTATATTTGGGGAACAGCTAAATTAAGGGTTGACAATCCTATAAAGGATAGGGCAGCATTAAGCTTTAATGACAATTCTTCAGTAATTTCTTACCTCCACTATGAAAAGATAAAAAGAATTTGTCTCTTTTGTGGAATAATGTTTCATAACACGCAAGACTGCAAGCTTCGAAACAACTTGATTTCTGAAAGGCTGAGGAACAGACAATCAAGTGCAGATATTCCAGAGCAGAGATATGGGCAGTGGGTCGTTGATGAAAATCTGATACCTAATGACCTGATTCAGAGTGCAAGGATGGGAGATCAGGATACAAGCCAGGGTGGGAATGTTATTCTCCAAAGATTGAGACAGATGTTTGCTGAAGACCTGAAAGGAAAAAGTAAAGTGATGGAGAATCATAGTCTCTTGCCAGCACAGCTCAGAATCCAAGACAATCAAAAATCTCCTGCAGTGAGAGACAACGATCAAGATGTTCTAAGGAGCTCCAACTACGAAGTTTCCACAGAACATCAACATAAGAAGGAAGGAAGGCTTCTCATTACTGGTGACACAGGTCAAGATGATCGGCATAATATCTCTCCACAAGGCAGTACTCAACCTGTGATTAATACTATAGCAGAACAGCATAAGGGTCAAAATAGCACTCATCAGGGAAGAGCTCAGCCAAATGAAAGTGAAAATACAGAGACAGGGTTTAAAAGCACATACATTCATGTAAACCCGACAACAAGACCAGGTCAGCCTATCAATATCTATCAGAACCCAGCTTCAGGAACTGTTTTTCTAGACTCGGTTGAAAGGCCATTGAATGCAAAAAGGGCTGCTCCTTCTTTAGAAGAACAGAACCAGCCAAGTGCCAAGAAGCCGATGGCTTCACAGGGTAGCCATATGTATATGCAAGATCTGAATACACAAATTGCAAACTCTGAAAGCCAGTTGAGACCTTCTATACCCGAATGCGTCAAGAGAGATACTACATCTTTGAGCACAAGCTTACCACTAGCTCAAAATGCAGATCTGATGAATAAAGCTCTTAATATACAGATTATGACAGATGGAACTGGTATTCTTGGAGCTGCTCCAACTTCGCCTAGCTTTTTCAATGCAACGCAAATTAATAAGTTCGATGCTAAAGCAAGAACCAAGGCCTCAAGGTGGGACATGCAAACAAGGCAGCAAAGCCCTATGCAATATACACAAAGGTCATCAGTGTTTATGCCAGGAGCCAACACGTGGAAAAGGAACAAAGCTGCTGCAAATGCTAGGAAAGTTAGATCTGATGCAACTAGTGCCATTGAAGGCTCATATAATCATGATCCATGGCCTCTACACGCACCAACAGCTTCTGCATCTCAAGGCACTCTAGATTCAAGACTTGGTGCCTTTTCTCCACCACAAATGACCAGAGACTTATATGAGGCATCAAATTTGCACACAGGAACATCTCATCAAGCTGTGCATGAAAACCAAGAACTACAAATGGTTACAATGCAGCAAGGAGTAACCCAGATTTTTCTTGACCAGAGCCAGGAAGCACGAATCGCTGAAGCTCAAAATGACCAGGCGGAGGCGCCAGCCTTAAAGGCGCCACAGGCGCCATGAAGGCTTTAGGTTGGAACTGCCAGGGTATGGGCAAGAACCTTGGCAGTAACAAAATGCTTCATCTTGCCAGGATGATACACGCTGCGAAACCTCAGGTATCTTTTATTTCTGAAATCAAATCTACTAAGGTAAGCTCTTCTGAATTGATCTCTAGGTTTAATATGTCTGATGCTTTTGTAGTGCCCTCTCGGCGTCGCTCCGGTGGGCTTTGGCTGATGTGGAATGATGACATCCAGTTGACTGTTCATAGCTCTAGTTTACATGTTATATTA
The DNA here is from genome assembly GCA_030979885.1 of Lolium multiflorum. Classification (NCBI taxonomy): domain Eukaryota; kingdom Viridiplantae; phylum Streptophyta; class Magnoliopsida; order Poales; family Poaceae; genus Lolium; species Lolium multiflorum. The sequence continues at coordinate 42,036 of JAUUTY010000244.1, read as the reverse complement.
GCTACTGCTACTGTGCTTTCTAGTAATCAGCATTTTGGTTTGATCTGTATTTATGGCGACCCTTACCATCGGCAAACTAGTGATATATGGAACCAGGTCGCCACTTTTGTGTATAACAACTTGAAACTTCCTATGCTTTGTATGGGTGATCTTAATGAGCTTTTGTATGCTGTGGATAAGAACTCTTTTAATGTTAATGTTTCCCGCATGAATACTTTTCATTTACTTATCAAAAATTGTGGTCTCTTTGATCTTGGGTTTAGTGGGCCAGCTTATACCTGGACTAATAAAAGATTCTCTTCTAAACCTGTTTATGAACGCCTAGATAGATGTCTAGTGAACTCTGAATGGTGTGACATGTTCCCAGTCTCCAATGTTTACAATATGCCTATCATCCACAACATAAGTGACCATGCTGCTATCTTACTTTCCACTGATGGTCCGGTTAGAAAAATCAAGAATACGTTTAAATTTGAAAATTGGTGGCTCAAGGAAGAAGATTTTCAAACTCAAGCGAAAATTGCTTGGAATGATTCAAAAAATAAATCTTTTGCGAATAGAACTAAGCATCTTGCAGGTCAACTAAAAATCTGGTGCAGGAAGAAGAAACCTTTACAACAGGAGCTGACAAATCTTGAAGAACAAATCAAGGAAATCCAAATGCAACCTTTGGAGAAGCAAGATCACATGAAAGAAGCTTCGCTAGTGACAAGGTATGAACAAACTTTAACAAAAATTACCGATGCCTATATTCAAAGAGCTAAAAAGCATTGGATCCAAGATGGTGATAGAAATACTTCTTTTTTTCATAAATCGATTATTAAAAGAAGGAGGAAAAACTCAATTATATCTATAAAGGATGAAAATGATGTCATGCAGCATATGCCAGATAAAATTAGCAATACTTTTGTTAACTACTTCAGATCCATTTTTGCTTCCTCCTACACTAACTCTGGCAGGCCTTTCATAAGCTCCCATCTGCCTCAAGATACAAATGATTATACCTACTCCATTCCGGATGAGAAAGAAGTCATAGAAACACTAAAAGATATGAAAAGGAATGCTTCCCCGGGTCCAGATGGATTCAATGTGGAATTTTACATTGCAACATGGGACTGGATTGGCAAAGACGTCACTCAACTGGTAAGAAATTTCTTCCAAAATGGTATTATGCCTGCCCATATAAATGACACTCACATTGCCCTTATTCCAAAAAAGTTAGTTCCTTTGGTTCCCTCTGATTACAGACCTATTAGCCTTTGCAATGTGATTTATAAAATTATAGCAAAATGTATTGCAAATAGGCTAAAACCTCACTTGCCTGATCATATTCACCAGTCTCAACAAGCTTTTATAGAAGGGAGGCGCATAAGCAATAACATTATAATTGCCCAAGAAATAACCCATTCTTTTGCTCTTAGCTCTTGGAAGGAAAAAGCTTTCATGCTTAAAATTGATTTAGCCAAAGCTTTTGATAGACTTGAATGGAACTTCATTATTTCTGCTTTGATTAGAAAAAAATTTAAGGAGCATTTTATCAATCTCATTTATGCATGTATCTCCTCTCCTTCTTACTCTATAATCATTAATGGCCAGCCTTTTGCTAATTTCAAGGGTGATAGGGGCATCAGACAAGGATGTCCTCTCTCACCTTACCTGTTTGTTCTGGCAATAAATGAGCTTTCTATTAGCCTTCAAGAGGCAATGAGGACTAACCACTTTACAGGAATCAAACTTGGACCAAGCTGCCCACCTATACACTCGCTACTTTTTGCAGATGACTTACTTGTTTGCGGCCAAGCAACTGTGCAGGAGGCGCTAAATATGAAACATATTCTGCAAAACTTCTGTAACATCTCAGGACAGACCCCAAACTGGTCGAAATCAGGTATAATTTTTAGCAAGAATGTTGATGCCTTGACCTATGCTAGTATTAAGAACATTTTTCAGGTCCCTAATATTGATAACAACTTTGTTCATTTGGGGCATCCCCTTATCATTCCTGGCAAAAATAGAAATGCTGCTTATAACTTTGTTCTTGACAAATTCAAACTAAAACTATCTACTTATAAAGCTGATCATCTCTCCCATGCAGCAAGACTAGAGCTCATTAAATCTGTCTTTTCCTCAATTCCTGTTTATTACATGTCCAATATTCTTTTTACAAAAAAATTTCTTGCAAAAATTAGAGCTATCATTAGAAATTTCTGGTGGACGGGTATTAGAGAGGAAAATGGCTCCAAAGGTTTGTGCCTTCGTTCCTGGACAGACATTACCTGCCCGAAAAAAGAGGGAGGTTTGGGTATTAGAAACCTTCAGGCGATGAATCAAGGACTGTTACTCATGACGGCGTGGAGATTAGCTGATAATAAGGACAGTTTTCTATACTCTGTTTTAAAATCAAAATACTTTGCTGATTCCTCCATTTGGAGACCAAATGTGAACACCCCTAAATCTGCCTTTTGGTCCTCTATTCTGAAAATCCTCCCTATTCTTAAAGATCATGCTTTCTATCAGATTTCCACAGGCAACATATCAATCTGGAGTACTCCGTGGTGTGAGCAATGGAATAATATCTATGATGCCTTAATTATTCAAGACAACAACTTTGTTTATCCTGCGCAGGTTAAGGATCTCTGGATTGAAAATCAGAAGATATGGAATGCTAATCTAATAGACAAACTTTTTCAGGAACCAATAGCTACTTGTATCAAACAGACAAATATCATTGAATCACAAGAGGAGGATATTCTCTGTTGGAAGATCACACAAACAGGAAAATGCAGTTCAAAGAGTGCTTATGAGGCTTGTCTTCAAAGACTATTCGATCAAGGAGAGCCTAGACCAAGTCAGGTAAGTACTCAGACTATCAAGCTCCTCGATATGATCTGGAAAAACAAAAATATAACTCCCAGAGTCCAAACTTTTGGTTGGCGGCTTCTAAGAAAATCAATACCAACGGGAGCCAGAGCAGGTAAATATTCTAAACATATAAGTAAAATGTGCTGTAGGTGTGGAAATGAGGAAAATGATAACCATCTCTTCTTTCTGTGTCCATTTGCAAGAGCGGCTTGGTTTTGTTTTCCTTGGTACATCAAAACTGATCTTCTTGTGGAACCTAATGCTTCGCTCTCTCATACTATCTTAAGACTTCTTAACATGAATCATCCTCTTGGGTCTATAGAAAACATCTTAACTTTTCTTTGGTGCATATGGAAAAACAGAAATGACCGCTTATTTAACAAAAAAGAAAAGAATCCCACCCAGATTATTCAAATGGCTAATGCTATTAACAGGAATATGGAAATGGTTAATGTTGTGCAGGAATCTATTGACAGAATAATTGCTGTTGGAAAAAATGAATGCAAGAATAATGCAGGTAATTTGCTGGAGCTAGGAGACATTGACCAAGGTCAAACGCTTCAAACGGATCTCATGATACAAGGAAGCAAAATCTTCTCGGATGCGGCTTGGAAAACAAAGAATGTTCCTGGAACTCAAGGAACCGTCTCAACCGGAATTGGTGTGTTCTGTCACCTTCATAGACAAAACATTGAAGAGAAAATTCTCATTCAAGCTTCGGCTTCTTCTATGGCACCATCACCTCTTCATGCGGAAGCTTTAGGCCTTCTTCTCGCCTCCCAAATTGCTATGAAGTTGAAAGCTCAGAAGGTTACCTTCTTAACTGACAATCTTACTCTTGCAAAAGCTGCTGCTGCAAAAACTATCTCTGGAAAAAAAGTGCCATGGGAGCTAAGAAAGCAAATTGCAGAGTATCATAAGGCCTCAAAAGATCTGGAAGCAAAAGTTTATCATATTAAAAGAGATCTCAATGGCATCGCCCATGATTGCGCTAAACAGGCTATTAGACAGGACCAGTCTTTGCCTATCTTCAGTTGTTCTAATTCAGCTCACATAAATCTTGATACTTGCCCTGTAGCATTTTCTCTTTCTAATCTTCAATCTCAGGGTTTTGTATTTCATGCTGTAAACTGTTTATGAGCTGAATAAATCTTGGCGCCATCGGTGCCCCCTCTTGTGCAAAAAAAAAAAAAAAAAAAAAAAAAAACGGATGAGGAAAGGACATAGACCTCTGTCAACAACGATGGGGTCTAGCTCGGTACACGCATGATAGGTACGTAGCCTCAGACCCTCAGTAGTGCAGTACTTGGACGGTGCACATGCATGGCACATGACGATCGATCGGCACGAACGCATTCCCCTGCCTCGTTTGCTTCGGCCAGAAGAATCCTGCAGCCAAAGCTTCCGGATGTAATACGTAGCAGTTGTGCACGTACTTGGTTGACACTTTGGCAGCAGATGCATGCACGGCGCAGGGCGTACGCTGGATTTCTGGTTATCTGCAGTACCCTGGACAAGGATTTTGTGCACATGGGAGCCAGTGCTCCCTTCACTTTTGGATTTTTGAAAATTTTAGATTCTCATATTTCTCTGCTTTCAAGAATTATAACATTAAATATGTAGATAGATGTCTATACAAGGATTGGAATCAAAAAAGTCTCGTCAAAAAATACGTTATATTTTTGGAGATGCAAAAAAGACAAATTTCTGACAGACAAAATATACGTACTATTGTACTACTATTTATAGTCAGAAATTTATCTTTTTTGTATTTTGCAAAATACAAAGTATTTTTTAATGGGACTTTTTTGACTACACTTCTCGTGTCTAAATCTATCTACATATTTAATGCCATAATTTTTGAAAACATAAAAGAGCGAGGTTTTGAAATTTTTTAAAAATCCAAAAGTCCAAGGAACACTTGTGCTCATGTGCACATGCTACTTTCCGCAGTACCCTCTCCTTTTCTCTCGGGTGACCTCAATATCGATCGTTGCGTGGAGTATGGTCTATGGACGCGCATCCATTGCACCCTGCACATGATCGGTGGAGCGGCACTGTTACGACATGTGCGGGGGTGTGTATGTGGCGCGCCAACTCACCTCGATCGACATGTGCAGATCGAGTGGCACTGCACATGCATGATAGTCGTTGAACTATGTTGGTTTGACTTGTTGATCGAACTCCGTTCATTTGCGTGTGGTAAGACCTGCTACCGGTTATATTTCATACTAAAAAATTATATTTAGAAGTGTCAAAAAAATTCTTCATGTGCATCTTCACAACATATGTACATTTGTCAAGTTTCGCGAAAAACCGATAATTTATGTGACATATTAAAAAAGAGAAAAAAATCTTGCGAGCACCGAATTTTGTCTTGTACACATGCCACACTATGAGTCGATTTTTCATGAAATGATTTTGTGAGCGCGTAGCACGTGAAGATGTATGTGCGAATATTTTATTTCAATTTATTTGATATTTCAAAATGTATCTAAGATACATTTCAAAATAAAGGGAGCATACACACCAATGTGTCAAAACATCACTCTCATTTTGTGCATGTTTTAAACTTTCCTTGTCTTACCTCTGTACACACTAGTACTGAGCCGACACTTAGAGCCGGTTATCATCTATAGTTCTCTAACGGTTCTCAAGCCCTCGGTCTCTAACATCGAGCCACCCTGAGACGGTTCCCTTTAGGGTTCAAAAAACATCAGCCTCAGCCGAGCAATAATACAAATTGCATCCAATATTTTAACCCCTGAGACTGTTCTCTTTACTGACTGTCAGAAGTTCGATGCCATGAGACAGTTTCTATTCACGGTCGTCTCCAAAAGCGTGACAGCCCGAGATAGAGATCATCTAGGACCGTCTCCAAAATGCCCACTCCCTGAGATGGTTTATGCTTATGTTGTATTCTTGTTATCTTGCACATGTTGTCGGTTTATAAAAAATAGGGAGAGTATTAACCTTATTTGTGTTTGCATTTTTTGTTTAAGTGTGAAATCAAATCAGTGCACACTTCTAGGGGACCTGTCTATAGTGTATTAAAATAAATCATGCAAGTAAGTTGTGTACATGTGTTGTCATCAAACACCAAAATGGAGCATTTCCTCCCTATGTGACTTTTGGATGTTAAATGAGAACATAGTCATGGTCTTATTGTGTGCTAAAGTGTCATAGGTTCATTCAATGAATTGCACAAGATGGTGATTGACTCAAAAGTGAAAAGATGGATGAAGCGGCTTCTACGTTTTCTTTCTGGTTGAGTCGGGGGAAACTCGTACGATCAAAAGGGATGCTCAATGGAAGGTACGAGTGAAATCAACACATACACAGAACATATATTGTATCCACTAAACCCTCCTATCGTTGGTTGTAGAGTATCCTCAAATTAGTTGTTGCCCTAATCTAGTATGGAAGTTCCAGTGTCAACACCCAAAACTTCCGCCCTAAAGTTCCGACATTTTTCACTTTGAATTGTGCCCCCGTGGTGCAACTCTCGGTAACCGGTCTGAAAATTTTGCCCGAGATTTGGTCCGAAAGATTCAGAAGTACTGGCCAAGACAAAACTTCCGCGGAGTAAGTTTGGTTGCAACGACTATATTTTAAGAAGACCCACAAAAGCCCCCATTATTCCTCTAGAGGAGGTTGCGACTCCACTCTCTAGCCTACCAAATAGCATATGCCCTTCTAGTGTTTGGGGAGAAGACCTAGATCTACACTTTCACGAACGAAATTTGATTCCCCCCTTTATTTCATTTCAGAACATGTTTCTCTTGGATTCTTGAAACCCTAGATGGAAGAAGTCTTCATGGGAGTTCAATCATCATTGTGTAAAGCTTGGTGGTCGTGTTAGGAGTCTCTAATTGTGCTATGGAGACTTGCTTGTAAAGGTTTCGGTGGCTGCCTTCCAAGACCACCGCTTAGTGGATCGTGTTCTTGTCTTTGTGGCGTGACCACCATGAGAATAAGGTGAGCCTTTGCGACGTTGGTGGACTTTGTGTAGCCACACATTTCCAACGAAGATGTAGTTCCCTCAAAAGGAAGGAACTTCATGAATATATCCTCGTCTCCACCATTGTGGTTATATCTATCCTCACTTGTATCGGTATTAATTTCTTTGTGAATGCTTGTCATATATATTATCCATCTAGGCAATCTACTTTGTTGTCAAAGCCATAAAATTGGAAAATAAAATTGTTAGTCTCCTATTCGACCCTATAGTCGACCATATTGAACTTTTTTTTTGCGAGAAATCCACCACCATATTGATCATTTTAATACCTGATATTTTCACTTGGTTAGGAAGCGGATGTACAACACAACCACCCAGGTTTAAGTGCTGAGGGACGCAGATTTGGGCTCTTATTATTAGGCAAATAATATAGGGGCTTCCCTACCATATTTCTTTCCAAAAATCTTAATACATGGTATTTCCAGTTACATAAAAATCACAAAATCACAGCTTCGAACTTCGATGGACCAAAAATAACTCTCTTTTGCTTCCAGCATTTTGTCATTTTTATGCAGACCACATATAAAAATATTTTTTTGATGCAAATTTGATCATTCATATACTAGACATGCATAAGTAGTTATATTTTTCAGAATTTTTGAAACAAAAATATAAATTATTGATTTTTGTAAAAAAAAAAGATCACTTGAGCTTGGGAGCCAAAACCACTCTTCGCACAACTTTTTACTACTCTCTCTAGATATACATCCATATTAGCAACAAGAAATATGAACTGAAGGGAGTACTAGATTTTTTTACTTCCAAAATTCTTACATTACGAAGTTTGAAAATTCTAAAGTTTCAAGTTTTAGAAGCTTTTGATATTTTTTGTAAGTTTCAATTTTTGAATCAAAATTGCAAAAGTACCAAATAATAAAACTTCCTAAACTTAAAATTATGAAAATTGATCAGATTTATATGATTTAAACTCCTCTCGTAATTCTTTTTAAAAAAATGAACAAATCATTTCCTTTCAGATCCCAGCCCTTCTCCCCAAGAAAAAAACCCTGCCGTGTGGCACATTCCGCGGGATGCCGAACACAACCCGCAATCATGGGCCGAATGGCCCAACCGTGGAAATGAAAGCGTCCTGCCCTCCTCTTCCTGCCGCCGCCGCCGCATCTTCCACAACCCAGACCTAAACTCGTCTCCGATCCCAACCAATCCTCCGACATGGCCTCGACCTTCCGCGCCGCCGCCCGCGTGGCCTCCGCGGCCTGCCGCTCGGCCGCCTCCCGCTCCATCCCCTCCGTCGGCCGCTCGGCCGCACGGCGCGCACCGTGCATCTCCAGGTAAACGAACGGCAACCCAACCTGTTCGCCCTACCCTATCCAAGAAACACCGGATCTGTGACGCGGACGGGGTTTCGTCGCCTGCAGGTTGCCGGTGGAGCTTGGGTGCGTCGCGGGGATGTCGCTGCTGCCGCTGCACAGCGCGGTGGCCGCGGCGAGGCTGACCTCGCGGCTCAGCACGGCGTCCCGGAGCTGCTGCGCGCTCTCTCAGGGTATCCTCTGTCGCACCTATCCCGGACTTTAACGTCCTACGATCGATGATGCTCTTGTCTGTCTTTTCCGTTTGGGTGAGAACTGTGCCCGTGCATACTTGTACATTTGCATTATTTGCGCTTCGCTAGTTTAGCTGCTTGCTTAGCTTGCGCAACATTCTGATGCTGTTTGTTTGATACGTGCCTCCCTGTTGATTTTGTATCTATATATATAGTTTGTGTGCCAAATAGGTTTGCCATCCACTTGTCTGTAGATTTGACTGTTGATCTATTCCGAGGGGAAATATTCCGCTCGTTGTAGATGGTCTGACAAATGAGAATGGATGATTAGAGATGTCCCTGTGGATAAACCCTATTTGCTCCGAATAATGTGTGTACATTTATCTTGTGCTTTTATGTCTGGGTAGGAACATAAAATCACTTTAACGTTTTAGGTTGCACATGTCAGTTCCTTTTTCGGATCTTTCTTGCTAATAAATATTTCATAATACTCATTTAACTAGACTCCTAGAGAGAGGAAAAAAATCCTCTTTTCCATGCTATAACAATTACAGATTCACTTGTTCGACATTTGTCTTTGTTAGTTTTTTTGTATTGAGGTCAATTGAGTAAGACATTTGGTTTGTGCAGGCACATGACTTGCTTGCTAGTTCATGAAAGGTATTGTACTGGGGGCTTGCTGTTTTGCTTCACAATCATCAAGCATGAGTGCTTAAACATGTCAAATTTGGATCTGAAGATTAGTGTTATCTTATTTACGTAGAATCATTAGCTGTGCTTGTTGAAGACCAATTTGATGGATAAAATACACCATTTTCTGTTGATATACGCACTGGTTGATCCTTATAAAGCCTACCTGTCTGTGAGAAATATATGCAATATTATTTATTCAGTAACCATATATTGTCCCCTGTTTGCATTCTGAGACACTTGCATTTGCTCTTGAAATACTATTTAATAAAGTGGCTTTCTTTAGTCTGGTTGCCAGTGTAGTTTACAATATTGCCATTCTTCTTTTGTCAGATGAAAATGATGATACGTGAAACATTTACGCAAATGTCTTAAGGTGGGTGCTTGGCTATTGTGGATATGCTGCATGCGTATTACTCAGAGACCTGTCTTAGCCATAGTGTTTATGTCTTAGACAGTCAAATTTTGTAAAGTTACATCTTCTTATAAGGGCCACTGTTAACGCTGTATGCATCCATGTTTAAATTTAAAGAATGAATGTTCTGTTGAGGTGTCACTCTTCTGATGTATACTTTATTTGTTTTATATAGAGATGGGTCTATCTGGTCCAAGGTGATAAAACTCTGGAAGACCTGCTCATGTCGTGCAATCAGATTGATAAATTTTTGTAGAGTAGTGAACTAAATGAACTTCTCTGGTAATTCATTTTATGCCACCTACAATCATGGTTCTATTGGCCCTTTCCAAGTTCTGAGCTCTGTCTTGATATAAACATGCAAGGATGCATTGCGAAGTTATGGCTGTGTTTGTTAACAACAGTTCTGAATGCCCTTTGTATGATTGATGATGAGAAACGAGTTTAATAATGTGGTATTGCCTGTTATGCTGATATTTTATATGCTAGCTGCATCGTACATGTTACCACTATTCTGAGATTTTCATTTCGAAATTTCATTTGCAAGGTTTCCGTGAATTTACTTAAGTTTGATGGTTTAAATCTGTAGTGGGATACCTGTCATTTGCTTTATATATTGTTGATCTTGTATTTTGTTGACCAGATTATATAGTAGGCGGGTTTTAGCTATCAAATTATTCCTTGATAGCCAAAACATAGCGAGAGTAAATTCTTGCGCTCCAATTCAGGGTCACTCTGGATACGATTTGAATTGTGAAGACGAGGTGTAGGTTCGGAGAATGTGATAGAGCAGGGTGAAAGAAGGTGCACAAATCATGCTGGCACCACTGCCACAGCCGTGCTGCAACGGTTGCTGTAGATGGATACACTGAGGGCAGTTTGACGTAGCCAAATGCTGCACAACATGGTGAATGTGATAGAGCAGGGTGAAAGAAGGTGCACAAATCGTGCTGGCATCACTGTGCTGCAACGGCTGCTGTAGATGGATACGCTGAGGGCCGTGTGACATAGCCAAATGCTGCACAACATGTTGCATAGCACGGCGCTGCGACAACGCAGTGCTGTAGTCTGACATAGCCAGATGCGCACAACACAGCGACAACGGAGTGCTGTAGCCTGACATAGCCTGATGCTGCACACCACGCTGTGATAGCGGAGTGCTATACCCTGCAATGGTGGCACTGGAAGGCAGTGCCTCAGATCGGGACTGAAGGTGGAAGGTTCTCTCGGCCTTTTAGGGAGCGGCCTTCCAGGGGGTGGCCGCCTGACCGGCGAAGTGGTCATTGGTAGATGGTGCCAATTGCTCAGTTCGCCATAGCTTCTGTGTGCTGGCGGCCTGGCGTTGTTGTGCCGTAGTGGTGATCCGCGACAGTCCGACTTGAATATTTTTGTCTCGTAGATAATGCGTAGTATGGTACCTGTAGTCAAGTTCTTTATCTCGAAACTGCGAATCGAGGAATCAGGCCTGAACCTTAGGCTCTGCATACAATGCATATGTACCTTCCCTATCAGGAATTGTCTGTCATGTTGGATAACAAACTATGAAGATAGATTAGCCAGAATCGCGCAGAAGCATACATTTGCAGTTTGCCATGATTCTCCAGAACAAAAGCAAGACGCTAGGTTAAGTTCCAGGAGCAGATTCGCTTAGCATGTGAGCCAGTAATTAGATGAGTAGCTGTAAACTTTTTGCCGCAAGGTTTAGTTTCAGGAGCAGATTTGCTTAGCATATGAGCCAGTAGTTAGACGAGTAGGTGTATACTTTTTGCAGCTCCCAGACCGTGGTTAAAGAAAAAACAGAAGCATTCAACTGTACATACTGTTCCAACCCAAACTACCTAGTATCTGTCGCAGTTACGGTGAACTCGCTTTGAGTTCGAGACGATCCTGTGTCAGACGTGTTCCTCCCGGCGTTCACTCCAGGCTCATTTGGCTCTGGCAAGGTGGCATTCTCACTAGCAAGCATCATGACGACTGTAGACATCACCGGCCTGTTCCTAGGCTGAATGTCAACACACATGAGAGCAACCTGTATGCATCGCCGCACCTGACCGTGATCACTGCTGCTGCCCATCGCCTCATCCAGAAGTTCCGAGCTCCTGCCTTCCTTCCACAGCATCCACGCCTGAAAAATGATCAAAGTGATTGTACATTAGTACCACAATTGACGAAACATCGACCAGCAGTTGATAATGCTGGTACTTACATAGCCGCAAAGGTTTAGACCAAGGTCTGCATGGTAGAAGCCTCGAATCTTCTTGCCACTGACGATCTCGAGCACCATGACGCCGAAGCTGTAGATGTCGGATTTTATGGAGAACACGCCTTCCATGGCGTACTCTGGAGACATGTAGCCGCTGTTGAAAAGACCACCACCTCACAAGTCAGCACATGACAGCCCAACTACAAATACAGGATGAGGATTTCACAAGATAATACTCACTATGTCCCGATGACCTTCAGGGTGTACGCAGTGGTCTCATCACCTCCGAACATCCTTGCGATGCCGAAGTCCGATATCTTGGGGGCCATGTTCCTGTCCAGTAACACGTTGCTTGCCTTCATATCCCTGTGGATGATCTTGAACCTTGAATCTTCGTGGAGGTAGAGCAGGCCTCGTGCGATCCCTAGGATGATCTCGAAGCGTTTGTTCCATTCTAGCAATTTGCGCTTTTCTGCATCTGCATAAGACATCCAGCCACATAAATTTACTGTGTTACTGTGTACATTTTATCGATCAAAGTGGTAGCTACGGGGTTTCTACCCTGTGACAAATGAACTGACCAAATATGAAGGTATCCAGGCTGTTGTTGGGCATGAACTCGTACACGAGCAACCTCTCATCTCCGTCGATGCAGCAGCCGAGCAGCCTCACCAGGTTCTTGTGCTGAAGCTTGGCGATCAATTTTACTTCGTTCTTGAATTCCTCAACTCCCTGTGATGATTTCGTAGATAGCCTCTTCACAGCTACTTCTTGGCCATCCTCAAGCCTTCCCTGTTCATTATCATTTTGCAAGCAAAAGTTACATTACATGCAGAGTAATGCAGTAGCAGAAGTTATCCTACTTTCACTCTGATGATCTTTATCTTACCAGATAAACAGGGCCAAATCCGCCTTCTCCTAGCTTGCTCTCCGCTGCGAAGCTGTCGGTGGAGGCAAGAATCACCGCTAGATCGAACAGGGGAAGATCGAGGTCATCTTCTCCACTCATCTTGTTCTCATTAAACCGTTGATCCGCTGATGGGCTCAAATCAGTGTGCTTCCTGAATGGAAGCACGTTGTTCCGACTGCCTGGCGCCTGACGCTGACCCTTCTTCCCCCTCGCCCTGTTTCTCCAGAAGTAGAAGAAGCCAATGGCTCCCAGAAGAAGCACGCCAGAAATAGTCGCAGCGACGGCGATCACCATGGGGCGTCGGCGTTTGCCTGAAACCAGTTAAACTCAGCTTGGTGATTCAGTTTAACACTTCGCTATCACACGCATTCCTTTATTTGCTTGTGTGGACTTACTAGTTCCATGTGCAAATTTTACATGTCAGGTGTGAGCTTTCCAACTTTGAGTGAAATTAGCAGCGACGATTAGGAAGAGTAGAACTGGCCGAAATGGGACAAATTGTGGTGGTACCAAAAAAAGAGGAAGCAAATTAAGTTCTAACCTGATTGGACCTTGATCATGGCATCAACCTCTGACTGCGCGAGCCGGATGTAAACATCCTGCACGACCACCGGATACTGCCTCATGTCGAGCAGATCGACCGCCCAAATGGCGCAGCCGCGGCTGACGCCGCCGCTAATGTTTGCGGCGGCGTACGCTCTGCAGCTGCAGTTCGCCAGGCACGCTTGCCTGCACTCGTCCAGCGTCATATCGGCGTGCACGGTCGCGCCAGTCGTCTCCGGCAGCTTCATATTGTTCACGGGCCAGAACCCGTCGCCGTCGCCGCAGCTCAGGTTGGTCCGCCTGACGCAGCCAGCAGACCCGTCCCTGAAACTCCACTGCTGCGGCGACCGGGGCTGGAACCCCGGCAGACATCGACACTCCGGCGTCTGGGCGGTGTCGCAATGCCCGAAGCCGAAGGCCCCGCACTTGGCGTAGCTGTCGCACGGGTCCGTCGGGTGGTACCAGAAGCTGTTCCACTCGCCGTCGCCGCCCCACACGTACCGCTGCAGCAGCCCCGCCGCGCCGTCCACGACGAACCGCGACAGCAGCGGCGACGAGGCGGCGATGTAGTAGGCGCAGTACGTCTCGTCGGGGTTCGACACGACGGTGAACGTGTAGTCCCAGTTCTTGAGATGGTCCGGCACGCCGGTGAGCCCCACGCCGTTCCACGGCCCGCTCGCGTAGATCTTGGCCGCGCCACGGAAGAGGAAGAACTCGGGCAGCCCCGTCGGGAGCAGCTTGAACGTGTAGGGCCCCGGCGAGGGGTCGCTCGGGCTGCTCCACGACGTGATGTTCCTGTCGATGCCGCTCCTGCGGTCCACCCCGATCTTCATGCCGGGGAGCTGCGTGTCCGTCGGGTAGTCGAAGCTCTGCCACGCCGCGCTCTCCGGCGAGCCGCTCCCGTCGTGGCTCACCACGAGGTTGCCGCTGTCGAGAAGCCGAGCGGTGGCGCGGCTTGTCATGTCCCTGGTGGGCGCGGCGGAGGACCACACGGTGGTGTTCTGGCCGTCGAGGATCACGAGGCGGCCGTCGGTGGAGAGCTTGAGGACGCCGGGGGATCTGACGACCGGGTCCTGGCGGTTGGCGACCCACACGACGGTCTGCACTGGGATGCTCGCGTACCAAATGCCGATGTAGGTTCTGCCGTCGGAGCTGCCGGGCGGGGTGAAGAAGCCCAGTCTGAACACGCCACGGGCCGAGACGAGCGTCTGGTTGCCGGTGATGGACGTGGTCAGGTCGATGGTGTCGGTAGCGATCGAGATGGAGACGAAGGTGGCAGCGACAAGAAATTGGAGAGTGCGCGCAGACGCCCTCATCCTCTCTCCTCTGATGAACTCTCCGGAACTCAGGACATGGCTTGGTGACTGGAAGCCAATTGCAAGAGCAGGCTTGAGTGGGAGTACTAAACTACGAACTCGCAACCTTCAAATCCGCGTAACAGCTTGAAACAGCAGTGGAAACAAGTAATCCTACTCCGCCGCAAAAAAGACGAATAATAAGTTAAGTTATGTTATACTCCATGTTTGTGGAGTAGCAGAAAATGTGGGCAGGTCAATGTCTCGGCGCTCCCGGAACTTCCGTTTTCACGCGAGACAGTCAACCGGACAGGACTACATGGGGGCATTTTAGCTGAGGATTAATAATCGTGACTTTGTACAATTTTGGTATCGGATCTAGGCCTAATCGGATCCAAAAGTTCAGGTGCAGATGCAATGATACTTGCGAGGTTTGGTTAGCTCGCATGCTCCTCAGTGCCCATGTAAACAAAAATCGTGTGATTGGATGCTCGACGGAGTCCTCGTTGTGGCCAATTTGAGTTTTAAATCACTCCCAGACCCTACAAATACGCCGGAATCGGAAGATTTTCCAAGGTCAGGCTGCAGCGGAGCGAAAACCAAGAACGTCGTGCGTATGAGAGCTCGATGTAAGATGGTGGTAAAAGGCAAATTTCGGCGGCATTGCACGTCAAAGCTAGGACCACCCTCCCTCCTTCCGTCACCTCCTCCATTAACCCCTACCGAAAATCCCAATTTCCCCCTTTCGACAACAGCGACGAGGACGCAGATCTACCCCCCGGTTGATTTGTCATACTCCCGCAATGTAAAATCGTTGTCCCCTGGAGTCGGAGCTCATCTTCTTGGTATCCGACGAGGAAGGCAGATGTTGACCTTCTCCGCCTCCGGCTCGTGAGCGCTGTCTGCCATGACGGAGGTAAACCACACTCTCCTACTCTATTGTCGTAGCTCGATTTAGGTAGAAGTATTTATTGTAAAATTTGTCGTTACTCATGTTAGATCCCTTTGACTAGGTCATCTAGAACGATCTCATTCATCAGAAAACAACATTCATCGTTGCCATTTAGGCCCGGATCATGTTGCTACAGAAGAGAGCAGTTAGACGATGCCCTTCCTCTTCTCACCTACGGTACTATGTTACCAACAGATCATGAGAGGATGGCAAATATAAACTACATATACAGTGCAACGATGTAGAGTCTATCAAATGCTTTGGATGAGAAGAGCCCCCTTTCTATGCACATGTGAAAATGTTCAGGAAGAGATGACTGCTCCAAGAAAGCATCCACACCTCTTTGAGTCTCCATGTTTTCTTCATGTATTGGAGTTGATAGGCAATCTAAGGCTTTCATCCGGGTTGGAGTCTCGGCCTTATGTTGGTCTATATGGAGGGCGAGGAATTTTATTTTTAACAAAAAAAAATCTTTTCACTTTTTGCAGGTTATCCATACGTTGGCACATTGGGTTCAGTTGTGGGCTCTACTGTCACCGGAGGGACATCGGGATGCTATGGTTACTGGATGCACACGGCTCCTGACGGTCGCTCAGGATATCTTGTGCCAGGCTGGCTGGTGGCACAATAGGCGTCTACATTGATGGCTACATTGATGTGTACTCTATTTGTGTTTTGTTTCTTTCGATGGTTGATTCTTGTATCAATCCTCGGCGACGCTTGAGATGTATCAATTTTTGTAATACTCGTAAACTTAATAAAAGGCTGTGTGCATCATCATGATGCAGAAGCCGGGGTTTTATTCCCCATTTCATAAAAAAATGTTTTCTTCATGTATTGGATCATAACTAGAGGTTTAGACTGATCCATAGCACATTCATGAGATCAATGGAGATTGTTTCACGCTACTTCAAGCTGGTGATATTTACAGTTGGAGAGCTTAGAGTAGAAATGATTAAGCCACCATTGGGAAGCAAACCTCCTAAGATCAAGAACAACTATGGATGGTGGCCATATTTCGGGGTGAGCACTAATATGTACTTTCATTTCATCAAACGAGTACTATGGTCGGAAACATGACTCTCTATTAATTGCTTGACATGATTGTATTGGGGTTGTCGATGGTACTTATGTCACATCTTAGGTGCCGACAGAACATTCTCCAGCATTCAGGGGAATGAAGCAACTACACCAACCAAAATGTGCTTATTGTTGTGGATATTGATTTGCGGTTCACATATGTGCTACCTCGTTGGGAAGGATTTGTTCATGATGCCAGCATTCTTGCTGGCAACTTGTCTATGCCCGATGGGTTGAAAATCCCGCATGGTAAGTTCTATCTAGGAGATGTTGGATATTCATGCCGACCTGGAATCCTACCACTATTTAGGAAAACAAGGTACCATATCTCAACAAGTTCAGTTCTAGGAAACATACCAGAGAATGCCAAAGGATTGTTCAATCTCAGACATTCTTGCCTTAGAGTCACAATCGAGATGGCATTTGCTACTTTGAATAATAGATTCAAGGTCCTTGACCAGAAACCCTTCCACACTTACGAGGGCCAAGTTAAGCTAGTTCTTGCTTGCTGCATTCTTTATGACTACTTTCCAGAAAATGTGGTGCCTGATGAAGTTGAAACCGCCCATGGTGTGGAGCAAGGCAACAATGAGGCCTGGAAGAACAAGAGGATGGAGTGTGAAATGCAATGTGGGCGGAAAGAGGTAACACCGCCATCTGATAAGAAAAAGAACTCCCCTTTGACCCTATTTCATGAACTCCCCCTTGATTGCCGCCGTATTGTAATGATAAACCTCCATTTGAGTAGCTAGGGACTAAAATTATGCATTGTCATTGCTATTAGCTAGCTACCGAATGGACTAATAAACTACTATCTTGGTTGTGTGTGATGGTGGTGATAGTATGGCAAGGTCACTAGTAGAGAGAACAAAGAGGTGAGCGCAATCGTTGTCTTGATGCTACCAAACAACCGCATCCCCTAAGCCATTCGGGCTTGCCAACAGCCAACCAATCATGGGAAGATTTTGGCCATCACGATGCAATCTAGGTTGCCAAAATAAGTGTAGATTTAACCCGGAGCTCGTTTCGAACGGGCTAACACCCATGGAGCATGTTCCCATAGAGCCCAAAATCAGCCTAGCCTACCAAATGTGTCCTTATAGATGCAGCGGCTGTGGGGTGTTAGCACCCGGGTACAACAACTTGTCCAAAAGGAGCAAACTAGTATATAAACTTGCAAAACAAGGCAATGCGGTACATGAACTTATCCACCATTACAAAATTCGTAGAAAATAGTCTGAATAAAGCCACACAGGATTTGTAGTTTCGCAGAAAAAAAAAACCTCCGTGAGGTGAGAAATTGCACACTTTTCACGCGCGAGCATAGCAGAAGAAAAGACTCCAATCTTATAACTGTGCGATCATTGTTTTCCTTTAGATGTTGTTCCTAACCTCCGTCCGGTGTATATTTTTCTTATGGAACTGATTCCGACTGCCGACACCAATACTCGTTCTTGTACCTGCGATTGAGTATCGCCTAAAAGGCTTTGCGATTGTTTAAAGTTTAAACTATACAGAAATGTGGAATCCCCAAACTTCTATGTGCTCAGTGACATCGCTTCAGGATTTGTCTTGTCATTTCTTATACCGCGTCCGTAGCTAGCTAGTCATATGCTCAGTTTACAAACCCCCTTCCTCGAGGAGAAGAACTACCAGACGGTACACGCACAGTTGTGCTTAGAGGTGCGGGAAATAACATACTATTACATGTGGAAATGTGTGTATATCAAACTATCTATCAAAATAATGTACTCCTACATGTAATACTTTGTTAACATAAACTTGGTGACAATGTCAATGTGTCAGAGTACATCACTACAGCTCAGTGGTGAAGCGTGCAAGTTGAATTGCAAGACTTAAACCTGTGGTTGTTTATTTATCTCACCGTACATGTGTGCGACTGACAGGCTGGGAGAAGAGAACCCTCACATGCCAAAGTAATGCCCTGCTCTCTCTCTCTCTCTCTCTCTCTGATTTTTCTGTGTTTTATGGTCATAGTATATAGTTTTTATTTGCTTACGATATAATGGCGCCAACCGATATTAGGTTATTGAACTTGAGGTTAGCCTGTCTCGATCTACTGTGCATTCTTCCATATTTAACCTCATTTAATCAGTTTTCTTCACCCAGACATCACAGGTCACTTGTGAAATGACTTGGACAGCCACGCGCACAATTGAAAATCATTTATTTGGTTTATGCTAGATCTTGGAGAAAAACCACGTCTTACCCATTTAAGCTTTAAACTAAGTGATATATATACCACATTATCCGATCCATAAGCTTCATGAGAATTCTGCAATTATTTTCCAATATTATGTGACATGTAGTTTGAGTCAGCCACCACATGCGCCTGATAAGTGAGAAAAATGTGTTTACATATATGGTAGGTAACATGCAGTGTATGAAAACGAACTTCCGCGCTTATATTAAAAGAAAATCAACACTGCTTACAATACTATTGGACATGCATGATTGCTACGACTTGTTTCTTGTAACCAAATATTGGGGTACCATTTGCTTCTGAGTTTTTTTCTAGGCTGGAGATTGGAGAGGCAGAGTTGCTGAAGCAATCTGGTCCTTTAGGTGCAAAGATTCAGACGAAAGACTGCTCCACAACACTAGTTACCGTTTACATGAATTCTGCTATGTGATGCGCGTTTATCTTCTGTCACTAACCTTGTAAGGATGATGGATCCATTAGGAGTTGAACAGAGTGAAATGTTGAACTCCAATCATGGCACGGGTATGCATGCCATACTTAGCCTACGACGGCCAGTTCCCCAAAGAGCGACGCGCAGTTAGGTCGTTATCAGGGTGATATGGGCGATCTGTGGTTCTCACATGGGGTGTTTGCCTCGGATGTTATGATTGAGAGCTTTGCAAAGTCCTACTCTGCCGAGTAGTATAACCTTGGTGACTCATTTTTAGTAGGGTGCTAAATAATCTACTGCCTTCTACCTCCACTGTAGCGGTAGCGCTGTCTGAAAATGCGATTGGAACGTTTGATCTTCCCGTTCACGTGCATAATAGGTAGGCGTAGCCTTGAAGAACTCTTAATTCTGCCAACGAGGCTTCTCCTTTGCAAATGCATGTTTCCTAAATTAAAAACATTCATTAACTTCTGGGGTCATGCAAATGGATTTTTCTTAGCAAATGCAGCAACACACTGGATACTGTAATCTTTATTTATCAGAAAAATGGGTACCATGCTAAAACTCGCAAATATCGCCAAAAATCACAAAAGAAATAAACAAATGCTGTGTTCAATACTGTTAATCTGCTAAGTTAAATGTGCAGGAAGACTAGTTTCTTCGATGCCATTGCAAAAGAACTGTATACTCAACGACTAGTTTCTTCTGAATATATAAACCTAATGCAGCTATACCTGCCTGCCTTTCCTGACAATAAAATAGCTGGATACACGCAAAACTACCTCTTACTCAAGCGACACCTAAATCAAAACAATGAGAATCACACATAGAAAACGTGAAATGCTATAGCCATACCCATACCCATGAAGCCAACAGCAGGAACTTTCGACTGAAACTGTATATATATGTTCTCCAAATGGGGAGAAAAAGAATGTTGTTTTTAAGAACAGGAATTTAGGCCACAACAAGAGTATGGATACAGAAACACTATAATCTGCCTCTGTTTGCTTCTGGTCATGTCTAAGAATCAACGTTGAAGGGATGATTAAGTGTTGAATGGCCTGAAACTTCCATCAACCTAGCTAGGATAACAAACCGACATTATATACAGCATATATGGTAATTTTCTGGATATCTGATACTGCTGGTTTCTTTAGCTTTAGTCTTTCTGTGCTGGCACTGTTAGAGCTTATTGCAATCTGCTTGTCTGCAACTAGCACAAGTGAAGAGCTGGATCACAGGAAGGCCAGTGACCAAGGGAGCTTTCCTGTCCTAGACATCTTCTCCAAGGCTTTCTCAACACCAGCTATCCGATTGGCAGTGGCTGCCTGCTCCTTGACTTTCTTCTTATCAGCTTTCCTCTGTGCTTTTCGTATCGCCTTTTGCATCTTCTGTCCTGCTTCAGCTCTCTTCTTTTCCAACTTCATCTGTTTTCAGTTGAGACCACAAACAGAATGTAAAACTACTGGTCCAGTGCTATTAGTGGAAATATTCAATGCAGTGAACACTGAAGTTGTCTTTCTTGGGGAGACTAAATGCAGTTACCAAGCATACCTCAGTGTTTGTCATTTTCTCCCTGGCCTGTGCAATCTTATTCTTCTGCCAGACATCGATGTTTGCTTCTTTAATTTTCAGCCTAGGTAACATAAGTAACATAAGTGCTCGGAATAAACATATCCAAATATTTTAGCCAATCAACACTAAACATGATGATATTCTGCAGGTTAGTTCGTTAAGAAGTTCAAAACTTCAACAAATCAGAGTCACCCCTCACAAATAGTCATATCTGTACCAGTTATGGATCAAGCTCTTTTGTTCAATTTCAATGTATATTGAAGTGTAACAGCAACATGTTTATTTTCGACAACTCATTATACTACTATCTGTCCATCTCCCAAGCCATTTGATTCCACATCATTATTGGCTAATACAACTATTCTTGTTATATGACAATTCATTATTCTGAGCAAGTCCAGAATAAATAGCTAAAAAATAAATGCAATGTTAAGAGGTAATCGTATAAGATGAGATGATATGGATTACTTGTCTATGAGCTTTGAAATCTGTGCATCCTTCCAGGCAACCAACTTGGCATGGACGAAATTTTCTTTTGGTTTTACTGCAGAGCCCCGGACCCGTCTCTCCATCCTTTGCGCTGCAACTGGACAATTCTCACCATCCGAAAGGTCAAAAGCATGACCACCGTGATTGCTTCCCTCATAGGCACCTTCAGCATCGAAGTTCCAATCACGACCTGCAACATACAAAATTGTCCCAATTCATGTTTTGCTGAAGAATCAACAGGTCTCAACAGATTTAGGCCAGTACCTGAGGATATACGAGACGACACCGTATCTGCCTGCCAGTCCTTTTGGTCCATTGCCTCATCTTCCTCTTCACTTACTTTAGGCAATCTCCATTCATTGACAGCATCAATTGCTCCCATACGCCGCCTCTGGTAATTGCGTGCGGAGCGAGCTCGGCGCATCAATCTAGCTGGTGTGGCCTTGTGGACGAATCTTGGAGGCCCTCGATTGGAACCGTCAGCTGCATCATTGAAGTAAACTAAGTGACCATGACATGCAAGAAAAAAAACTGGTTGATCTATCAACAGGGAAGCAGGCAAAAGACGGCACCTCTGCGATCCAGCAGAGAAGGGTGCCTGGGTGTCTGTAGTCTGACGTTTCGTGGTGTAGCAAACTTCATGAAATCTCCTCTGGTTGGTAACCTCCCTTGCTCTTCCTCCTGAGGTAGTTTGGCTTATTAACAGCTCCCAATTACTTATGAGCTGTGAAAGATAAAATGTACGCAAAGCAAAACTAGGTGGGTACAAAACTGGAAGCAGGATGTGTTAGATGGATGGAATCAGACACCAAATCACTCTAACCTGGTTGGCTGATATAATGGTTAAAAATACATGCAAGAGTGATATGATTGAGATATTATTACTCCAGTTTTTATCCATTTCAAGATCCAGGAATGAAGAACCCTGGCAACAAACCCATATCCCAAATGTGCAGCCTTTCCTAATCGTCAGTTAATTATTCTTGAATTTCCAAACAATTCCTGGGACATTTATCAGTCAAGAATCCAATTTAATTCTACAGAATTCTCCGAAACTGAGGCATTTGTTTGTTCCCAGGAGCAACACAAGAAACTGAACAGCTCCAACCAAGAAACTAGCGCTGCAACAAGAATTAACTTACGAATCGATGGCATCACAGTGATATTAATGAGACAAGATTACTCCAGTTTTTGTCCATTTCAATATCCAGGAAGGAAGAACCCTAGCAACAAACCCATGTCCCAAATGTGCAGCCTTTCCTAGTTGGCAGTAAATTATTTCTTGAATTTCCAATCAATTCCTGAGACATTAATTTATCAATCAAGAATCCAATTTAACTCTACACAATACTCCGAAGTTGAGGCATTTGTTCCCAGGAGCAATGCAGGAAACTGAACAGCTCCAACCAAGAAACCCCCGCTGCGACAAGAATTAACTTAGGAATCGATGGAGTCCGGCACAATTCATGAACCGCGTGCTATTGCTACAGAGCTAAATAACCAAGAACGGAGGGGCAGGCAAAATCAAGAAACCAAGAACCCTGGAATTACCTCCCTTTCTAGCAAGAACCTGGCAGGAACAACAGGAAAGAGCACCGAGACCGCGGAAACTGACCTCGCGTGACGTGACGAACGAGGATCCGTCGCTATCGTCCTGGCGCTCCCCGCCGTCCGGGCAGCCGTTGCCGCCCTTGCTGCTGACGGGGCTGCATATGGGGGACGGGGAGGCCGGGCGGTGCTCGGTGAGGGACCCGGCGCTCCACGCGGCGCAGCTGCCGTAGGAGGAGGCCGGGCGGCGGCCGTAGGGCCCGCCGCGCGCGCCCATGGCGGCCATCGCGAGCAGCATCTGCGTGCTCCTCCCGGCCGACGCCTCGGGCTGGGGGTCGGGGTCGGGCTCGGCGTCGGCGGCGTAGAACGCGGCGGCGCCGTCGGAGCGGGCGGGGGAGGAGCCCGGCGAGACGCGGGAGGCGGCGGTGGGCTCGCCGACGACGCAGGGGAGCGGGAGCGGGAGGAGGTGGTCGGTGCGGCGCATGTTGATGCTGCCGCAGGAGGAGACGCCGCCGTCGGCGACGGCGGCGGCCATCTTCTTGGCTTCTTGCTCTGCGCACCTCGCTTCGTCTTGCCGTCGGCTTTGGCGTGCCTGGCCGTTGCAGAGGGCGCGCGAGTTTAGGGAGAGAGAGAGACGGGGTCGGGGCCAAGAGAGAAAGGGGAAGCAAAGATGGCACGGATGGGCTTACATATCAAGGAAGGTGGGCTCTGGGCCGGGCCATCTTATGGGTATTGTGATTTAGAGCATCTCCAGTTCTCCACTCGTCCTTGGATTTGGGGAGTGCCGGCGCCCAAAATCGCTCCGCGGTCTCTAAAATAGATTTTCAGCCGGCGCAGATCAGCTAACCATCCGGCGCCCCAAGACCGAACCTAGTAGAAAGGGAGGCTAGCGGAGACGCCGGCGCGCTGCGTGTTGGTGGGAACGATGCGTGAAGAAGGCACGGGAAACGCCTGCATGTTGTGGACCCGTCCCTTCAGCGCCGGCGAAGTCTTCTTCCTCCTCGCCTTCCGCGCCCATCAAAGGCTGCTTCGCCTTTTGCGCCTGCTCGCCTTCCGCGTCACGTCAGCGTTAATGCGCATGCTTGTCTTCAGCGTCGCCTACTCGTCTTCAGCGGCGGCATTAATGCCCGCCAACGCTGCCTCATCGCCATATAAACCACCGCACGCACTCCCTCGTCGTACATTCCAGCCAGCGACCTCGCCCTCTCCTCCTCCATACCTTCTCTAGCACCCTAGCCCTAGCCATGGACCGCCAAGAGAGAGAAGGCGCCACCGCCAACGGCTTCGGCCGTCGGTGGCTTTAAGTCGCCAAGGCGCGCGCCCTCTGGAGCGCGCGCTACCCCGTCCCGTCGGACATGCGCTATTCGGGGGTGGGCGCTCAGTCGCGGCGGCCTGCCGGTCCCGCCGGTGCCGATGGTGACCGAGCGCGCCGTCGCCATATGCGACCACTTTTGTGAGCAACTGACGCCGGAGGAGCGGAACGAACCACGGTGGTCGCGGCCAGCCAAAATCGACAGGTGTTCTTCCAGCGCCAACCCACATGCTCGTGATACGTCGCAAACGTATCTATAATTTCTTATGTTCCATGCTACTTTTATTACAATACTTGAATGTTTTATACACTTTTACATTATTATACATTTTTCCGACACTAACCTATTAACAAGATGCCCAGTGCGTTCTTGTTTTTGTTGTTTTTGGTTTCGTAAATCCTAGTAAGGAAATATTCTCGAATTGGACGAAATCAACGCCCGAGGGCCTATTTTTACGACTTCCGTAAGACCGAAGAGGCAGGGCGGGGGCCTAGAGGCCACACACCTGCAACAGCCGCTCAAGCCCTGTCCGCGCCGGCCTTATTGTGGGGACCTCGCGGTCAGCCCCCTCGCCACCCTTAAAGCCTTAAAGCCTCCCGCGAAACCCCCGTACCGAGAGCCACGATCGGAAACCTTCCGAGAGACGGCGCGTCGAACTCCTTCTCTGGGATTGTGAGTCCCTCGCACCTGCCAGGAGAGGAATCATCACCGGAGGGGCTCTACATCATCATGCCCGCCTCCGGATTGATGCGTGAGTAGTTCATCCTTGGACTATGGGTCCACAGCAGGTGCTAGATGGTTGTCTTCTCCGCTTGTGCTATCATCATAGATCTTGTGAGCTGCCTAACATGATCAAGATCATCTATTTGTAATGCTATGTTGTGTTAGGATCCGATATAGAATACTATGTTAAGTTGATTATCAATCATATCATATGTGTTGTTTATGTTCTTGCATGCTCTCCGTTGCTAGTAGTAGGGCTCAGCCAAGTTGATACTTGTAACTCAAGGAAGTAATTATGCTCGATAGTGGGTTCATGCCTCCATTTAATCTGCAGGACAGAAAGTTCTAAGGTTGTGGATGTGCTGTTGCTACTAGGGATAAAACATTGATGCTTTATCTAAGGATATTTGTGTTGATTACATTACGCACCATACTTAATGCAATTATCTCGTTGTTTACAACTTAATACCGAAGGGGTTCGGATGATAACCTGAAGGTGGATTATTTAGGCATAGATGCATGCCGGATAGCGGTCTATGTACTTTGTCGTAATGCCCTGATTAAATCACATAGTAATCATCGTTGATATATTGAATCTTTATTTGTCAGTTGACCTGTAATTTGTTCACCCAAACATGCATGTTAGTTATCTTATTGGAGAGACACCAGTGAACTGTGGACCCCGGTCCATTCTTTTACATCTGAATACATTCTACTGTTTTTACTGTTCTTTGCAAACAAACACCATCTTCCACTCGATACGCTTAATCCTTTGTTCAAAGCAAGTGAGATTGGACAACCTCATCGTTAGTTGGGGCAAGTACTTTGATTGTGTTGTGCAAGTTCCACGTTGGCCGGTTTCACCGGTGTTGCGCCGCACTACATTTCACCAACAACAACCGCGTGCTTCTTGGCTCCTACTGTTCGATAACCTTGGTTTCTTCGAGGGAAGACTTGCCGCTGCGCATCACACCTTCCTCTTGGGGTTCCGAACTGACGTGTACATCTACGCGCATCAAGACTGTTTTGGCGTCGTTGGAGATCAAGACACGCCGCAAGGAGTCTCCACTTCCAATCTCTTTACTTTGTTTTTGTCTTTTTCACTTTTTTTATTTATTGTCTTGTTTGCTTTCTTATATCAAAAACACAAAAAATTAGTTAATTGCATTTAATTTATTTTGTTATCATGTCTAGTCTGCACTTGTTTTTATTTTCACTAGTTAGGCTTAATGGAAAAAACAAAAAATTAGAGATCTTTATAGTATTTATCTTGAGTTAGGACATGAGGTGTTTGAAGAGAAAATTAAAAAACCTATGGAACTTTATATGCATGCTAATGGTAATGTTATTTGTATAAATGCTTTGAACACCATTGTTGCTAATGCTATGGAAGAATTTAAGCTTGGGGAAGCTAGTTGTGATATTTTTAATCCCCAATCATGGAGGAGAAAATTTACTTTGATGATACTTTACCTCCTATATATGATGCTTGCAATGATGAATATGATATTTTCAGTCCACCTACTATTGAGGAGAAAATTAATTATGATTACAATATGCCTCCTATATATGATGATTATGGTGATGAGAATAATGATAGTTATTTTATTAAATTTGCTCCCACTACAATTAATAGTAATGATTATGCTTATGTGGAGAGTAATAATTTTATGCATGTGGCTCATGACAAGAATGTTTTTATGTGATAGTTATATTGTTGAGTTTGTTCATGGTGCTACTGAAAGTTATTATGAGAGAGGGAAACATGGTTATATGCATCTTAATAATATTAAGTTTCCCCTCTTATGTTGAGAATCTTGAAGTTGCGCTTGTGTTGCCTTTCTATGCTTATTGCATTATGATTATATGACTTGTTTATTTACAAGATTCCTTTTTATAGGAAGTGGGTTACGTTTAAATGTGTTTTGAATTTGCTTCTTGATGCTTTCTTTTGCTTCAACTCTTAATTTTTGCGAAAGTATCATCGAAATTACTGAGCCCATCTTAATGGCTATAAAGAAAGCACTTATTGGAAGATAACCCAAGTTTCATTTTATTTACTGTATTGTTGAGTCTTGGAAGTTGTTTACTACTGTAGCAACCTCTCCTTATCATGTTTTGTGCCAAGTAAAGTTTCTATGCTAAAGTTGATGCTATATTTGGGATCGCTGCGCAGAAACAGCATTGCTGTCTGTCACAATTCTCGCAGAGCTCTCTGTAAAAAAATCGAAAAAATCTGAAAATTTACGAGCGTGATCCTCATATATGTACGCAACTTTCATTAGTTTTGAGTTTTTCCATTTGAGCAAGTTAAGTGCCCTGCCAGATTCATCTTTACGGACTGTTCTGTTTTTGACAGATTCTGTCTTTTATTTCGCATTGCCGCTTTTGCTATGTTGAATGAGTTTCTTTGTTCCATTAACTTTCAGAAGCTTTGTGCAATGTCCAGAAGTTTTAATAATGATTGTGTCACCTCTGAAT
The DNA here is from genome assembly GCA_030979885.1 of Lolium multiflorum. Classification (NCBI taxonomy): domain Eukaryota; kingdom Viridiplantae; phylum Streptophyta; class Magnoliopsida; order Poales; family Poaceae; genus Lolium; species Lolium multiflorum. Next base: position 14,778 of record JAUUTY010000244.1, on the reverse strand, counting down.
ATGTGAATTTTTGTTATGCACTAACCCTCTAATGAGTTTGCTTGAAGTTTGTGTGAAGGAAGTTTTCAAGGGTCAAGAGAAGAGGATGATATACTATGATCAAGAAAAGTGAAAGGTCTAAGCTTGGGATGCCCCGGTGGTTCATCCCTGCATATTTTAAGAAGACTCAAGCATCTAAGCTTGGGGATGCCCAAGGCATCCCCTTCTTCATCGACAACATTATCGGGTCACTTCTAGTGAAACTATATTTTATTCCATCACATCCTATGTCCTTTACTTGGAGCGGCGTCTGCTTGCTTTTATTTTTGTTTTGGTTTGAATAAAGTTGGATCCCACCATTCTTATATGGAGATATTACGCTCCGCTTTTTCTTATGGAACACTTGTGTTCTTATTTGTGCTTTAATGTTCATGGCGAAAGCTAATTGCTTCGTTAGATTGCTATTTGGTTGGAATTGGAAAATGCTGCATATGGTTTGGCAATTTGGCAATTGTTTGAGCTCTCATAGATCATGTTTAAGCTTCTTGCATCATGTAGTTTAATCTATTAATGAAGAACTACCGTAGAGCTTGTTTAATTTGGTTTGCATGATTGGTCTCTCTAAGTCTAGATATTTTCGGGTAAAGTGTTTGAACAAGGAAGACAGTGTAGAGCCTTATAATGCTTGCAATATGTTCTTGTGTGAGTTTTGTTGTACCTGTTCATACTTGTGTTTGCTTCAAACAACCTTGCTAGCCCAAACCTTGTACTGAGAGGAAATGCTTCTCGTGCATCCAAACACCTTGAGCCAAAACCCATGCCATTTGTGTCCACCATATCTACCTACTATGTGGTATTTTTCGCCATTCCAAATAAATTACTTGAGTGCTACCTTTAAAATTTCATTCCTCTACCTTTACAATATATAGCTCATGGGACAAATATCTTAAAAACTATTGTGGTGATGAATATGTAGTTATGTGTCTAAATTCTTATAAGTTTTGAGTTGGTAACCATGTTTTAGGGGCGCCACTTTATCTTTGTTGGATATCATGTGAGATGCTATGCATGTGTTGCCTTGTCTGAAGTAAGTGGACTTCATGATCAAATGGTTTGAGTATGCATATGTTAGAGAAGAACATTGAGTCGCTAACTAAAGCCATGTATCATGGTGGAAGTTTCAGTTTGGACATACAACCTCAATCTCTTGTGAGAATATTATTTTTGTTGAATGCTTAGCATTAAAAGAGAGTCCATTATCTGTTGTCTATGTTGTCCCGGTATGGATGTCTAAGTTGAGAATAATCAAAAGAGAGAAAAATGCGTGCTTTCTCCTTAGACATTTGTACAGGCGGCATAGAGGTACCCCTTTGTGACACTTGGTTGAAGCATATGTCATGTGATGATAATCCGTGTTTCCGAGCTAAGTAGGACAAGGTGCGAGCACTATTAGTACTCTATGCATGAGACATGCAACTTGTAGGAAGTATTATGCATAGCACATATGAATTATTACTACCGTTGACAAAATTGTTTCTATGTTTTCAAAACAAAAGCTCTAGCACAAAAATAGTAATCCATGCTTCCCTCTGCGAAGGGCCATTCTTTTACTTTATGTTGAGTCGGTTTACCCACTTCTTTCTATCTTAGAAGCAAACACTTGTGTTAACTGTGTGCATTGATTACATTTTACTTATTGCACTTGTTATATTACTCTATGTTGACAAATATCCATGAGATATACATGTTACAAGTTGAAAGCAATTGCCTTGAAACTTAATCATCCTTTGTGTTGCTTCAATGCATTCTACTTAGAATTTATTGCTTATGAGTTAGCTCTTATGCAACTCTTATTGATACTTGTCTTGAAAGTACTATTCATGAAAAGTTTTGCTATATGAATCATTTGTTTAGTCATTATCTTTGTTAGCAATCTTTTGTTCGATCACTCCATTCATCTCATATGCTTTACAATAATGTTGATCAAGATTATGTTGGTAGCATGTCACTTCAGAAATTATTTGTTTATCGTTTACCTACTCGAGGGCGAGTAGGAACTAAGCTTAGGGATGCTTGATACGTGCAAACGTATCTATAATTTCTTATGTTCCATGCTACTTTTATTACAATACTTGAATGTTTTATAATACTTTACATCATTATTATACATTTTCGGCACTAACCTATTAACAAGATGCTAAGTACGATTCGTTTTTTTGGTTTCGAAATCCTAGTAAGGAAATATTCCGGAATTGACGAAATCAACGCCCATGGGCCTATTTTTACACGAAGCTTCAGAAGACCGAAGGAGACGAAGTGGGGCCACGAGGGGGCACACCAGGGCGTGCGCGGCTGGCCCTGGCGCGCGCCTGTTGTGTGGGGCCATCGCCGTCCGCCGACCTACCCTTCCGCTACTTAAAGCCTCGTCTGAAACCCCCGTACACCGAGAGCACACGATACGGAAAACCTTCCAGAGCGCCGCCGCCGCGAATCCCATCTCGGGGATTCAGGAGATCGCCTGCACCCTGCCGGAGAGGGAATCATCACCCGAGGGGCTCTACATCATCATGCCATCTCGGGATTGATGCGTGAGTAGTTCATCCTTGGACTATGGGTCCATAGCATTAGCTAGATGGTTGTCTTCTCCGCTTGTGCTATCACATTGTTAGAATCTTGTGAGCTGCCTAACATGATCAAGATCATCTATTTGTAATGCTACATGTTGTGTTTGGCGGATCCGATGAATATAGAATACTATGTTAAGTTGATTATCAATCTATCATATATGTGTTGTTTATGTTCTTGCATGCTCTCCGTTGCTAGTAGAGGCTACGGCCAAGTTGATACTTGTAACTCCAAGAGGGAGTAATTATGCTCGATAGTGTTCATGCCTCATTTAATGGGACAAGACAGAAAGTTCTAAGGTTGTGGATGTGTTGTTGCTACTAGGGATAAAACATTGATGATTTATCTAAGGATATTTGTGTTGATTACATTACGCACCATACTTAATGCAATTATCTGTTGTTTACAACTTAATACTGGAGGGGTTCGGATGATAACACGAAGGTGGATTATTTAGGCATAGATGCATGCTTGGATAGCGGCTATGTACTTTGTCGTAATGCCCTGATTAAATCACATAGTAATCATCATGATATGTATTGAATCTTTATTTGTCAATTGCCCTCTGTAATTTGTTACCCAGCATGTTAGTTATCTTATTAGACACCTCTAGTGAACTGTGGACCCCGGTCCATTATTTTACATCTGAATACATTCTACCTTCTGTTCTTTGCAAACAAACACCATCTTCCACTCATACGCTTAATCCTTTGTTTTCGGCAAGCCGGTGAGATTGACAACCTCATCTACGTTGGGGCAAAGTACTTTGATTGTGTTGTGAGGTTCCACGTTGGCGCCGGTTTCTTGGTGTTGCGCCGCACTACATTCTTCCACCAACAACCTTCACGTGCTTCTTGGCCCTACTGGTTCGATAACCTTGGTTTCTTCCGAGGAAAACTTTAACGCTTTGTCATTACACCTTCTCTTAACGGACATGTACATCTACGCGCATCACCTCGCTGCCTACGACGGCAGCGGCGGTCCGCCGGTGAACTACAATGCCAGCGGACAACGGCGGGGGTGGAGCGAGCCAGGGAGGACCCTGGCATGGGTCCTCGGCTACATCGCTGACGGCAACGACCCACCGCTGCAAATGCCACCACGGCAGCTGCAGCTGGCGGCCCCACGCGGCAACAGCCAATGGGCGGCAGGCGACCTCCTCATCGCGCTCCTCCTCCTCCCGATCCTCCTCGTTGCACGGGTCATCGGCAAGGTACTCCCCATACAACACCCCCTCGCTGTGATTCTTGGCGTCGGTGAAGGACGAGCTGGAGGAGGCTCCTGCTCGCAGGCGCCTGATACGTCTCAAATGTATCTATAATTTCTTATGTTCCATGCTACTTTTATGACAATACTTGAATGTTTTATACATACTTTACATCATTATTACACATTTTCCCACTGCCTATTAACAAGATGCCGAAGCGCCCGTTTGCTTTGCTGTTTTTGGTTTCAGAAATCCTACAAAAATATTCTAATTGGACAAAATCAACGCCCATGATCCTATTTTTCCACGAACTTCTGAAGACCGAGGGGAAAGGAAGTGGCCCGGGGCGCCGCCCCCACTAGAGGGCGGCGCTTCAAGGCCACGCCGTGGCTGCGTGTGGGGCCGCGACTTTTCAGGCTCGCGCCTTCCTGCCCTTCCGTCGCGAACCCTCGCACGAGGCCACGATACGAAAAACCTTCCGAGCCGCCGCCGCTAATCCCATCTCGGGGGATTGATCGCCTCACCCTGCTGAGAGGGGAATCATCACCGAAGGGCTCTCCGTCATCATGCCCGTCTGGATTGATGCTGAGTAGTTCATCCTTGGACTATGGGTCCATAGCGCAGCTAGATGGTTGTCTTCTCCGCTTGTGCTATGTTTAGATCTTGTGAGCTGCCTAACATGATCAAGATCATCTATTTGTAATGCTACATGTTGTGTTTGGGATCCGATGAATCTAGAATATTATGTCAAGTTGATTATCAATCTATCATATATGTTGTTTATGTTCTTGCATGCCTCCGTTGCTAGTAGAGGCTCCGGCCAAGTTTATACTTGTAACTCAAGAGGGAGTATTTATGCTCGATAGTGGGTTCATGCCTCCATTTAATCTGAATGACGTAAAGTTCTAAGGTTGTGGATGTGCTGTTGCTACTAGGGATAAACATCGATGCTTTGTCTAAGGATATTTGTGTTGATTACATTCGCACCATACTTAATGCAATTATATGTTGTTTACAACTTAATACTGGAGGGGTGCGGATGCTAACCCGAAGGTGGATTATTTAGGCATAGATGCATGCTGGATAGCGGTCTATGTACTTTGTCGTAATGCCCTGATTAAATCTCATAGTAATCATCATTGATATGTATTGAATCTTTATTTGTCAATTGCCACACCAATTTGTTCACCCATGTTAGTTATCTATTGGAGAGACACCACTAGTGTTGTGGACCCGGTCCATTCTTTTACATCTGAATACAATCTCTGCCAATCATTGTTCTTACTGTTCTTGCAAACAAACACCATCTTCCACTCGATCGCTTAATCCTTTGTTTTCAACAGCCGGTGAAATTGACAACCTCAGCGTTAGGTTGGGGCAAAGTATCTTGATTGTGTTGTGCAGGTTCCACGTTGGCGGTTTCACTGGTGTTGCGCCGCATTAACTCCTCCACCAACAACCTTCACGTGCTTCTTGGCTCCTCGGTTCGATAACCTTGGTTTCTTTCGAGGGGAAAACTTCTTCGTGCTATCACACCTTCCTCTTGGGTTCCCAATGGGGTACATCCATGGCGCATCAAGCTCTTTTTAGCGTAGTTCTCGGGAGATCAAGACAACTCCAAGGGGAGTCTCACATCCAATCTCTTTACTTTGTTTTTGTCTTGCTTTATTTATTTATTTCTCTTGTTTGTTTCATATTAAAAACACAAAAAAATTAGTTGCTTTACTTTTTGTCTTATTTAGTAGCTCTATATCGAAAACACAAAAAAATTAGTTACTTTACTCTCTGTCTTGTTTTCTTGTTCTATATCAAAACACACAAAAATTAGTTACTTGCATTTACTTTATTTACCTTTTATTTATTTCATCATGCTTCATCCTAAGTTTACTCTGGAAAAAATACCCGGTAGGAAGGATCTATCATTGGAAGAGATAATATAGAAGAATTTTTCCACTCATGTTAGTATGGATGAAGATTTTGAAGATATACCATTATTAAAAGTTGCTCCTACTTATGAAAGTGCTGCCTGTTTAGTACACATGTTGGAAACTAGATTTGTTAATCTCAATCCCATAATACAACATATGTTTCTTACACTTTCGGATATGGAGATGGGAGAAAAGAGAGATTTTGTTTTAAAAGTCCTTTTTAGAGAATTTGAAGATATAGCTAAAGAAGCTAGAAAAGTTTTTATTAAGTATAAGAAGCTTGGTTTGTTTTGCAAAAAACACTTGAAAAGATGGACATGGATAGAATAAGGTACACAGTAATGTTAATGATGGTAAACAAACGCCAATGCCTAGTAAGCTCCTAGGGATGCATGAAGCTTTAAAAAATAACTATATGGCTTGTTCCTGAAAATTTGTTTGATGAGAATAAATGAAAGCCACAAGGCAATGAAGAGGGTTACTTATATGAACTGAGATACAATGCGTGATGAAAGCTCCCGACTATGATGTGATGTTGATGCTTCATCTCTAGATAATACTTGATTGCACTTTCTGCAGACAGGCTGAAAGGCGTTAAAGAAAAACACTTCTTAGGAGATAACCCATGTTTTTTTACTGTATTGTGAGTCTTGGAAGTTGTTTACTCTTGTAGCAACCTCTTATCATCATTTTGTGCCAGTAAAAGTCTCTATGGTAAAGTTGATGCTAGTTTGGATTATGCTTTGCCACGGAAAGCGAGAATTCTTTAATACTATGCAATTTGCGCTTGTTCTCGTAAAAAAATCAGAAGCATCTGCCAATTTACGTGTGTGATCCTCAGATATGTACGCAACTTTCATTAGTTTTGAGTTTTTCCGTTTGAGCAAGTTAAGTGCTTAGAAAAAATTCGTTTACGGACTGTTCTGATTTGACAGATTCTACCTTTTGTTTCGCATTGCGCTTTTGCTATGTTGAATAGATTTCTTTGTTAATAACTTTCAGAAGCTTTGTGCAATGTCCAGAAGTGTTAGGTATGATTGTCACCTCTGAATTCATGAATTTTTGATTATGCACTAACCCTCTAATGGAAGAATCTGTCAAGTTTGGTGAGGAGGAAGTTTTCAAGGGTCAAGAAGAGAGATGATACATTATGATCCAAAGAGTGAAGGTCTAACGAGATTTTGATGGTTCATCCCTGCATATTTACAAGAAGACTCAAGCATTTAAGCTTAGGGATGCCCGAACATCACCTCTTACATGCATCATTTTCCACACCATACTTCTAGTGAAACTATATTTATTAGTCACATCTTATGTTCTTTACTTGGGCGTCTTTGCTTTATTTTTGCCATTTTTTGGTTTGAATAAAGTTGGATCCCTCATCCTTGTATTGAGAGAAATATTCACTCTGCTTTTCATATGGTTCTTGTGTTCTTAGTTTAGCGCTTTAATATTTATAGTGAAAATTTTGAAATTTATGTCGTTAATTGTATGTTGGTTGGAATCAGAAATGCTTCATATGGTTTGGAATAAGTTGGCAATTGTTTTGACTCTATGAATCATGTTTAAGCTCTTGCATCATGTAGTTTAATCTATTAATGAAGAACTACCGTAGAGCTTGTTAAATTTGGTTTGCATGATTGGTCTCTCTAAGTCCTAGATAATATTTCTGGTAAAAATGTTTGAACAACAAAAGAAGTCAAATCTTATAATGCTTGTATTATGTTATTGTGTAAGTTTTGTTGTACCTATTCATACTTGTGTTTGCTTCAAACAACGCAGCTAAAATATTATGAGAGGAAATACTTCTAGGTGCATTAAACACTTGAACTGGCTCCATATCATTAGTATCCTCATATCTACCTCTATGTATTCTTGCCATTCAAAATAAATTACTTCAAGTGCTACCTTTAAATTTTTGTCTCCTTTATCTTTTGCAATATATAGCTCATGGGACAAATAGCTTAAAGCTATTGTAGTGATGAATATGTAGTTATGTGTATTAGTTCATATAAATTTCTTGTTGGCAGTAATATATTTCTAGGAACCTTGTCAGCTTTTTACCTTTGGTGGATCTGTGTGAGATACTGTTGTATTAAATGTATCTGAAGTAAAGTGTAATTTCATCATCGTGGTTTGAGTATACATGTGTTAGAAGAACATTGGGCATGCTAAAGCCATGTATCATGGTGGAAGGTTTAGTTTGGACATACAACCTCAATCTCTTATGAGAATATTATATACATTATTTCGATGCTTAAGCGGTAAAGAAGTCATTATCTGTTGTCTAATATTTGTCCCGGTATGGATGTCTAAGTTGAGAATAATCAAAAAAGCGAGAAACCAATGCGTGCTTTTCTCCTTAGACACTATCACAGTGGCATAGAGGTACCCCTTTGTGTAACTTGGTTGAAACATATGTCATGCAATGATAATCAGTCATTATCCGACTGGTTGGATAAAATTAAGAACTTTATTAACCTCATCACATGAGACTTGCAACTTGTAGGAAATATTATACATAGCACATAGGTGATAACACGTTGACAAAATTGTTTCTCATTTCAAAACAAAAGCTCTAGCACAAAAAATAGTAATCCATGCTTCCCTCTGCGAAGATAATTTCTTTTACTTTTATGTTGAGTCAGTTTACCACCTTCTTTCTATCTTGAAGCAAACACTTGTAGTAACTGTGTGCATTGATTCTTACATGTTTACTTCTTACTTGTTATATTACTCTATGTAGACAATTATCCATGAGATATACACATTACAAGTTGAAAGCAATTGCTGAAAGCTTAATCATCCTTTGTGTTGCTTCAATGCATTCTACTTTGAATTTATTGCTTGCGGGTTAGCTCTTATGCAAGTCTTAGTGATACTTGTCTGAAATTTGCTATTTATGAAAAGTTTTGCTATATGATTCATTTGACTTAGTCATTGTCTTTTGTTAGCAATCTTTTTTATTGAGATCATCCACATTCATCTCATATGCTTTACAACAATGTTGATCAAGGTTATGTTGGTAGCATCGCCATTATTTGTGTTATCGTTTCCACTACTCGAGGCGGTAGGAACTAAAACTGGGGATGCTTGATCGTCTCATGTCAACCATAATTTCTTATGTTCCATGCTGCAGCCTGCTACGTAATGGGTTGTGCACTCAGAAAACAAAAATTTCCTACAGCCAAAGGCGAATAAATCCAAGATCTAATCTATGGAGACACCAAGATCTAATCTACAAGATCGAACCAAAAGAGATTGATATGAGACTAACCTAGAAGATTTCCAAAGCCTCTGAGATTAGATCTCGTTGTTGGTGTAAACGATCATCCCCGGTGCTCTGTCAGCCCGGCCCTTAGTCCCTGATCGCAGCAATCAGGTGTGGAAATGCATGTCTCCCCGTTACGGCCCGGGCAGCGGAGGTGTGGTAGATCTCACGAATCCAAACATTACAGCGAGCGTGAGTGAGCCATTGGTGAGTGGGAGAAGAATTGCTGCAGGGATTCCTTCGCCTAAGCCTGCGCGGCATATGGAGAGAGGAAGAGAGGGGGGCGGCCGGGGTTTGGATGGGGTGCTGTGGCATTGCCCCCTCTTTATATAGGTGGGAGGTCGGCCTAGGGTTTCCCTAGGGCCCACCTATACCCCTTTGGCCGGCCACATGGGGGGGCAGCTCCTCCCCCAGTGTTTATATCTCAAAGCCCCAAACCATTTATTTTTAGGAGATAGAATCTTATCTCTAGATTTAAACCATTTAAACTAGAGATAGATCTTATCTCTAAGAGGGGGCCTGGGCCCCCATGTCATAGTGGGCAGGACCCATATGCCATGTGGGCGCCTGTGGCCTCTCCCGGGAGTGATGAGCCCCACTGGTGGCCTCTAGACCTTCTAGAAGCTGGTCAGATCCCGAACTTTTCCGAAACCTAGAAATCAACTTCCCTTATATGAATCTTATTCTCCGGACCATTTCAAACCTCCTCGTGATGTCCTGGATCCCATCCGTGACTCCGAACAAACTTCAGACTCCATCTCATATTTCGGATCTACTTATGTGACATCGAACCTTAAGCGCGTCACCCTCGGTTCTGAACTATGGGACATGGTCGAGACTCCTCCCAGAGCAATAACCAATAGCGGATACGGGAGATCATAATGACTCCCATATTCACTTGTTGACTTAGTGATGCGATTAGACCATTTACACTCACGATGCGATTCCACTTTGTCTCATGATATTTTACTTGTCCGAGGAATCACTGGTATCTCCATACCTTGTTCAACCTCATTCCCGACAAGTACTCTTTTACTCGTACCGTAGTATGTGATCTCTTATGAACTATTCACTTAACACAGTAATGGGATGACATTCCACCAGGAAGACTGATATATCTATCCGTCATCAGGATGAACACCCCTATTGATCCATACGCCTCAACTCACACTTTCCAAATACTTAATCCCACCTTTATTGCCACCATTTCGCAATGGCGTTTGATGTAATCAAGTACCCTTCGGTGTAAGTGATTTACATGATCACTATGTAAGGACTTAGGCAACTATGTATCAAAGCTTATAGCAAGGGTGAACTTATTTGACTTGACCGCCTACTCATCTTTTTGGTGTGTGTCCATTATATCATTCACCTAATGACATAACCTTGTTATTAATAACATCAATGTTCATGATCACGAAACCATGATCATCCATTAATCAACAAGCTAGTTATACAAGAGGCTTACTAGGGACTCCTTGTTGTTTACATAACACACATGTATCAATGTTTAGGTTAATACAATTATAGCATGGGATGTAAACATTTATCATGAACACTAAGATATAACAACAACTAATTTATTATTGCCTCTTGGGCATATCTCCAACAGTCTCCCACTTTTATTATTGCTAGTTTACATTTGTAAAAGATATAACACCTTGTATACAATTGCTTATCATGTTTTGCTCACGGAGGGATTTTTAGTCCAGCGGATCTGACAAACTCAGAAAGCATTGTGTTTCCACAATTCATTTGCGTCTCAATACATATCACTCATTTTCAAATGGGCTAGGCATTAATTGTATATGCGCCAGATCCTCCACGGTGCAACTAATTCATGATCTGAAATAAGTCACTAATATTGTCACTTACGATATAGCTTCAAAGGATTCTGACTTTCTCGGAACTTCACACAAGTTCTCGAGGAACTCCTTGACTTGCTCATCTATAGGTCATTATCAAAACAATGACATCCCTCTTACCTTCATTTGTAGAATCTGTCACAATATTTAGAACTGATCCAGATCTAGCATAGACTTCTTCTGGCTCATTGTGCTACCTTATAAGCAACATAGCCTAATTGAGATTGAAATTTTGTTTTATATGTGACCAAACTAATATCGGTGCAACACCTTACTGGCCCGATTTGTTTGTCCATATCCATATAAAAACTTCTTATATATATATCCCCTTGGTTCTTCTAAAGCACTAGGGATATTCTTACTGTTGTCAATGATCATTATGAATCATTGGTATATGCTACGTAACACTTTAGAGCAGGGACCTTGACTGGTACATAACCATTAGTGATCTAAAATCACCCATGTGTATTTACTCATCGAGGTCAAATGCACTCAAGTCTTGTTAAACCTTCATAAAAAAACACCTTCTTAATACTTCTATATTGAACTACTTCCAATATCTATTCTATATGTAAAAGCAGAAGCTTATTGTGTGTTTCTATATTTATCTTCATGAATCTTGACCACTAAATATGTTTCAAATCACATATCCTTTCATTGATGTTAATTCTCAATGAGAGCCTTTTAAATCAATTATATGATTTACACTATTTATAATCAACGTTATCACACATAGTATTATAAATATGTCTCAGTACTCCAGCAATTTCTTGCAAGTAAGCATCTTCATCGTTTCTAAAGAAATCAAAACTCTTTGATTATTTCATCGGGTGAAGATTCCAACTCCACGATACTCACTTCATCCAATTGAAGTTTGCAGCATACCTATCTAGTATTCCACGGACCTCGCTCTTGATTGTATCTCAGTACCATCCTTCATACACATAAGGTAAGAAATGTGTTTACCTTATCCCTACTATCATATCTCATAAAAAGAAATATGTAGCGATAATAATCTACATAGACTATAAGCATTGCCACGAAAGATCTAATCTTATCGTAGTCAGCTCTTTGAACTTTTAAGTAGCGCTTTTAGGTAAGTCAAAACTGCAGGATATTTCATCCAAGTCATCTGCTTTATAGATCTATTTACTTTCAAAAAGTATTCACCTATCCTGGATTTCATGAAGGCGGCATAGCCATTTAGCGGAGTCAGGGCCCATCATACTTCTTTGTATGTAGTTGATTTATCATTGTTCAAAAGCAATCCTTTGTCAAACAATCATTTATTTGATCACAAAATAAACCACATCTATAAGGTTCAATAAGTACTTTGATCTCAATGACTATAACACTTTGTAGATGGGAGTAATTATCTTAGTATGCTTCCAGAACCATTTCCGATGTTGTACTACTCTGATCATCATGCTCAGGTTCATAAGCCTTATCAAGTTTCATTGTCCTCCCACTCCAATAGTTCGCTAGAAACAATTCTTGAAATAAGCAAGTAATATTACCAAACACTTTTGTCTTTGACTTCATAGTGAAGGAATTCCCAATCAATTTCATGGGATAATCAACAAAGACATTTATCCGATTTTGTTTGTAAACTCATTTACTTATGCTATGCATACCAAAATTTGAAAAGGACTATTAGGGTTTTATACCCATGCCATAAATAATATGGTTGGTGTCATTTGAATGGATCATGATGATGCTCTATTGATAAAAGCGGTAATCTCTAAAGCATAATCCACAAAGTATAATGGCGTCATTTTATTTTATCTCATCATCAATCAAACAGGTTTGGATACGTCTCTTAGATACTCCATCATCATCATGATACTCCAACACGTGAGTTGTAGAACAATTTCATAAATCTCTTAGATGTTAGTAAAAACCGTAATTCAAATATTTCCACTAGATGACCCAATCATAGATATTTGACTTTTCTCTATTACGATGATTTTCACTTCATGCTGAAATTTAGTTGAATCCATTCAAATGTTTTCAAACTTCTTCTTTATCGAATATATCCACATATATATACTCAATTCATTATTTAGAAGTTTTCGCAAGTAGAAAGAATCTCCACTTTAACTATACTTACGATGAACAATATACATCACATCATGTGTTTCTAAGTTAGTTACTAGTTCAAATCTTAGCCCCTGTAAGGCAGTGACTGAAATTATTCTCTTTAGAGAATTTTATAAAGCAAATGATTCAAAAATCATATGACTCCAAAATCCATTCAAATGGAGTTCCTTCATCACGTTCCTTTCTAACATGACCTAAATGGTGGTTCCACTAGTGAGTGGAATTCACATCATTTGCCTTATGGCATTCATCGGTGTTATGTATGTGTGCTTCATCATAAAGATTTATAATAACTATCCATCTTACATGGAATATGTCATAATTTGAACAACTCATTAAAACATTTTGTTAAATTATAACCATTACCAAAGTTCTTTAAATCGAAGGGCTAAGGTAGAATACCTTGACAGAACATATGTAACACTTTATTTTGTTCTGAGGCGTGCATTCCTACACATATTCCTTGTCAGTCCACTTAAGCCATTGTATTCTTGTATTGCGTTGTCTTGTCTGACTTCTCATACCAACCAATATGGTACAATTACCAAAAAATTTCATTGTGTGACCAAACAAGGAATACCTTCAATAATATGTATATCATCTATATACACGTGAGCTAGACTTTCTAGTCTTCTCTTTACCTAACTCTGCCACAAATCTTTTGTAGTTTCTCTTTTTAGCTTTCCTCATTGAAAACACTTACACCTTCAATAACTCCTAGGTCCATTGGTCAAATACCAATAACCTTGAGGTTCTTACGTTGAAGTTCCTATCATCACATGACAAGTAATTTATCGAATTTCACTATTAGTAACCTTTTAATGTAATGAACAATTTCACTCATAATTTTTATCCATCAATTCTGTGACTTTTGGACCGTATTCAAGTACCCTTCTAAGTAAAGAACAACAACAAATACTCGCTATTGCAAATGCACCTGTTGTATGCATACGTAGAATCTATAACACCCGATCATCATGAGATGCTTCAAAACGTCGATAGCAATGGTGCATACTAAGAATGATCACTTCATGGATATGCGAATATCGTTAGTGCCCAACTAGTTGGAGGATTGAGGCGCCCGACGTTTTCAACCTTCGTACATTCCCATAAAACTTATGAGTTTATGTAGTTTCACAAAATTATATTCTATCACCTTGCAATAAGGTCTTAGATATCATATATATCTCATACCTTGCTTATTTATGAAAACAAAGTTTTCAGCTCCTTACTTTTCAAACAGTTTTGAACTTAAGTTTCTCGGAGACAAGATGATTTAAGGTGCTAATTGAAACCATTGCTCTTTGAATCGTCAATGTGAGGTTTACTAAAAGTTTGCATTGGGACTTAATCATATCTTGATTCTTTAACAATACGGTACCAGTCCGTAAAGTTACTTGTCAGACTTAACAGTATTTCTATCTCAATTACAAGACTAGCGCATGGTAGATAACGGATTCCAATTCTACAAATTTAATTCAAATACTATTCAGACTATGTTCATGATAATTTGGTTCATTTTAATTCTTCAATTAACTGGGTGAACTCCCGGCTCAAAAAAAAAAAAAAAAAAAGAACAGCATCCCTGCTTATTGTCTTAGTGATTACAGACAAAATCCCACTACGACAAGTCCAGTCATCACGAGAAAGATGTAGCTTCAAAGGCGAACATCAAGTGTTCATCATATCATCCATATGACTCCATGCTCTACCTTTCGGTATCCACGTGTTCCGAGACCATGCTTCTGCCATCACTGGGCTCGTCAAGGCAACATGTGCTCTGTGATGTACAAATAAAGCTGC